>SJYX01010396.1:95333-162493 GCA_006410675.1 Oreotragus oreotragus | reverse complement strand
TTTTTTTTTTTTTTTTTAAACTATGGAGTGAGCTTTCTCTGTTTTAAGAACTTCCTTCCTAAACAGATATCTTTCTAGGGGATACACCTTGAATTATTGATATTCTGACTTGTCCTCCAAATAGTCCCACCCCACCTTCCACGAAAAAAAAATTGGGGACTAACATTTGAAACTCAGATTTACAGTTTGGTTTAAAACTCTCAATCTTGCCTTTAAAATATCCCTGAAGGAAGAAAAACACTTAAAGAAGGAGCAGTACCCTTCTTTGGTATAAAAATGTGCTCATTCCTAGCAAGACACATGAGATGTCTCCCTACACTTAGATGCTTATCAAAAGCTTTTCAGAATATGACTCGCAGACAGAATGGTCAGATCAGCAGACAGAGACGCTCGATTTGTACAAGATAGGAGGCTTTTAGCATCTTGGCCATTTAACCTAATCTAAAAGAGAAACACAGCTTAAATGAAATCCTACTTATTTTACTCTGCTATATTGCAGAATAATGGAATACCCACCCTTTTCTGCACAGGAGATCTCTAACTTGACTCTTGGCTCAGCGGGAAGCTCTCAGAACCATTTCCAATGCCAAACTCAAGATACAATAGGGTCTGGCCATTAGCCATGAAATCTCCTGCCCATGAAATAATGGAGATGTGAACAGGATGGGACTGAATTATTAGCAGGAACTGACTTAACTTCTGGAAATAATAAATGAGGGTCCTAGCAAAGCCTCTTGTTAAGTGGCTAAGTGTCTAATTCACCTGGGATATTGTTTCAAAATTCATTTCATCTTTGGTAATGTGATGAAAGGAAGCTCTGTCCTGGTCATTTCTCTTGTGCAAGGCTGCATGAACCTATGGGCAGGGTAAATTTATTTTGATGATTAATATCTGCAAGTTTCATGGCTTAACGGGAAAATGTTAGATATATTTGAGATGCTGCTGCCTTTGTCCCCCTCTTCATTCATCAGGTAAACACCTTGATTACTTGCCTTCCAAGTTTGTGCCCAGTAGAACTTATGTTTTCCACTGACACTCCAGCAACATTATTTTTAGGTGTTTGTGGTGGGAGAATGCCGGCAGTGGTGCGGCGACTGGTTTCAGGTGGGCAGTGTTGAGTGTGCATTGTTTAACTCGCAGCTCTTCTAGAAGATGGGTAACAGGAGGCCAGGAGAATAAGCAGAATGAAATGGAATATTTTCCCTTCTGATCCCATGGCACCCCTAAACCCTCACCAAGAACTGCAGAGACAGCTTTGTTGCCATTCAGTTAAAGGATATGGGGCTTATTTTCATAGGTTTATTGAATGTCTGTTAGAAGAGAGGACTGAAATTAGAGGCCATGGAATGCAGTTGAAGAGGATGAGGGTGGCCAGCTCATCTTGGTTTTCTGGGGTCTGTCCCCATTTTCAAACTGAAAGTCTTGCATTGCAAAAACCCCTCAGTCCTAGGCAAACCAGCATGAATGATGACCCTAAAAACTTTCCCACCTTTGTCCTCCTTAAACTCTATTTAAATGGTGTGGGTGACCTGAGTCATTTGCATTTTAGATATATATAGATATTTATCTCCAGATTGAAAACATCTCCTTCTACTCTTACTCCTAGTAAGTTGTAACATTTAAATCAATTTCTAGCCTATTAATACAAATGATTTCTTACATTTATAATCCTTAATAATTAAAATGTTCACAGTTACTGTCCCATGTAATCCTCAAAATCGGCGCAATAAACCCATTTTAGAGAAAATAAAACCAAAAACAATAGCTTCCTGGTTCCATTTCATTCTGCCCACAAGGTGAAGCAAAGCTGCCCTGTCCACCTCTCCTAGCTTTGAAGTCTTCATTTATTTTTTCAACCTTTGATTTTATATTGGAGCATAGCTGATTAATAATGCTGTGATAGTTTCAGGTGGACAGCAAAGGGACTCAGTCATTCGTATACATGTATCCATTCTCCCCCAAACTGCCCTCCCATCCAGGCTGCCACATAGCATTGAGCAGTTCCCTGTGCTATACAGTGAGGTTTTGTTTGTTTTCCATTTTAAATACAGCAAAGTGTACATGTCCATCCCAAAGTCCTGTCCCTTCCCTTCATTCTGCTCCCACCCACACCCGTGGCAGCCATAAACTCTGTGAAGTCTACATTTAGCAAGTGTTCACAGGGCACACACTGCACAGCCAGGACATGGTGGGAAGGACACAGTTTTCAAATCTGCCCCGTTTACCACTTGAGCTAAGCCTTCCCTGGGTCTGATTTGGAAACTACTACGTTGCCTTAAAATTCAACTCTAAGAGAATCTTAAACTCTCTCCATGCTAAACTTCAGCAGTTTGGGGGTCTTCAGCCAACAGCCAAAAGGAATAAAGTTCTCCCAATTTTAACTGATGTCATGATCATTTGAAAAGACAGTGGAGTGAGTCTTCTCGGCAAAGTGCATGGGGTGTGCACAGGTGTGTGGATGTGTGTACATGTGTGTCTTCTAATAACAACCCTCATCTTCAATGCCCTATCTCAGTGCGCTGGAGGAGCAGCTATGGTCAATTATGTCATTGTTAAAAAGAAGTCTAACTCTTTATTGACACAATATAGACTCTTTCAGTATATAATAGTGCCATTAACCTTCATATGGTCACCAGCTAGCCCCTCCCTGCAATGTCTTTAAAAGTGTGAGCTCCACAGAATGTAATTAACCTTAGACCTGTATCTGCCTCTTTTTTCACACAGTTGAATTTTTGCCCAAGGCCTTGACCCCACACTCACCATGGGCCTTGGAGCTGCAGTTTTCTGTTAAGTTTGGTGTGTGCCAAGCCCACAGGGAGAAGAGACACACATGTGTCATTAGCAAGAGCATCTAACATTGGAGTATGTACAGGTGGCAGCTTAATAAGTACTCATGGGTGACAGAATTGAGTTGTCAGGCCCTCTGTTCTCTTGGCTATTAATCCTTTTCTGTCATGGTTTAAAAAACACGACGAGACAGCCAGAAAAATAAAAAACTGAAAGCTCTTCAAGCCTGGACTTCAACTGATCAGAATAGAAAACAGTGTTTCAAAATGATGAGCGAGGTTAGTCTTTCGCATGGAATGGATGGCCGTTGGAGTCTCAGACTCCGCATGGTCTCTGAAGGCTAGTTTTTAAACTGAAAGACAATGAAGGGTGTCTTTTCCAAAATTTACTTTTTCTTCTTTTTCCTCACATGCAGTAATCAGCTTTCATGGTCAATAGCACATGTCCCTCTAGAATAGCAAGGAATTGCCTGTCTTTTCAGTGCTTATTCCCAGTGATAAACTCAGTGCCAGTACAAAGTAGATGCTCAGTATGTATTTGTTGAATAGATGAATATCATAAACCCTGGAAACAGGAAAGGAGTAAAGGTAACATTTATTGTTTAATTCCAGACTACTTTATACAATTATGGGCTTCCCAGGTGGTGCAGTGGTTAAGAATCACCTACAATGCAGGCAACACAGGTTCGATTCTTGGGTCAGGAAGATCCCCTGGAGTAGGAAATGGCAAGCCACTCCAGTGTTCTTGCCTGGGAAAATTCCATAGACAGAGGAATCTGGTAGGCTACAGTCCATGGGGTCACAAAGATTCGGACATGACTTAGCAGCTGAGCACAAGTTATACAAGTGCACATATGGGGTCACAAAGAGTCAGACATGACTGAGTGGCTTTCACTTTCATACATTTATAGGTAATAGAAACTGAAGCATGCTCAATGAAATCTTAACTGTAGAATGGTCATATTAACCACTGTTCACACTTCCTAATCTGTTCTAATTCAGCCTTAAAATTTCTTCCTCTACTGAACAATACTGAAAAAGTGTGGAGTAACATATGGATCATGTTTATCATCTGACCTCTAAAAGAAATATTTAATGATGGAAACTATATGGTACATGTTCCTAGAATGTTGTGAAATAGGAGAAGGCAGGTTTGTGAGTAATCCTAGGATGAGTCTTGATGACACCAGCAAGAAATCTTTGGTCAGGTGAGGGCTAGCTCCCTGGGATAAGGCACAAATCCAAGCCTTTCACGTGTCTATCAAAAATAAGGACTCGTTTGCATAATTTGGGCTATCTATATAACCTCTTGTACTGCTTTGACTTCCAGACTGGAATCAATGTATTCCAGAAGGAGCCCTGGCCAGAGGCATCTGTGCTGGTTCCACTGGGAAAGGGATGGGAGAACCACCAGGGACAATGACTTTCCAACCTCAAGTGTTAAGTGATGTCTGGTTTTTATTATGTTGTTCCATGTCCTTTCAGAATACAACCTCTCATGGTTCCTGTTTTCCTTAGATGGAGGCATAAAACACAGTGAAGAGGAGGTACAGTGTTGAATATTCAAGGGAAATAGTGGTTGTAAATAGAAGATGGGAGGAGAAATTAAATCTAACTTAAATAATAGAGGGAAGGAGAAACCAACCCAGAGGGGTTTGAAACTTCTGTAAAACTAAAGACACAGAAAACACAGCTGACCCAACACAGATAAGGTCAACTTGGAGCTGTCTTTGGCTACAACATGCATGAATGATGTTCTAAGTTGCATCCTTTCTTATCACTGGCATCTCCATGCTGGTTACAAAGTCCACCACCAGGTTTGAGACTAGGCATGATCAGCCTGTGAAGAAAGTACATTATTTGTCTTCCAGACACTGAGACAACAGTGTCAGGCACGTGAAGATGAATTCCTTTACCCAAAGACACAGAAGTTAAAGAACATCATGGCGCCCTGAAGAGGGCATCCGACTGAGGAAACCAGTCACCCTCTCCAAAGAGACGCCAAAGTACAACAGTGGAGCTGAACTCAAACTCTTTCTAGGAAGTCTCTAAAATTTCTCTCTTATCTCTTCCAAAATAAATGTACGAGAACAGAGAACTGACATGCTCCTTGGTCAGATCTCTCTCAAGGAGGGACAATATTCCGGATCATCACAAGTGATAAGCGGGTGAGCCAGTACATTTTCATGTCATTTGGAGAAAAGCAGGTATGCTTCTTGTCATTTATAAAACAAAGAATTTTGACCTTCATTTGAAAATCTCAACTGTGTACCTTTACCCAGTGAAAGCTCATGCCCTGATGAAAACAAATTTCTTTATATCCATAATCCAAAGGTTAGGAACAATTTATCAGTGTGATGGAGCTTTTTTATGGCATGTAGAAAAGATCGGTCTTAAGAAGCAAACAGATACAGTTTTGGCAATCATTAAACATCTTCGTTCATAAATCTTTTCTTCTCCTGACCCTAAACTGAATGAGAATAAATGTAATAAAAGTCCTGATTCTTGGAACTTTGACATTAAGAACAAATTCATATGCTATAGCCTTTCCGTATTAAATTTCCTTTCTTCTTTTCTAAGGAGGTGGGAGCAAAATGTGTCATACATCGAAATAGACCCTTGTTTGCTTTACAGAACTGGCCACTGAGAGCAATTGAAATATATTAATTTAGAAAAGTCAACACATAGGAACTATTTTTCATTAATGTGTCTAAAATATAAATTTTGTATTTCTACTTAGGAAGAAAAAACAGCTGTCAGAACAATTAGAATAGTATGATCCCACTTGTTGTAAATTGAAGCAATTGCACATGGTTTAGAATGAGGGGAATGATCCACACCAAAAAAAAAAAGGTGTTGATAGTGGTTGTCTGAGTATACGAGCTCATGAGTGCTTTCTGATTTCTCCTTTTTTCTTCTATTTCTCTAAGGAACATGATTGTTCTTGTAAAAGAAAAAGGGGGAGGGATTTAAACAATGCTAAAATAAAATAAAATTCATAAAATAACACAATACTCATAAAAATACATCACAGATGATGTGTGTGGATTTTCTTAGTCTACCTCCTGAAGTTCTTTGAGTATCACCAGCCATTCCCTCTGCCTCATTTTCCAGCTACAGTTGACTCCAAGGCCTAACTGTTTCTTGGAAGGAAGAGGAGGGTAAGACCTCAGAGACAGGGACCAGAAGCTGGCCTGGGGCCTGGCACAGCAGAGTTTACTTGGTCCCTTGCTTTTGGTGTTATTAACACAGAAAGATGAAAGAACTAAATTCTGGCTTCCTTTCAAAGCTTAACTTACACCAGACCCCTTTTTCTTTCCTTCTTGCCTTTCTCCTTCTTCCTTTCCCTTCCTTTATTTTTTTCTTACTAAATTTGAAGCTTCTTAGAGTGCTATCATAGTGTTAATCCAAGGTAGTCCAAGGTGTTTGTTGAATAAAAGCCCAGAGATGCTAAGCAGTTTACTCAAGGTCACACAGCTAGTCAACAGCATGCTAAGGAGTAGCATTCAGGCTAAATGAGAAAGCCCACAGTGGAAATATGAAAGCATATTGTGTCAAATCAAAAGGAATGTTGGCACCTCAGGCAGGAGGGCTATGTTAGTAAACAGACAAGGACATGGGTGATTTATAGCGTATGTAGGGACTGAGATAAAGAGAGCAAAGGCAGGAATCAAGCTGATACACTTTGGCACATGTTTGCTAAGGCTCTGTTTATTATTACATTTGCTTCTTCCCGGAAGCATTTTAACCATTGTTTTCAACTTCTCACAGCTAAGAAGGTATATAGCTTTGTGAAAAGCATAGGTAGAACCAGCATTACATTTTTGTGGAGACTATTCATGATGAATTTCCCAAGCAAAGAAAAAAAATAAATCCATCCACGTTGAAATCACAATGAACCTGTTTCCATTAAAAGTCCCCGAGAGACAAAGCACCAAGTGTGCAAGTGACAAGACTATAGATGAGAGATTTCTCCCCATTGAACTGCCTACCCCATGAAGCAGCCAGTGCAACCTTCAGGCCCAGGAGGTGAGGAAGAAAATAATTTTGTTGGGTAAAAGTATTCTTAGTAACTACCTCCTTTGGAAATGGAAGAATTTCATTTTTCCATCTGACAAATAGAGGAGAACCTGTTTTCAGTGAAGACACTGGAGTTAATCGTCCCAAGATAATGGCTACCTTTGACCAAAGACGCAGCCCCAGGAGTTGTGGCTTCATTCCCTTCAAGTGTTGATCAGGTCTCAATCTTCAGGATGGTTGTGACATATTCTATTTCTGTAACTCCCTTTGAGAAAAGCATCCTATAATTTTTATCCACTTCGTGTAGTTGCTGCTGATGGTGATTCGTATCTCCACTAGAACCATGCTGGGCAGAATTGACCCTTTGTGAGTATCCCTTCATGACACGATGAATAGGAAAATAGAGGGGTGGAAAAAGGAGGAAGCAAACAAGCAAAGGCGGAGGGAAGAGACAGCAATGGGATGATGGAGCCACGAGGAACCGTGATCCCACAACAATCTGACCCTCACATGTCTTTGCAGCCTCACCTAACTTGTTTCATGAAAGCTATGTTGTTTTGAAAACCTCCAAGTTGCTGGGTTAGAGACATGAAAGTGCCCCACACATGCCAGTTGTTTGACTTTCTGTCAAAACAATATTGAAAAAAAGTACTTACCTTAAATTTAGCAGGATCAGGAAAACACTGATTTTCTGGAAATAAAAATCGTTGTCACAGGCCAATTGCCTTACTAATTCACTTCTACTGACTAAAATAGGATCAATGTTCTGAAAGAAATCTAGCATAAAGTGTCCTACCTTTCTGTTCTTGTCTTCCTGCCTGTTTCATTTGGTAGTGATTTTTGAAACTGACTACTTTCTAGAGGAGTGTTGGTGTTTAAAATTTAGATAAATACACCACTAGTTCCTGGCTACTATGTGCTATTATGCAGTTTCAGAATTTCACTGGCTCACATTGGGTGGGGTTTTCTGTTGGTATGTAATTCATAGGGAAGCTGTGGAAAAATACTCGAGCTAGGAACTTCCCTGGTAGTCCAGTGGATAGGAGTCTGTGCTCCCAATTCAGGGGGCCTGAGGTTCTATTCCTGGTCTGGAAACTAGATCTCACATGCCACAACTAAGTCCTCATGCAGCCAAATAAACAGATTAAAAAAATATTATCAAAAGGGAAGCATTGGTAATCTTGGTAAGGAATGCCACTTTTTAAATACAAAACAACTTCTACACACTACAGGAATGACTTTTTACTGTTTCTGGAGGAGTGAGTGAAGTCGCTCAGTCGTGTCCAACTCTTTGCGACCCCGTGGACTATAGCCCACCAGGCTCCTCTGTCCATGGGATTCTCCAGGCAAGAATACTGGAATGGGTTGCCATTTCCTTCTCCAGGCGATCTTCCCGACCCAGGGATTGAACCCAGGTCTCCCGCATTGCAGGCAGATGTGCGGCTCAGAGGTTTTAGGACGGCATTAATTTGATAGGGTTTCCGTAACAAACTGTGGTTTTAATGACAGGAATTTCTTGTCATAGAGCTCCAGAGATGGGAAGTCTGAGATCAAGGTGTTGGCAGGGCTGGTTCTGTGTGAAGGCTGGTGAGGGCGCCTCTGCTCTGTGGCTCTTTCTTAGCTTCTGGTAGTTTGTTGTCACCTTCAGTGTTGCTTAGCTTGTATATACATCACCCCAATCTCTGCTTTCATCTTCACATAGAGTTCTCTGTGCATATCTGTGTCCAGATTTCCCCCTTTTATAAGAACACCAGTCATACTGGGTTAGGTCTCATCCTAATGGCCTCATTTTATTTAATTACCTCTTTAAAAAGACCCCATCTCCAAATAAGTAGGACTTCATATAAATTTTGCAGTGGACACAAATCACAAATCAACCTATAATAAGAACTAATATTTTTTAATATGTATTTTTATTTATTTATTTGGCTATGCCAGGTCTTAGTTGTAGCCAGGATCTAATTCCCTCATCAAGGATCAAACCCAGGCCTCCTGCATAGTACCCCTCCTCCTGTAGTCTTAGCCACTGGACCACCAGGAAAGTCCCCAACAAGAACTAATTTTCATTTCCTCAAGCTATATTGAGTCCTGGATGAAATCTGAGGTAAACTGACACATTTCCAGATTATTCTGTGATGTTGAAATGCTCTATGCACATCAGTAATCCTAGGCTGCTTGCTAGAAGGTCTGGTTCAAGCATCTCAATGAAGGAATTCTTTGAGATCTTAGAAAATTCCAACACTTCAATAAATGAAAAGAATACAAAGAGAACGATGTGTTTATTTTGGAGTTCAGTAGTAAATGGAATAGTGAATACTGGTTCACACCAAGCATGAAGTGACCAGAGGTCATTTCTCTATTATGTTTCCTACACACCTTTAAAAAACAAGAAGACACCTTCAGCCACAGAAATAAACAACCCAATTCAAAAAGGGGGAAAGGACATGAGTAGATGTTTTTCTAAAGAAGATAGATGAATGACCAATAAACAAGTGAAATGATATTCATCATCACTAATCATTAGAGAAATGCAAGTTAAAGCACAGTGATTTACTATTTCACACCTTCAAGGATGGCTGTAATTTTTAAAACAATAGCGCAAGTGTTAGTGAGAAGGTAGATAAATTGGAATGCTGTGCTTTGCCGGTGAGAATGTAAAATGGTGCAGCCTCTGTGGAAAGAAAGTTGACAACTCTTCAAAAAGTCAGACACAGAACTACCATGTGTGCACGCATGTGCTAAGTCACTTCAGTTGTTTCTGACTCTTTGAGGGCCCATGAACTGTAGCCCACCAGGCTCCTCTGTCCATGGGATTCTCCAGGCAAGAATACTAGAGTGGGTTGCCATTCCCTTCTCTAGGGGATCTTCCTGATGCAGGGATCGAACCTATGTCTTCTGCATTTTCAGGTGGGTTCTGTACCACTAGCACCACCTGGGAAGCCAGAACTACCACATGNTGTCCATGGGATTCTCCAGGCAAGAATACTAGAGTGGGTTGCCATTCCCTTCTCTAGGGGATCTTCCTGATGCAGGGATCGAACCTATGTCTTCTGCATTTTCAGGTGGGTTCTGTACCACTAGCACCACCTGGGAAGCCAGAACTACCACATGACTTAGCAATTTCATGCCTAGGTGTGTATCCAAAACAATTAAAAGCTGGGACTAGAAGAGACGTTTGCAAAATACTGTTAATAGCACCATTACTCAAATAGCTGAAAAGTGAAAAGTCCTGACAGGTGAATGAATATACAAAATATGGTTTATACATACAGTGGAATACTCTTCAGCCATAAAAAGAAATGAAAATTTGACATACATCATAACATAGATAGGGCTTCCCTGATAGCTCAGCTGGTAAAGAACCCACCTGCAATGCAGGAGACCTGGGTTTGATCCCTGGGTTGGGAGGATCCCCTGGAGAAGAGAAAAGCTACCCAGTCCAGTATTCTGGCCTGAAGAATTCTATGGACTGTACAGTCCAGGGGTTCACAAAGAGTCGGACAAGACTGAGTGACTTTCACTCACTTATAGCATAGATGGTCCTTGAAAACAGGCTTAATGACATCAGCCAGACACAGAAGGACATATATTGTATGATTCCACTTATTTGAGATATCTAGAAAAGGCAAATTCATAGAGACAGAAAGTAGAATAGAAGTTCCAGGGGCTAGAGGCCTGGGAAGGGGGAAGTTATTGTTCAGTGGCTACAGGGATCATACCCAGTGAAGACTGGTTTGATGAAAACAGTTTAGGTAGAGATAATGGGGATGGGTACGTGGCATAGTGAGTATATTTCAGTTCAGTTCAGTTCAGTCACTCAGTTGTGTCCGACTCTTTATGACCCCATGGATTGCAGCACATCAGGCCTCCCTGTCCATCACCAACTCCCAGAGCTTGCTCAAAGTCATGTCCATCAGTCGGTGATGCCATCCAGTCATCTCATCCTCTGTGATCCCCTTCTTCTCCTGCCTTTAATCTTTCCCAGCATCACGGTCTTTTCCAATGAGTCAGTTCATCATATCAGGTGGCCAAAGTATTGGAGTTTCAGCTTCAACATCAGTCTTTCCAATGAACACTCAGGACTGATTTCCTTTAGGATGGACTGGTTAGATTGCCTTGCAGTCCAAGGGACTCTCAAGAGTCTTCTCCAACACCACAATTCAAAAGCATCAATTCTTCAGCACTCAGCTTTCTTTATGGTCCAACTCTCACACCCATACATGACTACTGGTAAAACCATAGCTTTGACTAGATGGACCTTTGTTGGCAAAGTAATGTCTCTGCTTTTTAATATGCTATCTAGGTTGGTCATAGCTTTTCTTCCAAGGAGTGTCTTGATTTCATGGCTGCAGTCACCACCTGCAGTGATATTGGAGCCCAAGAAAATAAAGTCTCTCACTGTTTCCATTGTTTCCCCATCTATTGTGAGTATATTTAATGGCACTGAATTGTACACTAATAAATAGTTAAATTATAAACTTTATATTCTGTATTGCCACAAAGATGCAGCACGTACATAAAAAAGGCACTGTTTGGAGGGAATTGAGCTTGCAAGCTCATCAGTTGTTGCCACCTTGGTTAAAGAATAGTCTCCTTAAAGTCCTATTAGACATGGCCTCCCTTCCTAAATTCAGTCATTAATGTATTGCAATGCAATGCAACAAATCCTTATTGAGTACCTACTCTATAAAAGGCACTATCTTTGCTCCCAACTAATCTATTAAAGGAGCCAGGAAATAAGAGGAGTATTAGCAAAGAACCATGGAAAAGGGAGGTTATTATCCAGTTTTGGGATAGAACTGATTCAAGGAATCATACAAGTTTTAACAAGAGATTGGTCTTCAGTGGTAGATGAGATTGGGCAGAGGTAAGTGAGTGGCGAGAGCATTCTGGTCTAGACAGGATGAACAACATGAGTGGAGATTCCAAGGCAGGGAAATGCAAGCATATCTGGTGAACAGGAAAGAGTCAGTGTGATATAAGTTAGGATACGCTGAGGGAGAAGGAGACGATGAGGCTGTGAAAGTGGCCTGTTGTAGAGAGCTTGCAAGGTTGGGCTGAGGACATCATATGTCATTTGGAAGCCAGCTGTGAAGAGATATGACAGGAGCTGCGCTTCTGCAGGGTTCGTCTGGGTTCAGTGTGGTGGTTCAGGCAAGGGCGTCAGACAGGGTGATGGCTGCAGACACAGTCCAGCCCAGAGCAAGACGAGGAATGCTCCTCAGAGCAGATCCTCTTGGGTGGAAGGTGGAGGAAAGGCAACCGGCAAGTATGGAGATGAAGGCATCTGAGGAGAGAGGCCAGAGAATTCAGTTTCTTATGGCTGGGTTGTGAGGGGCCTCATGTAGTGAAACCGCCACAGATTTATACTTGTTAATCCTAACAAAGCCTTCACCACCTGGTTCTTTTCTCATTCTCTGCACAAGATATTCCAAGCCTTTTCCACCTTCCTCAGATTTCCTCCCATTCTGCCATCTTCCTTCTCATTCTCAACTTCTGACTTTGCCAAGAATCATCGACATCATCAAAGCAGAATTCCTTCACCGTCTTGCCATCCTAGCAACAAACAGACCTGCTTCTGAACCTGCTCTCTCCTCCTTTGCTCCTGCTCCACAAACTGAGCTCTACCCAAGAGCTCCACCAACCTCCTCTAAACTTGGAATGATCAGCGATCCCCTCTCTTATGAAGCCACACTTCACCTTTCCCCTGGATCCTTCCCATAGAGACTTTTTGGAGAAGGAATGGCAACCCACTCCAGTATTCTTGCTTGGAAAATTCCATGGACAGAGGAGCTGGTAGGCTACAGTCATGGGATCGCAAGAGTTGGACATGACTTAGTGACTAAACCACCATAGTCTAAATCATAGAGATTAAACTAGGTCACTAAACCATAGACTGTTAAATGCTCAAAGCACTCTTCTTCAAAGCCAGCTTTTCTCTTCTTAAAAAATGAATCCATTGGCACTTGTCCTTTCCTGATACTGCTGCTTCTTGCTTCCCTACTCCAGCCAGTCTTGTTGAAAGCATGGCTGGCACTGGCTGGCCGGGTACACTCATGGTGAGGTGATCTCACCCTCCCTCCTCACTTCCTGCTCACTCCTCACTCATCATGTGGCTTCCACCTCCACCCTTCCACTCAAACTGCTGCTACCAGCATCACTGACAACTTCTTAATAACTGTCATATGAACACTGATCAGTTCTATTCTTACTTGACTATTCTCGAGTTTAAAAAAAAAAAAGATTTATTGAGATCTGATTCATATAATATACCAATTTTAGGTACATTAGTATATTCAAAGTTGTGTAATTATCACCACAATCAATTTTTTTTTTTCAGTTATCACTTGGGTATTTTTTATAGTGGTAAAATACACAGAAGATAACATTTACCATCTTAGCCATTTTTAAGTTACATTTTAGTGTGTTAAGTTCATTTACATTGGTATGCAACAGTCATCACCATCTCTGCTCAGAATTTTTCTTCTTGCTAAACGAAAACTCTGCACCATTAATAAATAACTCCCCTCTTCCCCTCAGCCTCTGGCAATTACCATTCTATTTTCTGCTCTTATGAATTTGATTACTCTAGGTGAGTCATATATGTGGAATCATATAGTATTTGTCCTTTTGTGATTGGCTTACTTCACAGTGTAATGTCCTAAACTTCATATGTACTGTAGCATGTGTCAGAATTGCCTTCCTTTTTAAGGCTGAATATTATTCCACTGTACCTATGTATCACAGTTTGTTCATCTGTTTATCCATCTGTGGACCTTTAGATTATTTTCACCTTTTGGTTATCATGGTTAGTTGCTGATATTAACATTGGTGTACAGGTATCTTTTTGAGTCCTGCCTTTCATTTCTTTGTGGTGTACATGGAGAAGTAGTATTGCTGGATCATAGGTACTTATATTTTGAATATTTTGAGGAATTGCCATACTGTTCTCCATAGTAGCTTCATCATTTTATGTTCAATTCAACAGTGCACAAGGGTTCAATTTCTCCACATTCTCATCAATACTTTTTTAATAGTAGTCATCCTAATAGGTGGCAGGTTATATCTCATTGTGGTTTTGATTTGCATTTCCCTAATGAGTGAAATATCTCTTCATGTGCTTATTGGTCATTTGAATATCTTCTTTGGAGAAATGTCTATTCAAGTTCTTTGCCCATTTTTGAACTATGTTGTTTGAGGTATTTTTGTTGTTGTTAAGTTGAAGGAATTCTTTTTATATTCTGGATATTAATTGCCATAATCAATTTTAGAACATTTTCATCACCTCAAAAGGAAAACTCACACCCCTTAGCTGTCAGCTTAAATCCTCCATCCCCTACACTTGGGTTTTTGACAGCAATGTTACTCCTTTCTTGCAGAATTCTCTTGCCTTGGCTTCTAGAAATTACCCTCTTCTAGTTTCTTCCTACTTCTCCAGTCACACCTTTGCTTTGTTTCTTTTGCCATCAATTACACTTTGATAGTCTTCAGGATTCTATCCCTGACCCTTTCTCTTCACATTCTACACTCTCCTTAGGTGGTCTCATTTATCTCCATGATTTCTATAGTGAGTCTCAAATTTCTACTTCCAGTCCTAACGGCTTAAGACCACATCCAACTCATCTCCACTTCCTGTTGCCTCTGACTCTTTCACAAGTCTAAATCCATTGGTTTTGCAGCATCTCCAGTACCACTCTCCAATTTCCAACCACCATCACCCATCATCCACCATCTCTTGCCTAGATTACCTGAAAGCCTCCTAACTGATCTCCCTTCCTCCAGTTTGGCATCCTTCCAATGCACATGATTTCCCAAGAGATTTTCTACAGGGAAAAATTGGGACTATTTCTTTGGAACTTGATGGAGAAGACTACATTGAAGATTTAAATGGAAACTTGAGAATTAACTGCATGCAACAGAGAGTATTGAACAATATTTGATGTTTACTGAACTTGAATATATATCTTATGAAAAATAAGTATAATGTATACTTATACTATTAATATATATAGTTAGTATAAAAGCATATACTTTGCTTTAGTATCGTATAAGTATTATCAGTATATATGTATTATAATAAATATATATATCACAAATCTGAATATATACTTTACTACATTGGTTTTAAATGCAATTTCTAAGAATTCTCATCTCTCTTCAACATTTCAATATTTGTGTTTTTAAACCCATTAACAACTATTAACACATGATCCCATTTTGGGGCTGAACTGCCCGTATTTGTTCTGTGCTGGCTCTTAAGGAGCTCTTTCGTGTCTGATGCATGCTCTGCTAACATACCTCTACCGATTGTGTTCTCTCTGTCCTTAGGAATCTCTGGCTTTTGGAGGGACTGGAGAAGTTTCCAACTTGAATACTAGCTGAATTCTTTGGGTCACATGATCAGGAGTCAGTTGAAGTTTTGGTTTCCAATTATTTTACACAATCAGGAGGCTTCCCTAGTGGCTCAGATGGTAAAGGATCTGCCTGCAATGTGGGAGACCCAGGTTCGATCCCTAGGTTGGGAAGATCCCTTGGAGCAGGGCATGACTACCCACTCCAGTATTCTTGCCTGGAGAATCCCATGGACAGAGGAGCCTGGCAGGCTACAGTCCATGGGATCTCAAAGAGTTAGACACAACTGAGCAACTAACACATCATTTATCTAAACACAGAGACCTGATGAANCAGGGCATGACTACCCACTCCAGTATTCTTGCCTGGAGAATCCCATGGACAGAGGAGCCTGGCAGGCTACAGTCCATGGGATCTCAAAGAGTTAGACACAACTGAGCAACTAACACATCATTTATCTAAACACAGAGACCTGATGAATGAACTTGGGACATAGTAATGACTATATAATTTCCATAAAAGAATGTTTCCTTATATATCTAGCCCCAAGAAGTACAAGGATTTTTTTTTTAAGCCTGCATTATACTTATTGAGTCTCTGTGACTCACTTAGGCTTCACAACAACCCAAAGATGTAGCTCTCATGACGTCCATTTTACAGATGCAGCCACTGATAGAGGTTATGTGGTTGCCCAAGGTGGCTCAGCCTATATAGTGAAGCCAGAATTCAAACCCAGGCCGACCAGACTCAACGGCCAGGATCATAAGCCTTATGTTCAGTTTTGTTCCTGAAGCAAAGCCAGGTGCCTGGCATCTGAAGGTGGCACAGATAAAACCATACAAAGCAAACACATGGTAAATATACCACGCTCCTAACTCACCTGAGCCATCCACTTCTGTCACTGCTTTTCATGCTTCCAAGAACCCCAAGAGTATGAGGACAGGGCCTTTGTCTCCGTTTTAGAGATGAAGGGACTGAGACACAGGCAGGTTAAGCAACTTGCCCACTGTCTCACAGCGAGGCAGAGGCTCAGTTGATATTAGAACCCAGGCCTCTTGGCTTTTAGTTAAAAAGCTTTTTTCCATTACAGCACAACCTCCTGGCCTTCAGCTTTCAAACTCGATTGAACAGCAGCATATGAATTAACTGAGGGTTACTATATTATCTCCTAAAACGATGGCTTCCCATTAAAAAAAAAAGAAGAACAGCAAAAAATTCACCAATGGAACATGTGCAAAATACATTTTTCAAGGTCATTCTTATCCAGAGCTGTCTTAAAAAAATTACTATTCTCCATTTGGGCTTTTGGTCCATGATCCAATGGCATGGGTAGTTAAGTGATAATTTAAAATTTTAAACAAATAATGTTTCAGAATTGATTTCTCATTAATTGGCCTGATTTGAGAAGTTGATGGATTTGGAAGATGTGTGTTAAAAGGAACTGAGATATTGGTTGATCAGCACAGCTGTGGAATTAGAAAGATGTTGATTTGGACAAAAGCAACCCAAAGAGTTCTTGTAGCGATTGGGTTTGGTGGGCTGACAGGACAGCACAGTCAGCTTTGTGTTGGTAATGCATCTTTCACAGTACATGCCTGCTTGATGGACTGGAGTGGAGTTAACAACAGTATTTGGTTATAAAGTACTACCTATACATACTTGTTTCCACTGTTTCCCCATCTATTTCCCATGAAGTGATGGGACCAGATGCCATGATCTTCGTTTTCTGAATGTTGAGCTTTAAACCAAATTTTTCACTCTCCTCTTTCTTCAAGAGGCTTTTTAGTTCCTCTTCACTTTCTGCCATAAGGGTGGTGTCATCTGCATATCTGAGGTGATTGCTATTTCTCCTGGAAATCTTGATTCCAGCTTGCATTTCTTCCAGCCCAGCGTTTCTCATGATGTGCTCTGCATAGAAGTTAAATAAGCAGGATGACAATATACAGCCTTGACGTTCTCCTTTTCCTATTTGGAACTAGTCTGTTGTTCCATGTCTAGTTCTAACTGTTGCTTCCTGACCTGCATACAGGTTTCTCAAGAGGCAGGTCAGGTGGTCTGGTATTCCCATGTCTTTCAGAATTTTCCACAGTTTATTGTGATCCACACAGTCAAAAGGCTTTGGCATAGTCAATAAAGCAGAAATAGATGTTTTTCTGGATCTCTCTTGCTTTTTTGATGATCCAGCAGATGTTGGCAATTTGATCTCTGGTTCTTCTGCCTTTTCTAAAACCAGCTTGAACATCTAGAAGTTCATGGTTCACGTATTGCTGAAGCCTGGCTTGGAGAATTTTGAGCATTACTTTACTAGAGTGTGAGATGAGTGCAATTGTGCAATAGTTTGACCTAGATAGCACGTTAAAAAGCAGAGATATTACTTTGCCAACAAAGGTCTGTCTAGTCAAAGCTATGGTTTTTCCAGTGGTCATGTATGGATGTGAGAGTTGGACTGTGAAGAAAGCTGAGTGCCGAAGAATTGATGCTTCTGAACTGTGGTGTTGGAGAAGACTCTGGCAAGTCCCTTGGACTGCAAGAAGATCGAACCAGTCCATCCTAAAGGAGATTAGCCCTGGGTGTTCACTGGAAGGACTGATGCTGAGGCTGAAACTACAATACTTTGGCCACCTTATAAGAAGAGCTGACTCATTGGAAAAGACCCTGATGCTGGGAGGGATTGGGGGCAGGAGGAGAAGGGGATGACAAAGGATGAGATGGCTAGATGGCATCACTGACTTGATGCACATGAGTTTGGGTAAACTCCGGGCATTGGTGATGGACTGGGAGGCCTAGCGTGCTGTGAATCATGGGGTCACAGTCAGACACGACTGAGCGACTGAACTGAACTGATACACACTTGTTGGAATTGGTGTTGGCTTTGCCTGAAAGGTATTTTTGTTTATAGAAAGTTTGTCTTTAAAACACCTACAGATATATGTGTTAGATTGCAATTCAACAAATAATGAGTGGGGACTGTTCAAAATGAGGTGCCAGGTCCTGAATCAGGATTTTTGATGGTATATGAGTCTATGAACCTCAAGAATACAGGAATAGCCCCCGTCGCGGCTGCCTGTATCCCATTCTGCCCCCTGCTCTTTGGGGGAGCCCAAGTCCTCATTTCACCCATTCAGGTATTGTGGGATTCCCAGTTTCTGAGCTCCCAGTCATCCAAGAAGGGGATGTTGGGGGAGGAAGCCTCGCCTACCTTTCGGTTTTTTTCCCAGGCCAAATAAAGCCAGAAAAGTCTTTCTATTTTGAGAAAAGCAATTTATTCTGGACTCATGTTTTCTCCCACACTTGGGCAGGTGAGATAATCTTAATGCAGTTTTATCAGCTTTAACTCTTGAATTCTTGGCTGCTAAACTTAGGAAAAAAAAACCTCAAAGAAGCGTAAACCTTCCATTTCCATACCAAAGCGCACAAGGCTCTTCTTGGAAACCTTTATCTCTTTAGTGGCGGTGCTTGTCTCATATTCTGTCACAGGATGGTGAGAAAATCAGCTATAAGAAGGGAAAATACTGCGCTGGCAGAAACTTAAAACTAACTCACTGATAACAATGAAGCAATAAGCATATGTTCTGTTCTCCCCTTTCTTAAGCAAATACGGTGAGAAGGAAACAACGTCTTACATAAAACAATCTTTCACATCTCACATGAAAACTCAAAAACGTATAGCCTTGACTTCACCATGTATGGATTCGGAGCTGCTTTTGCTGTCAACTTTTTGCTTAAGATCTTAAGAAATACCTCTCAAGATGGATTAAAACACAAAAGAAGAAAAATTAAAAGGTGCTTCTGAGAAAGTAGAACACAAACCAGGGTTCATCTCCAACCAGAAATACATGGGTTTTTGCATGTGGTGGAAGTTTTATGGATGCTCTGTAGGTCACACAGATGGTAAGGGAAGGTTTGTAGTTACAATTTCATGTCTGTGCTTATGTGCTCTATGATAAATCACATTTATCTCTCCAAACATTTCAGCCACTTGTTATCATTTTTCAATTATTTTTACTCTGTTCTGGGGGACTTTCACAGGGATAATTTATCTCTTAAATCTCCTGTTTTTTATTTGCCCCCAGTGAGAGAAGCAGGAACTACACAGCAGATCTTGGAAAGGAAGAAGTTGGCTGTTCCCCATAAAATTCTGAGCTGCTCTTAACCCTTCTTCCTCTAAGAGTTTTTTTAAACTTGATGAAAGAATGGCCAAAAATTGAATGAATCAAAGGATAGGAATATAAGTTCAAAAACCAGGGAACATTCCTGAAGAAAATACGTTATACTTAGGGAAGAACCAAATATTTCCCCCAAGTCCCCAAATATAATAGACACCTAAAAGCTTATTTAAAATTTATATTTATGATTTTCTATAGATTCACACAATTTAATTTCTATTTTTAAATATTTAAATACAACTCTTTCCCTCTGATTTGTGAATATCAATATGTCACGTTTAATATTTATGTAGCAGATTAGCCAACTCCATTGAAAGTGGTGGAGATGTCCCTGGTGGTTCAGTGGTTAAGAATACACCTTCTAATGCAGGGGAAGAGAATAAGGTCCCTCATTGGGGAACTAAGATCCCACATGCTACAGGGCAAGTAAGCCCTCAAGCCACAGCTAGAGAGAAGCTGTACACCTCAAGGAAATATCCTGTGTGATGCAATTAAGACCTAATACAGCCAAAAATAAATAAATACTTGAAAAAACAGAAAGTGGTAAAGTAAGGATAAAAATAGACCCTTCATAGGGCTGTTGGGAGAAGGCAATGGCACCCCACTCCAGTATTCTTGCCTGGAAATCCCATAGACGGAGGAGCCTGGTGGGCTGCAGTCCATGGGGTCGCTAAGAGTCGGACACGACTGAGTGACTTCACTTTCACTTTTCACTTTCATGCATTGGAGAAGGAAATGGCAACCCACTCCAGTGTTCTTGCCTGGAGAATCCCAGGGACAGGGGAGCCTGGTGGGCTACAGTCCCTGGGGTTGCACAGAGTCAGACACGACTGAAGCGACTTAGCAGCAGCAGCAGCAGGGCTGTTGTGTGGATTAAAATATGTAAAATGTTCATAAATGGGAGCACAAAGTGTTTAATATTTGCTTCTTCTTATTATTGTTATTATTACTTATAAATGTATCTCTATATTTACTCTCCACACAATTGAGACCAAGTTATATATACTTTTTTGTCATCTACTATTTTTTAAACATAATAGCTTTCAGATACTTTTCCATGTTAATAACTACTGTTGTCGCTTGGTTGCTAAGTCGTGTCCAGCTCTTTGTGACCCCATGAACTGCAGCAAGCCAGGCTTCCCTGTCCTTCACTATCTCCCAGAGTTTGCTTAAACTGATGTCCATTGACTCAGTGATGCCATCCAACCATATCATCCTCTGTTACCCCCTTCTCCTCTTGCCCTCAATCTTTCCCAGCATCAGGGTCTTTTCCAGTGAGTCTAAATGTATGTTTTTTAAAAAGAAAGAACAAAGAAGAATGTGGACTATACTGGATATTTGCTGGACTCAATCAGTCTTGAAAATAAATGCCACAAATTCACTAAGTCCTTCTCCTGTACGTTCCAGTCACATGATTCAGTATTGTCAAAGAGAGCAATGTAAATAGCATCCAGTTTCTGTGAGCTGACTTGGCAACCAGATCTAACTAAGCAGAGGGCAATTGGTCTGCAGGAGGATCCAAGAGGCTCCTGTGCATTAGGGCAGCTCAACCCCATCGGGAAGTCTAGTGATGTCCTAGGGTGACAAAATGGTAGGATGACTTCTTAAGCAGAATCAATGTTTTATTACTGTGAGGGGACTTGAAGCTCCAACTCAGGTTTGACCTCCAGTTATAAGCTGGTTCTGAGTTGAGGAACCAACATGATCTGGGAACCAGCTGGCCCCACTACAACTGGTCCTTGACACTGGTTTTGACCTGAAAAGGCTCTTGGGGGGAGCCCATGGTGAGGAGACAGGGCACTGGCTTCATGCTTGGTGGTAGCCACCTTCTGCATTGGGTTGAACAGTGTCCCCACAAAGTTATTTCATGTCTACCTGGAACCTGTGAACATGGCCTTTCTTGGAAGTAAGTCTTTGCAGATGCAGTCAAGTTAAAACAAGATCATACCAGATTTGTTGCTGTTGTTCAGTCACAAAGTCGTGTCTAACTCTTAGGACCTCACGGACTGTAGACCCTCAGGCTCCTCTGTCCATGGGGTTTCCCAGTGAAGAATACTGGTGTGGGTTACCATTTCCTTCTCTAGGGGACCTTTCCCACTCAGGGATCCAACATGCGTTTCCCAAGATGCAGGCAGATTCTATACCACTGAGCCTTTAGGGAAGCCCATTCCATATAAGAGTGGGCCCTAAATCCAGAAGAGGAGAATTTGGAAATGAGAAGAATTCCATGTGACAATGGAGGCAGAGACTGAAATTAATTTGCTACAACCCAGGGAATGCCAAGGTTTGCTGGCCACCACCTGAATCTAGGAGAGTGGAATTGAACAGTTTCTCCCTCTGAGATCCCAGAAGGGAATCAACGGCATCCTACACCTTGATTTGGGGTGTCTGGCCTTCAGAACTGCAAGAGAATAAATTTTTATCATTTTAAGCCACAAAATGCATGAAAATTTGTTACAGCAGCCCTCCAGAACTAATATATCTTCTATGGATATACGCAGATCAGAATAGAAATATGAAAAGTGTATACCCAGAGTAGATAGACAAATAGGAAGGGAGGAAAGGAAAAAGGAAGGAAAGGTAGAGAAAGAACAAGTGTGTAGTTGGCCAATATTGTTTAATCAGAGGATGTCAGATATTGCTTTGTTAAGGTGTTAAGGCTCATTAGCTCATCTAAGAATCTGGTCCTGAATCCACAGTTGATAGAATATACACATGGATGAAACACTAGTTAGTGAGAGTCAACATGGATTTATCTGTAAGCAGTGTGCTACTTAGATGCCATGTGGACATCATATTCACACTATTCATCCACGGTCCTCTCTTTTTATTTTTTGGCTGCACTAAGCATGTGGGATCTTAGTTTCTCAACCAAAGATTGAACCTGTGCCCCCTGCGTTGGAAGCTCAGAGTCTTAACCACTGGACCACCAGGGAAGAACCATGGTCCCCTTTCTTGAAGCCCCAGGCCCAAGTCTAAAGAGCAGGAGGAGGATTTGAATGTCCCTCTAGGTGGTGATTTTAAATTACACTAAGCTATTCTCTTTTATGCAAACCTTGGTGACTTGCCTGCTGGTGAGTGTATTCTGGGGGACTTTAGCTGCCTTTGCTCTGGGCCCAGCTGCTGATGCCAGAACCTGGGTGCATGTTATACATCCTTGTCGAAGAATACTTTAACCCCTGTTGGTTTATTCCCTGCAGTCCTAGGATTTAAATGCATGTGAACAAACTCCACGAGTGAGTGCTAAGTCGCTTCAGTCATAGCCTACTCTTCGTGACCCCATGGACTGTAGCCCATCAGGTTCATCTGTAGCCCATCTGTCTATGGGATTCTCCAGGCAAGAATACTGGAGGTTGTTACTATGCCCTCCTCCAGGCAATCTTCCTGACCCAGGAATCAAACCCGTGTCTCTTGGGTCTCCTGCATTGGCAGACAGGTTCTTTACCACTAGCGCCACTTGGGAAGCCCTGAATGAACTCTGGCCAGGGTCAAATAATCAGGCTGAAAGAGAAAACATGAGTTTTTGCTGAATGAATTTTGGAGTGCCTTTGCTTCATAACAAAGATCACTGACTATATCATCTTGCTAGGGCCACCATAACCATGTACCACAGACTAGGAGGCTTCAGTGACAGAAGTGTATGGTCTCACAGTTCCACAGGCCAGAAATCTGAAATCAAGTTGTAGACGGGATTGATTCTTTGTGAGGACTGTGAGGAAGAATCTTGTTGTAAGCCCCTCTCCTTGGCTTATCTATCTATCTGTTTATTTCTTTAATTTTTGGCCACACCTTGCAGCATGTGGGATCTCAGTTCCCTGACCAAGAATTGAACCCATGACCTCTGCATTGGAAGCATGGAGTTTAAACCACTGGACCACCAGGGAAATTCGTTTCCTTGGCCCGTGAACGGTCATCTCCCTATGTCTCTTCATATCATCTTCCCACTGTGCATGTCTCTCTCCATGTTCAAATTTCCCCTTTTATAAGGATATTCATCATGCTTAGGGTCCACCTTAAGGACCTCACTTTATCTCAAAATCCTGAGGGTCGGCTCCAACATGTCTGGATTTTTGATGGAGAAGGTGGGGGGGATTTCGAGGCAACCCATAACACTAACCAAGTTAAGCTAAGAGCCTGGACTTGAGCCTCACTGCCCATGGTACATCTTGATTCTGCCTTTTACTCTGCACCTTGTTGTAAGTCATTTCAGCTTATGGGGCCTCAGTTTCCTCACTGTATATGGGAATCATAGTAACATAACCTCCCTTTGAGGAGGCTGGGAAAGCGTCCACGTAATTGTGCTTGTCACCTGCTTAGCACAGTGCTGGAAGCTATAAACAGTCAATAAATAACATCAGAGGCAGACCTTGTTTTAGGACATCTTGCTTTATGGTATTCTGCAGATATTGAAATTTTTTTGTGGCAACCCTCATTGTCAGATGACAGTATTTTCAGCAACAAAGTATTTTAAAAATTAAGGTATATTCACTTTTTTAAAAGTTACAATGCTATTGCAAACTTATAGACTACAGTGTAGTATAAACATGAAATTTGTCTGCACTGGGAAACCAAAAAATTCATGGGACTTGCTTTATTGCAGTGGTCTGGAACCAATGCCACAATATCTCTGAGGTATGTCTGTATTATTATAAAGCAGGTGACAGACTGGTCAGAGGACCAGGATATCAGCATAATGGTATTGGACCAGCCTGATGCATTGACTGGCTATTTCCTAAGAGGGTGGACTTGCAAGGTCATCCTATCCCGAGGTCCTCATATTCCCAAGCCCCCCAACGCAACCCTTCCATGCTGGTGTGGTCTATGTTTCTGGAATAATCTAGCAAACATTCTTACTCACTTCCTTGAAGGCTTAATTGGAGTCCACATTTGGGCTTTGGACAGGCATTGGCTGTCTCAAAGAATTAAAATCCCCATCAAAATCGACAGGTTCTTTGGAGAAACGGTTATTTGTGTGAGTTTGTTCCTCTTCTTTCTCCAGAAAATTGCAGGTGCCCCTACATTAGAAGAGTCTTTTCTATAGCCCAACCCCACAAGGCACTCATTCCACATGCCACGCCTCCATTTCTTTAAAAAATATATATAAACAGACAACACGTTAGATGCCAGGAAATGATGTGACCTAGAAAGTGAGATGACAGATAAAATGAGGAAGGTAATCCAGGAACATAGTCTTGTCGAGGTGGATCTTGTCAGAGCAGATTTTCTGTGACCATAATGAAGGGCTTTTAACACAAGCTGGGTTGCCTCATATCTGAGTAGTAGAAGCTAGAAAGAGTCTTAAAAAGGAAAAACAAATATTGCTCTAATTGGAGTCAGAGGTGAGGCAGGGTGGGACAATGAGTGAACGAAGACTATTTATGTTGGAAAAAGAGAAGTATTAGAAGAAATTCACTGAGAAATTCAGGAAGGTATGGGCTTGGTCAAAACCAAAGCTGACTCTCTTGTTTGAGAAGAAAGGGTAGAGTCCAGGAATTAAGAGGATGATTCAAATTACAAGAAATTACAAGGAGTGAATATAAGCTCAGTGAAAAGAGAAAAAATTGTTTTCTGCAAGTATTAAAGCTGGGGAATTAATTCAGTGTTAGGACAGATATGCTGGATGTATCTCAAAAGATTTGGAAAAATTTCTTGCTAATAAAAAATGTTCAAGATTAGGTAATAGTGACTGAACAGAGACTGGGGGATATTTATAAAAATCATTATAGATAATAGTGTCCCCAGCCTGACTGGAAATTTCTAGAAAGCCCATCCAATGTCCTGTATTTTCCTTTTGTATTTCTCCATTAGTGCCTGGCGCACTGATCATGGCTATTTTTCATTTTTTAAGCAGATAGTTTACATGTATTTTATACTTCACATATTAATTTATACATAAACATTTACATTTATTTATATATACCTATTCATACTTTACATATAAGAAGGTTACCCATGACTCCCTTTTACATTTGAGGATGTTGAGGCTCATAGAATCAAATGAGTTACTCAAGGTCGTTGGTAAGCAGAACTGAGATTCACACCCAGGTCTGCCTTAGGTACAAATGAGTATAATTTCTCAAAACATTTCATAGGACTTGGAGAACTCAAGACATGAAGTAGAGATTAAAAACCATACAATCTGACCACCTTTCTTCTTCTATTTACAAATGAAGATACCAGGTCCAAGAGTGGGAAGGGATTTGTCCAAGGTCTCATAGGAAATGGCTGAATAGAGAGTTATTTGCTAGATAAATTTACAAACCTGTGGAGTTTCTGCAGCATTAGAAGAAGGGTATTGGTACACCTCACAATTCCGGGTTCCTTCAAAATATCTAGGTATTACTATATGTAAAATAGTTTAAAAAATAAAATAAAAAATAAAATAGATAAATGACAAGGACCTACTACATAGGAAATAAAACTATATTCAATATCTTGTAATGATCTATAATGGAAAAGAATCTGAAAAAGAATATATGTGTGTGTGTGTTTAAAACTTAATCATTTTGCTGTATGTCTGAAACATTGTAAATCAACTATGCTGCTGCTGCTGCTAAGTCACTTCAGTTGTGTCCGACTCTGTGTAACCCCATAGATGGCAACCCACCAGGCTGCCCCGTCCCTGGGATTCTCCAGGCAAGAACAGTGGAGTGGCTTGCCATTGCCTTCTCCAGTAAATCAACTATACTTCAGTTAAAAAAAAAATCTGGGTATTTTTATTCTTTCCATGTTTTAAACAACCCATATCTGGGTAAATAAAGTATACTCTCTTATTTTTTAACAGATCTCAAATAATAGCACTGGAGGAAGTAAAATTTTTCTTATTAATCTTTCTGCCTCTGCTAGTTTCAGTTTGCATGCGTGTGAGCTTAATCACTTCTGTCGTGTTCAACTCTTTGTGCCTCCATGAACTGTGGCCCACCATGCTCCTCTATCCATGGGATTCTCCAGGCAAGAATGCTGGAGTGGGTTGCCATGCCAAATGTTGGTCTTTGTGGACCTCACTGTAGACTCAGATTCTTTCTCTTGAGTTTCTTCTTATTCCAACCATATCTCTGGACACTTCTCCTTTGGCAACACATTTCTTTTCTGACTTCGGATTAATTTCAAAGGGAGAGATGAGGAAATGGGAATTTTGAACACAAGGGTCATCTTTACAAGGCTTATCTCCAGTCCATGTGTTACTATAAACACACATCATGGAATTAACAATATGAATGAATCTGCACAGTTATGGAAATTACACTGTTTTGTAATTGCTCAATGATGCACCTCTCTTCCAGTCACAAAAAGAAGGAGACAGCCCCCACTCTGCCCAGCCTGTCCAAAGAGACACTGCTTCCAAATAGAATGATGAGTGACTTGGTGGAGACACCAACATCCAGCAGCTTGTTAAGTTTATTTACTTCTCTCTCTTTTCAGCTTAGTCTGCTAGGGACTGACCCTGTGAGGCACTGATAAAACACCTTCGGAGGTCCTGGTAGCCTTTAAGCCAACAAGAGCCTCACAGAGACTGAAGGCAGTGGTTGTGGAAGGAAGCGCAGCATCCCGAACCATGAAGCCTTTTCAAGTGGCTCTTCAATGTGATGGGACTCCAGCAGCTCCTGCTCAGATGTCAAAGGCATGAGGACATCAGATCTACCACTGTGTCTCCAAGACCTGGCTCTTTGTGAACACACGAGTTCCCAAAATAGAATAGCAGCTCTTCTCCCCACGCCTGATCTGCTCAGCTTGCCACCTCTATTCGGCAAATAGTAAGTGTTTTGAAGGACTTTGAGCCATGATGATCTCATAGCCATGTCCTGAAGGCTGAAAGACAAAATGCTTCTGCTGGTACATTCTGAAGTACGCAGCTGAGCAATTATTTGAGTAGTTTAAGCCAGAAATCTTCCCTCTCAATCGTGATTCTTTTGCCCTGAGTTGTCTGGAGACTGCCCAAGTCCTCAGTTCTCCACCCGCTGTTGCTGTTTTATAAAGCGGAACACAAGTAGCATTACAGGGGAATGGAGAAGTAGGTTCCAAAAGGGTGGCCCACATGTCAGGTGCTGGCACTTTTCACGAGAGTAGGCACTGACTGAGGGTTCCAGCCGTTCCTGTGAACATGAGGGAGGAATCGGGAGTTGCAGAATCTTGTTGGAGGAGATAACTCAACTAAGAAATAGCAAAAGGGCCCTGTCCAGTCTAGGCAGAAGGAAAGAAGAAAATAAAAGTCTACATGGATGCAAGAGATGGTGTAAAGCAAGCTGGGCACACTGGCAGTCTCTGGAGTCCCCTGGTTCTCGCCACTCCCTGTTAATTTATCCCAGCCCTCCTCTCACATCTATGTGCTCCCGATGGCCCATATCCATTTTAAAGTCATGGGAACTGAGGTCCATAGGACACCACTGGCCCAGAATTCCACAGCTAGTTAGCAATTACCTCGGAAGACACTTCTGAAAACTCAACCAGGGTAAAGACCATGTCAACATGACTCCATAAAGGTATCCTCCATGTGCTACTTAGGATGTCCTCTGCCATGGTCTGTATGTTGGCGTCTCCTCCAAACTCATGTGTTGGAATCCTAACCCCCAAAGATGATAGTATTAAAAGGTGGGACCTTTAGGAGGTGTTTAAGTCATGATTGGAGCCCTCATGAATGGAATGAATGTCTTATGAAAGAGGCTCCAAAGAGTTCCTTAACTCCCCTCCACATGTCTGTGACCTTGCTGGTGCTTTGATCTCAGACTCCTTGGCCTCCAGAACCCTGAGAAGAAGATTTCCATGGAGTATGAGCTGCCTGGTCTGTGGTACTTTGTTGTAGCAGCCTAAACAGACTGTACAAATACGGTCCTGAGTAAAGCGGTCGGGAGTGGGAAGGTCAGTCCACGCTGATACTTGAGTGGCTGAGGAAGACCTTAGAAACCAGTGGCTATTT
This sequence comes from Oreotragus oreotragus, assembly GCA_006410675.1. Lineage (NCBI taxonomy): Eukaryota > Metazoa > Chordata > Mammalia > Artiodactyla > Bovidae > Oreotragus > Oreotragus oreotragus. The sequence continues at coordinate 134,255 of SJYX01010396.1, read as the reverse complement.
GAGAAGGGCTCTGAATGTCAGGGGATACTGAGCATCTGCAATGAATGGGATTCGCAGGGGCTTGTTCATCTCTAAACATTTTTCAAGAGCCACTTAAAAGTCACAAATCCCTAACCACTTCCCAACAACCCACACAGAGACCTCTCAGCCTCCTATGCACATCTAAGAATAGCCTACTTGGCTGCAGTTGGCCTGAAATTCTTGCTTTTTGCGTCAAAACACTTGGCCACTAGTTTCAGGCTGACACTCCCTTCTACAAATGAGAAGAGGTGCCACCGCTCATTGGAAGAGTTCTCACTTATTTTCTGTTGGCAGAGGAACGTGTCAGAACCTGGACAGTAAGTCAGAGTTTGCTGAGAGGAACTGCTTTGGTTCTCTGCCCGTGGGAGAATCTTGATTTCAGTGGCTCAAGAACAGGCAGAAGCAGGATTAAAGAATTAAAAAAAAAAACACCACTTTTAGTTTATTTAGCTTCTAGGCAATCCAGAAATCTCCAAGGGTGCTTCTCATACAAAAGGAATTCTTGTTTATAAGTGTGGAAACACCATTAATTTTGAGGGAAGCCCATTTCTGTACAACAGAAGATAGTATGAAAAAGAGGCAGACCCAGCCTCTCTTATTATAACTAAGTCACTTGGATGTACTCTGACAAATAAATTTAGCTCAGTTTTGAATTCTATTTTAAAATATTGGTTTTTAAAGGATTTACAATAAGCAGCCAGAACGGCTGTTTTAAGATTGGTGGTGAAATGGATTGTTTAGTTCTGCTTTGGATCCGTGCTGTCTTATCCTTCTAGAATTGCTAAAAGTCTCATGATTACCGCTACTTGAAGCAGGGTCACGTTGTGGCTTCCAATCCTTGGTCAGGGAACTAGATCCCATATGCCGCAACTAAGACCTGGCACAGCCAACTAAATAAATATTAAAAAAAAATAATATATAACATTTTAAAAATGTTAAAACATCTTCTTTAACCTTCAAAATTCATTATTTTTTTCTTCTGAAAAGAAGCCAAAACATTTTTGTGGACTCCCTTGTTAGTTTCCTACGGCTGCTATAACAAATGACCACAGATTTAGCAGCATCAAGTAACACAAATTTATTATCTTATGGTTCTGGAGGTGAGAAGGCCAGAGTCTGTCTCATTAGGCTGAAGTCAAAGTGTTGGCAGGTCTGGTTCCTCCTGGAACCTCTAGGAGAAAGTCGTGTTGAGATTCTAGAGGCTGTGTACATCTCCTTGCTTGTGCCTCTTCTGTCTTCAGAGTCAGCAGATGGACATCTTCAAACCTCTCTCTGAGTCTCTGAACTCGGCTCCCATCATTCCATCTCCTTCTCTAACCCTTCCCCTCCTGCTTCCCTCTTATAAGAGCCTCTGTGATTATTTGGGGCCCACCCAGGTAATCCAGATCATCTCAAGCTCCTTAGTGTAATCACGTCTGCGCAGTCCCTTCTGCCATGTCATGTTCGTGGGTTCTGGGAATTAGAATGTGGTCCTCTTGTGGGAGGAGGACATTATTCAGCCTACCAGAGTCCCTAAAAGTGTTTGGGGGCCAAAGCACTACACCTACAGTGTTTTTGTTCAGTCACCTAAGTCGTGTCCGGCTCTTCACGACCCCCTGGACTGCAGCACTCATGGATTTGTTGGTGCTGACTCAAAGCACGGATTTAAGAACTGTTTGCACCAGAAAGTAAAATGCACTGCTTCCTTCACTGAGAAAGTCTTGCTCTGAAAGAACTGTGCTTAGTGACACAGTCTGTTTCTCTCTGTGCAAACTCATCTCCTAGCAGCCCAGTAACAGACAGTGAGGGGACTAACAGAACTGTGAAGTTGATGAGGTGTGTGTTAAATTGCTGCAGGAATCTTTCCATTATTTGACTTGTTCTCTCATGTATGTTGGCTCAGGCTATTCTTGGGTGCTCCTAGGACCTTGGTCTGTCTTCTCCAAAGCAGATTGTGTTGGTGATAATTTAGAAGGCTGAGGAGCCAGCCTGATCTCAGAGCAGCACTGGGCACTCTGGGGTTGGGCGCATCTACAGAGGTTGGTCCAGTGGATGAATGGATGCGTGAATTCATTCAGATGAACTGACTTCACATATCGAATGACTGGCTCCAACAAGCAAGTGGTCTGTTTATAGGCTGGTCCACAATGGTCTTTGAAGAGAGCAAACAAATAAAAAGCTGGGAGCAAAGGCCCTAGGAGGCCTGTGTGGTGGGAGAGGGGGATCTCGGTGGTCTGATGGTTCAGAGGCCTCCGTGGGGTGGTGCCAAGGCCGGGATCCGGGCAGCTCCCTTGCCTCCTGGGTTGTTTCTCCACCTGCATGGATGGGGCACCCGATTCCCCGAGGTGCGTGTTGGCGGCCAGGGAGCCCGTGGAGAGCCGGGAGCAGCCAGCTCCGCGGTGGCGGCGGCGGCAACACAGGCCTAAGGAAGGAACGCATGATTTTCTTCTCACTTCACTGATGCCTCTCCATCTGACGTGGCAGGTGTGCGGAGAAGAAACGGTGTGTGAATCGATTTGGAGAGGATCAGTGACACGGCAGCAAGCTGGGCCGCGCCCCTAGCCATCGATCGCCTCCGAATCAATTTGCACGCGGCTTCCCCGTAGGACACCTGCCAGTTCAGACGGGAAAGGGAACAGTGAAGTGAGAAGGAAATTATGCTGGCAAGTCTGGGGACCCTCTTTCAAGAACGTGGGGGTCAGCCTTCAGCTGCCTTGCATCTGCAACCCTTGGAGGGGTCTCAACTCCCAGCCCAGCCCAGCCCAGCCCAGGACCCCGTCTGTCTCGCTCCCCTTCAGGGAGGCTGAGCAGAATGGGGCCACTCAAAAATCTATCAGCCTTGAGCTCACCTCTGGGGTTTGGGCTGCCACAGTCATAATCCTAAGAGCTATTTCAGAAAACCCAAATTGCCAACAGTAATAATCTCTCCGCCGCGGGACTGGTTTTCATTTGTGCCTCTCAATGCACTTTACAATTAATTCTCACCAACCTCGGCCTCCCACGAGCCAGGAGCCCAGGGGGAGCCCAGAGTAAGCCTTTGAAGATTCCTGGCTCCCCCATGGAGAGGACAAAGGGCTTCCCCACCTGGAAGACAGGCACTGGGGCCCAAGTCTTCCTCAAGGAGCCATCAGCAACAGTCTTCTCTTCTGAGAGCAGACAGAAAGGCTGTGTGGAATGGTTAGGGGCTGGAGGGACATCTCTGACTCCTGACATGGTCCATCAGCTTTGATTCAGGCAAGAGGCATCTTAACCACTTACCAAGGCAGGAAACACTGCTCACTGCCCACGACCAGTGAGCAGTTTCCCAAGATCGTGTCCATCCAAACACTGATGGTGCTGGGGAAGTGCTGTCTTCTCTGGAGCTGTGGAGAGAGTGCCACCCTCCTTAGGTCACAGTGAAAGTGCCAGTTGCTCAGTTCTCTGTCCGTGGGATTCTCCAGGCAAGAATACTACAGGGGGTTGCCATTTCCTTCTCCAAGGGATCTGACCGACCCAGGGATTGAACCAGGGTCTCCTGTGTTGCAGGCAGATTCTTTACTGTCTGAGCCACCAGGGAAGCCCCTAGGTCACAGGGATCCCAACAAAACAAACTGAAGATCACGCCTGCTGGCAGTGGGTGCTCAAAAAGTGGATCTGGCTCAGAAGCCCCTGCGTGTGGGACTGGCCCTTTTCCCAAGGGAAGGGTTTTCATTATAAGTGCATTTCAGTTTGTTGGGCAGATTTTCCAAGCAGTGGGCTCCTTACCATTACTAATTTATTTGGTCTACCCCACCAGAAGCAGGGCAAAGCAGGTCCAAGAGAGACCTGGGAAGGACACACCCACCCTGAGTTCTAAAGAGAAAACAGGAAAACCAGCATGTCTGCCTCCTGCCTTGTGCACTTCTTAGATGTGCCCAGAATGCCCTCCCTCACTGTGGAGGAAATGCTGGTCAAGTTCTTGCTTGTTTCCCCTCCCCACCTCGCTCCTGTGTTTAAGAGATTTCTAAAAAAAAAAAAAAAAAAAAAAGAGAGAGAGATTTCTGAGTCCAGCGGCGCTAGTGGTAAAGAATCTGCTTGTCAGTGTAGGAGACATAAGAGACAGGAGTTTAATCCCTGGGTCGGGAAGATCCCCTGGAGGAGGGCATGGCAACCCATCCCAGTTATTCTGCCTGGAGAACTGCATGGACAGTGGAGCCTGGCCGGCTACAGTCCATAGGACAGCAAAGAGTCGGACATGACTGAAGTGACTTATATGCATGCATGCACGACAGTAGGTCAAGAAGTTCTTACTCGCCTGCTCCTCACATTAGCCCATCTGCTCCAAGCAGGCAGGCAAAGCAGGGCTCCTGAGTGCTCACTGTCCAAACCCAACCGTACACGTGTACACATGTGTACACATATGTGCACACATACTCCCCTCTACCCAGCCAAGCTGGATTTTCTCCCAGGTGAGGCCTTCCTGGCCCTGCTCTCCCTGCCCTCAGGACTCTAGCTGTCCCCGTTTACCATGCAGTTTAAGTCTTCCTTATGATCCTTCATGCTCTAAAGCCAGTTCTGTTGCCCACACGTCTTCCATCCCAACTGCAAGGCTGACAATCTGTGTACCCCATCGTTTCCAGTGACCCCACAGAACACTTCCTGGTCAATAAAGAACCAGCTTAGAGTTCGGTTCAACAAAATTGAACCTGACCCTGATTCACCAAGAGGGTAATGATGTGGTTCTTGCCTGCGGGAGTTCCAGTCCTGCTGTACATGTAGAGTTCCTTGGCTGGATCTGATACTCTCAAGGGCCCATTAAGTGACTGGGGCCATCTCATAAGGCCCACGTCTGCAAGTATGTCACAGAGTCAAGGCTTCAGAGAGTGGAAGGAGCCTAAGTATAACCAATTCTAACTTCGTGTTTGTGTGTGTGTGTTTGCTCAGTTGTGTCCAATTCTTTTGGACCCCATGGACTCTAGCCCGCCAGGCTCCTCTGTCCATGGGATTTCCCAAGCAAGAATACTGGAATGGGTTGCCATTTCTTCCTCCAGCGAATCTTTCTGACCCCGGGGTCGATCCCACGTCTCTTGGGCCTCCTGCATCAGCAGGTGGATTCTTTACCACTATGCTACCCGGTAAGCTCTCTAACTCAGTAAGCAGCCTCATAGGTTAAATTTGTTGGAATCCATGCTGAAAAGTGGGGTTAACTGGTTAGAAGATTAGGTTGGAGAGAGATAGACTATCATTTCTAAGAGCTTCAACTCCACTCCTGCCTTCTAAAATAAGTCAGTGGGGCAGTCTGTGGTTAGGGCTCCAAACTTTCACTGCCAAGGGCCTGAGATTTGATCCCTTGGTCAGGAACTAAGGTCCCCCCAAGGCATGTGGTGCCACCAAAAAAATTAAACAAAATAAGCCAGAGGGTAACTACTCCTTTCCTGCTAATCTCCCCCAGTGAGCATTTTCTGAGACAAAAATTATGTGAGAGGAGTTTAGTCAATAAAGAGACGACACATTTTGCATCCTCACTGAGACTGCAAGAGACTCACCTGCTGAACAGGGTCATTCAAAATGAGGAAACCTGTACTTGACCATAGAAAATGATGGTTAATTCCATTTCTGGCAGTTGATGAGGTGTCCCTGGAGACCTAGGGTCCCCAGAGAGCAGTACCTGTAATGTTTAATGACTGTATTTACTTCTCTTTGGCTCCACATTTGCACATGGTACACACCACAGACACATTCTATCCACCATATCTTTATATTATTAAATGCTTTAGTTTCATACAGGAAATACATGTACATCCTATAAAAGTCCAAAGGATCAGGAGCCACCCTCTCACAATCGTCCCCTAGACACATGAGTTCCTTAGGTCACCAGGGCAAAGTCCAGTTTCTTTAGCGACATTCCGGAGATATTCCATTCTATGCATATGCAAGCAACTATATTAACAAACATTAGTGATTGTAGCTATTGGGTATTTTTAATCATACATAGACAAGTGTGTCCACTTTCCTCTACATTTTCTGCTGGCCGTGGCTCAGGTGCCTTTATCAAGAGTGGTCATGTGTTTCCCTAAAACACAGCATGTCTAATAGAACGCGCCATAGCGGGTCTAGCAGTCGCCTCCGGGATCACACCGCGGTCCCCACGAGGATTCCGGCCAAGCTCGGTGGTTCCAGCCGCGCGAGGGTCGCGCCGCGCCTCCAGGGGCGCAGTGCCAGACTCCGGCCGCACGATGGCGCGCGCTTCCTGCGGACCCGGCCCCCGGCGCAGCGCAGACAAAGGCGGGCGTCCGGCCTCCCTCGCCGGGCCGCGGAGGCGGCAGGCGCCCCGGGTGGCCGTGGCCGCCCCTGTGCGCCGACCTGGCAGCTGCCGCCTGCCAGAGCCTTTGTCCCGCGCTGCCCGCCCTCGTGCTAAAGGACACGGCGGGAGGCTGCTAGGCACACGCGGCGCCAGCCGTGCGTCCACCGAGTCCCGGGCCCTCACACCCCCGGCAGCTGGGCCCCACCTGAGCTTGGGTCATGGTCAAGAAGCTGGAAGCGCGGGAGTGCGAACTGCCCCCGAATACCTGCCCAGGAAGCTTCTTTTTCCTTCCACCCGTTAGCAAAGAATTTGCCCCAGAACTCTGCACCGTGGAGCTTTTTCACCACTGCCCTAACCTCCACCTCCCACTTCCCATTGAAATTCTGTAGGACCTGGGTGTCACGTCTGCAGAGGAAATACTGGCATTTAGATTTGAGTGGATTTGAGTGAAAACCATGAGCATGGGGCCTGGCTTCCCCAGGCTCGTCTCTGCAGGCTCTGAGAAAACTTCCCTCTCCTGTCCTCACATCCTCTAGCCTTACAGTCCAGTAGAGGTTTTTGTGATGATGGAAGTGTTTGGCCTCTTCCCTGTCTAGTATTTGGTAGCTGTTAGCCACATGTAACAACTGCGTGCCTGAAGTGTGGCTTAAGAACTGAATTTTTCATTGTATTTAATCTTGATGAACGTACGTTTCCAAAGCCACCTGTGCTCATGTGTGTGTAGGTCAATTGCTACCCTCTTGGACATGCAGCTTTAAGATCTCAAGTGGATCCGGGCAGTTGAATATGCAGTTATGTTGTTAAGAACACAATTTTATAAAAATTCAAATGAAGCATGGAGTGTATGCCTGTTGCACCTGAAAAGATGCCTGGGAGTAGCTGATGGAGAGCGACGGTGTCAGCTGAGTTTGTTTTAGCTGCTTAGGGAGATGCTAGAGGATGCACTGGAGAAGGCAATGGCAACCCACTCCAGTACTCTTGCCTGGAAAATCCCATGGGAGGAGCTTAGTAGGCTGCAGTCCATGGGGTCGCTAAAAGTCAGACATGACTGAGCGGCTTCCCTTTCACTTTTCACTTTCATGCATTGGAGAAGGAAATGGCAACCCACTCCAGTGTTCTTGCCCGGAGAATCCCAGAGATGGGGGAGCCTGGTGGGGTCACACAGAGTCAGACACGACTGAAGTGACTTAGCAGCAGCAGCAAAGGATGCACTGTCTGTGGTAAGGTAACACGGGAATGAAGGCAAAGAGGAAATGGGTCCTTTAATGTCTTGCTACTGTTGCAAATGGGACAAGGTGGTCTCAGCCTTGGGCTATGTTTTGTAGAAAATGGGGGGTCATAATCACCATCCTGTAATAAAAGGCTAAGTATACACATCCTACACGCTGGGCTTCCTGGGACAAAATGATCAGACCCAGAAGTAACCTTGACAGAGCTTGGGTTCTTCTGTGGTCCTGTCTGCTTGTGATGAGGTGCAGAGGAGGGCCTGCATCTGCTTCACCAGCCAGTGACGGCTGGGGTGACGGTGCTGCCGTCTTCCCTGGATGTGTGATGACTGTGGAGCAAAGACAGTGCCCTGCGGGTCCCCAGGGCATGTATCTGTGGGATGCAGGACAATCCCACAGGGAAACTGGAGGGTTAGAAGTGCTTTTTCATGAGTAGGATGTCTTGGGTTGCACGCCATCTTCTCACTCATGCTCAGAGCATAGTTCAATGTAAGACTCACATGTTTACCTGCAGCAGCAATCAGAAGGGTTCTGGTACCTTGAGACTGCCTCATCACCTGTCTTCTCCAAGAGTGTTAACCAACCAACAACTTCATTTATTTTTACTGGAAATAAACAGGTACACCTGTGTAGGCTCCTTGGTCTAGTTCTTTGAATGTTTCCAATAAGCAATCCAATTAAATGACTGTTTTTTCTAAAATCTGAGATGGAAGCTCCCTTTGAATATTTTTTTGGCTGCGTTGGGTCTTTGCTGCTCTTCGCAGGCTTTCTCTAATTGTGCTGAGCGGGGGCTACTCTTCATTGCGGCGTGCGGGCTTCACGTTGCAGTGGCTTCTTTTGTTGCAGAGCACAAGCTCTAGAGCGTGTGGGTTTCGGTAGCTGTGGCTTGCAGGCTCTAGAGCGGGCTCAGTAGCTGTGGCACATACGCTTAGTTGCCCCATGGCATGTGGGATTTTCTTGGACCAGGGTTCGAATCTGTGTCTGCTGCATTGGCAGGCAGAGTCTTAACCACTGGATCACTGGGAAAGCCCTTGGTCTTCTAAATATTTTCATATGTGTGTATGTGTCTGTGTGTATGTGTGTGGATGGGTGGGGAATGGAGACAAATGGAGGGAAGGGGGCAAAAATCGATCAAGACATTGTATATTATCTTTTGAGGATTCAGTGTGCCCTTTCACCTATGGTATCCAGAAATAGACCTGTGAACACTGACGTTTTGTTTTAACTAAAGCTGATGGAGGTGTCCTGGCAGAGCTCCTTATCCACAGTAGGCATGGAATAAATATTTGGTGAATTTTTAGTGAGAAGGGAAAATGGGTCATAATTCCATATCCAAACGATCTTTGTGGGTTGTCCATCCCTTTTTATTTTGTTTTTGCTTTTTTTTTTTTTTACAGGCTTTCTCTAATTGTGCTGAGCGGGGGCTACTCTTCATTGCGGCGTGCGGGCTTCACGTTGCAGTGGCTTCTTTTGTTGCAGAGCACAAGCTCTAGAGCGTGTGGGTTTCGGTAGCTGTGGCTTGCAGGCTCTAGAGCGGGCTCAGTAGCTGTGGCACATACGCTTAGTTGCCCCATGGCATGTGGGATTTTCTTGGACCAGGGTTCGAATCTGTGTCTGCTGCATTGGCAGGCAGAGTCTTAACCACTGGATCACTGGGAAAGCCCTTGGTCTTCTAAATATTTTCATATGTGTGTATGTGTCTGTGTGTATGTGTGTGGATGGGTGGGGAATGGAGACAAATGGAGGGAAGGGGGCAAAAATCGATCAAGACATTGTATATTATCTTTTGAGGATTCAGTGTGCCCTTTCACCTATGGTATCCAGAAATAGACCTGTGAACACTGACGTTTTGTTTTAACTAAAGCTGATGGAGGTGTCCTGGCAGAGCTCCTTATCCACAGTAGGCATGGAATAAATATTTGGTGAATTTTTAGTGAGAAGGGAAAATGGGTCATAATTCCATATCCAAACGATCTTTGTGGGTTGTCCATCCCTTTTTATTTTGTTTTTGCTTTTTTTTTTTTTTCTCCTGGAGATGTTCCCGACCACAAATAAAGGACAAGGGGAAAATAGTTAAGCACACCTAGAGCTGCGTCCAAACAAAAGAGGAAAGAGACTAAACAAACCCAAGGTTTTCTATTTCTCCCTGAGCCAAGTAATCCCTTTGATTACATCTAATACCTGCCAAAACCCAGATGGTGTGCCCACCCATCTCCCGTGTGATAATGCCACATTGTGAAATCTACCCATTAATATTAATTGTCAGCTAGAGAATCTGTCTGAACTACTAAAGCTTGAGATTGCCTAGAGAAAGCAGGCCCTGCTTTAGCAGGGATTTTAAGATAATTCTCATTCTTTCATTCTGGATCTCACATATGTAGAATGTTAAATAATAGCCCGAGAATGCTCGTCTAATTTCGGCACATGTCTGCCTCTCACAATCCAGGTCTTAAACCACTGTTCATTTGGGGTCTATGCCTGCTGACCAAAATATTGCCTTAAACTGCTGTGGGCTTGCTAGCGGCACATAGGCACCCACTGTTCACCCTGTCAAGAGAATTGTAACTCCCCAGGAGCTGTTTAAATTGAATGTCCCCTATCATGTGATGCTCAACTCTTTCCCTTTTATTTTTCTCCTTCTCAGTAATTGACTTGGTGATCCTTGAAAAGTCTTTCAAAATCTCGGTTTTTCAATGACTGTGTGAGCCTTCCTGAGCAAGGAAGTCAGAGGAAGAAGAGAAGGCCCTGGGAAGAGAACCTCAGGTCGAGGTACGTCTGGGGCATTGCTCCTGCCTTATAATCCCAGCATTTGGTTTGAGCCCTGATCATGAACAGACATCCAGGTAGGCTCCACAACCCTGTCTTTGCTTCTACATCTCCATGCTGAAATGTCTCAGCATTGCAGCCTCTACTGTGTTCACTGAACTTTTATTATTCTTTTTCTCAAGCCACAAAATTTTAGAATCCATTTATGCCTGAAATAGATATGAAAATTTAGTAGGTGTGAGATTGAGTTTTTCCTCTGGAGTCGCCCCCCTTATCCTCATGGGTTATGGTACAATCGCCTTCTGACAGTTGTTCTTAAAGCCAACACCTTAAATTTTATGGGTAAATGCAGAGTCCAGCCCACGCCTTGTTTTTGTCGGGAGCATACAGAGCTGGTAGAAACAAATGAATACAAGATTCTATGTCCTGTGTTTCAGGAGGGCGCTGTCACCCTGAGCTTGCTGTCCAACTCCGGGCCAGAGCTGTGGCCACACAGGGTGGCTGATTGACTGGGGCAGAGGGACACCACACAAATGAAAATTGGAAAGTCTGTTCTTTTGGGTACATGAATGTTTACTTCACAGTCCTGACAGTTCTTTTATTAGCAAATATTAATTTCAACTGAACAAAACCAGAAGACCTTCCTGGAGCAGCATGTCTAAATAGGCATTGAGATAATTTTAAAAACACCTATTGGTATGTAAAGCAACCTTCCTCATGAAAAGAAGTAACTGCACAAGTGGCAGAAGCCAGTTTACACAGCTAAATATTTTGATTATTTAACTTATTGCCATTATTTTACAAAATGAAAAAAAAAAAGCCATTGAATTGCAATTTTGTTCCCATTTCTGGCCAACTTTGCAATTCTATGCTATATGAATGCTGCTTTTGGGAAGAGATGAGGAATGAGACAGCAAATGGCTTTTTCCAGAGCGAGTCCTCTCCCCTTCTTAGCCAATGTGTAGAGGGCTGGTGAAGCTGCCTTCAGGCCCCAGTGCAGGAGGAGACAGGCCATGCTGGGGCTCCCGGCAGAAGGAACTGTTGGCCAGCGCTGCACCTGGGCTTCCCTGTCGCCTGCAGATTGTTCTTCTCTGCCTCCCTCTTGGACAGCGTCTGGGGAGAGGGCTGCTCACAGGGTGAGGGGATGGCCCTCTCCTCTCCTCCCCTCTCACTGGAAAAGCTGCTTTCTGATGTCACAGATTGGGACAAGTTGTTATAAAGGCACCGAGAAGCAGAAATTAGCGCTTTTAAACTGAAGGTGAATCACAAGGCCTATTTCTGCCTCAGGCACTTCTTTTCACCCATTTAAAAGGACCAAAGTTAACTTTCAAACACATCCATTCTTTACGCAAATAAAAGTGGGAGGTGTCTCCAATCACTTTGTAAAACCGAAATGCTGTCTCGGAGAGTTTATTTCACGTGTGTGTGTGTGTGTGTGTGTGTGTGTGTATTTTTTTTACATTTTGTTTATTTATTTATTTTTAACTTTCGGTTGTGCTGGGTCTTCGCTGCTATGCAAGCTTTTCTCTAGTTGTGGCTCTAGTTGTGGTGTGCAGGCTCCTCACTGCGGTGGTTTCTCTCGTTGTGGAGCGTGGGCTGTGCGTCCGCAGTTGCAGCACGTGGGCTCTATAGTTGCAGCTCCTGGGCTCTAGAGCACAGGCTCAGCAGTTGTGGCTCATGGGCTTAGTTGCTCCCAGGCGTGTGGTATCCTCCCGGATTAGGGATTGAATCGTGTCTCCTGCATTGGCCTGCGGATTCTTTACCACTGAGCTCCCAGGGAAGCCCTTATGTACATTTCTAAATGACCAAAATTCAGGTTATTATGGTGTTTAAAAGAATTTGCTGGTAGGATCAGACCCGAACATTCCACGCTTAGCTCTGAGCAGATTTTTATGACCTGCTTAGAGACCTTTGAAAAATACACTTAATTATTACAAGGCAGCATTGTGCAAACATGCCTGTGTGATGTTTACATTACCCCATTCTTATCAGTTAGAAGCAACACAACAAAAATATTAAAGAGCAAACAAGCCAAAAATCAATGAGAAGAGAGATGAAAGCATGACTAATTGAAAAGGGGAATGTATATGAAAATACTATAAAAACTATGAAGTGTCACCACATATAAAGTAATATCCCATCAGCAGAAGTCCAAGTCTTCAAAGGCGGTGCAGCCTTCCCAGTGTGCTGGGCTGTCTCATGGTCTGTATGTTTACGTATTTAAGTTGTGGTATGGTGAGCCATTTCCACCTCTTTGTAAACCAGTTTGTGCCTTCCTTTTATACTGTGCCTCGTCAGAGGAATTTCTAGAAACCTTAGAACATTTCGGATGAACTCTGGATGGTAAACTCAAAATTGAAGCATAAGCAGTTCCAACTATATTTGCTGTTTTTAGGAAACAGCACCTCTTGAGATGGGAAGGTCAGTTTGAAATGACTGAGTCTATGGAGATCATTTAAAACCCCCACATCACTCACAGACCAGTCCGATTTCTTTTCTCGTGGGCATTTACCAAGGGTCTATGCTACCCCCTGCCTTTGCCAACTCGCTGTCCAGAAGCCAGAGCCCAAGAGACAAAATTCCAATGTCCTGCGGGCCTTGGGTCTTTATATGCGTGCACTTCCTACTCTGGTTAGAACAGAATCCACTGAGGTCTTCTGAGTTGACCCTCTAGGACTTCCAGGGGCTCCTCCTCACTGTCATGGAGCTGCAGACGTGGTCTTATAAACACAAATGGAAAGGAACCTCTTTGGTGCTGAATCTGTAGTATCTAAAACCCAGTTTCCTTTTGCCTGAGTAAACTGAGGGATAAAAACTTTGAAAAACCTTAACGTCCTCCCAAATCAGAAAAGCAGACTGGAATAGACCTCAATATCTCATTGCCCAGGATGTTGAAAATTTTAATTGGCTAGCAGAAAGTTATTTAAAAATAATGGGCAGGGCAAAATAAATACGTAATTTGATAGTCTGTTGGCAACTCCTTTTATCGCATATGGAGCATTTTCTAATTTTCTCTTTGATTGTAAATAGAAATCTAGTTTATTAAGCAGAAACATAGATTATTAATAAATAAACCACTCGATGCCCATAAAGCACTTTGAGGGTGAAAAGCCTCTACTAAGTGGCAAATATTATTATTTTTATTGCAAACTAACGGGAAGAAACTAAGCTAATGAATGCTTACAGAGCTCCAAGTAGTCATCAGACCCAAATTGCCACACACTGTAAACTATTCAACTTGTTTCTTAGATAGAGATGCGTTTAAATTTTAAGTTGATACTTTTTAATTTTTGCAAATGATGAAAGGCAATGCTTATGGGTCTGTAATTTAAATAAGAATAACTCAAGGGATTAATCAGTTTTTACATTTAAATAGAAGTTGCCTAAAATATATAACACTTTTGAAAGTGCAGCTAGCAAAAAAGAAAAAGACAAGACCAAGACTAATTTTCTGAGTTAAATCGTTGCCAAGGGATATGGCTTTTTATAAGTATCACTTCTTTTGAATGATGTCGTAGCCATAACTGATCTACATTAAAATCATACCCTAAACAGATAGAGTGAAACCTGATGTTTTAGAGTTCAGGCTGAATGCTTTCTTATGCTATACTCTTCTGCATTTGGCCTTGACACTGTGGTATATATGATATGTAAGATGAATGAATTCTTTTACTATCTGATATTTGAAGTGAAATATAAAAATAATGCCATGTCACAATGGAGTAGTTAAAAATGAAATTATTGATGTAAGTCTGATTTTTCCAAGCGTTTTTCTGAAGTCAGATCATAAGTGTTCACTTCTGCTTTTAAAGTGGATGTACTGTATACTTCTATATATTATGTTAAATTTGCTGATGTACATACGAATATGTTACATAACTGGGGTCCATACATTTTGCTTGTTCTTAGTGAGAGTAGATTTAATTTAAACCAAACAAATACTTGAACAGACAAACAGATAATCACTGTAAATGTTACAATAGAAACTACCTTGTTTAAATCTCCAGTAAATATACATTTTGGCAAAATCCTGTTGGAAAAATCCATATGGGTTACTTGAGATTTTCGTCACTAAAAACGTCAAAGCAGTCCTCATTCTCAAGAGAACTAGGTTCTGATCTGGGATCAGAGCTAAGGTGTGCTGAAAGGAAAGCATTTAAAGACAATTTTCTTGTCTCTCCCCCTACCTCCGTGTGCACACACACACACACACACACACACACATTCCAGGCATTTTAAAATGACACCATTATGCTCCATGTCCAGGACTAGAAAACAAAGTCTCCTCCTGTTTGACAAGATTCAGCCTGCAGTGTTTTTAGCAGCCAAGATACAAGATTTTTAAATTAGGGCCTTCAGAATGGAATATTAGGAGACCCGTATTAAAACAAGGCTGGCGGCCCTCATGATGATGTGGGGTAATTTTCTAATTAGCAGAAGGCTATCTGAAATGCAGCATGGTGTCCCATTTTTCATACTGTTACATTCTACTGGGTAGAGTAGAGAAGCAAAACAAAAGCCATGAAGCCTCACGGTCAGATTTCTATAAATTGGTCTCTCCAGCCCCGTAAAGACCGAATCTAATTTTAAAGGGTTTTTAATTTACAGAACTTAGCTTTGCTGCAACTAGGAGCATTGTGCTAAAAACCAGATCACCATCCAACCAGTTAACAGAGCACAATTGCTACTCTTGAGTTATTTGATTTTAGGGTGGTTTTTTCTTTAAATTTATTATAGCATGTATTATTTATCCTTGTTTTCTTAATGTTTGTGTTTGGGTTCATGTTTCTGAAAGAGGATTCAGCAAAGGGATGTGCATACAGCAGCTGCTGGATAATATGAGATTTAAATATCTTCAAACATTTATTCTTAAGAGGTAGAAAAGAGGGGTTTCTTTCATGAGTTTGGGTCTTAACTTTTGGCATAGTGGGTCAAGAGAAGAGGTAAGAGTTGGAAGTGAGAATGTTTGGGGCGCATCCAGGGAAAGACAAATTAGATTCTTAGACATAAAGCTTTCAAATATAGAAGTATTTGATGAAGACATTTTTTATATGTGAAGATTCCAAAAGTCAGTTATCCTGTGCATACAAATAGAAACCCCTATTGGGAGCATGGTCTTCAGTTTTAGAGGTGGAAGAGATGAATATCCCATCCCTAGGAAGGTTCAAGTCACATCACTGTTTATACTGATCGCTTCTACAGATTGGTGGACAGAAGAATGGGTTGATTGGCAGAGGACAACTTGCTTCAAGCCATCCTCCAAACCATCTCCAGGATTCATTTTTCCTAAGAGTGTTTCACATGCCCTACCCAGAAACCTCAGATGGTTTTCCATGGCTTGCAGAATTTGGTCAGAACTCTGAAGCCTGACCTTGGAGGCCCTTCCCAAATCTACCCAACCTCTCTTTCCAAGGGGATCTTCCTGCCGCTCCACTCTGTGCTTTAGCTGCACCAGGAGACTTGTGGCCCCCAAGCCCCACAAGCCCACTGATGTGCCAGGTCAGGTAATTCTTTCCACCCTGAGTGCTCCTCCTGCATCTTCCCACTCAGAAAAGCCCAGCGCATCCTTCTAAAGCAGTTGAGCAATCTCCTGCTTTGGAGGGGGCTCCCTGAGCTCTTCTTTATTTCCTGTCCCCAGTCTGATTGGTGGTGTAGCCAGGTGTGTGTAAGCTCCTCCTCTGGACTGTGAACCATTTGAGAACAAGGAGAAATAGAACTTCATTTTTTTAAGTCCCTCCCATAACTGGTACAAGTCCCTGGGTTCAGTAGATACTCAAAAGGACCTGGCATTACATTGACTCTAAATAAGACGCCTGCCACCTTCACATTATGCATGGTAGTCAATAGTCTGTAAATTAGATTGGCTATGAGTTAAAAGCAAAACAACACCAAAAAACAACAGCTACCATGTTCAAGGAACTGCACTTGGAGTAGAAAAATAGTGAGAGAAGCTTATGTCTTGGATCATCTCACGGAATTTTTCAGCCATCTCTTCTTTCCTTTCTGTCCCATTCCAACATGATGAAAGCAATGTCCACATCCTTGCCAGGGCCTGGGGAATCACTCTCCAACTTTTACCTGCACTGGAACTGGACAGGGAAAGTGGTGGGCCTGAGAACATGGCATGATTGGCCCACTCTTCTCTCACCCCAGCATCCGCTCATCAGTGCAGACATGATCTGTGAAGATTCAGTTTTTTAATAATGTTGTAAACGTTTCTCTACCAAAAAAAAAAAGCAAAGCACTTCTTCCCTTGAAGTGATTAGGCATTTTTTTTTTAAAAGGAAAGAACAAATGTGTTATATTATTTTGTGGGATTTTAAAATTCTCAAGATGATTAAAAAACAACATACTTATCTCTCATGTCTAAGCCTAAGGTATGGTTTATAAAGCGGTCCATCCAACTCTATATTGGATCTCTTGTTAGATTCCTTGCACTGATGACTCCTGGCTTATTACGTTCCTTCTTTGAATGCCAACAAATTGGTACATCCTAGATGACTTTTCACTGTTTCTGCTGGTGACATAATAAATTCCACTGGGTTCTGTTTGCCAGGCCATCAATAAGTGTTTTAAATAGCCATGGATGAAAGATTTGCCTATTCATTTTCTTTCCCACAAATGATAAGCTAAATTGTTTATCATATTTTTTGTACCTAGGTATCTGTTTGATGGGTTGTGCTTTTTCCTCCAAATCTGGGTTCATAGAAATTGAAAAAAAATTTTTTTCCCTACTCCCAGAGAATACTGTGAGTGTTCTCACAGGTCTCTGACATAGCTCATACCTATGACCAGGATGGAGTTACTGTACATTGCAGTCTACTTTTTCATATCAACCCAAGGGCATATAGTCTAGTAGATAGAACTAAACAGATTTGCACAATCACAGGAAAAGCACTAGAACCTGCATCTTCTGATAGAACATGTGTAAGTAATTAAGAAAAAAAATAATTGCACGTTTGAGAAGGTGGACTCACCAAGCAGTTGTTGAACTATAAAAATGCATTAAGTGTAGTCAGTTTCTTTTTTTAAATTATTCAAGGAATGTTGTTTATGTTATCATGAAAAAAAGAGGTGAGAAAATATATTCGGCAATTTTTGGTTTTCCCCCATTTGAGCAGATGGCGATTTGTAGTTCAAAATTTGTAACTCAAATTATTTCACATTTTTATTAATCAGTACAATATGTTTTTAAAACAACAAACTGCACTTAGAAATATCAGTGTAAGTTCCCCAATTTGCCTAGTTCCATCAGAGAGCAGTTTAAGAATTAGAGATTTTATTAGCAATATTGGGAAGCAGAGCATTCTAGCTCAGCATTTTGATTGTTATTATGTTTATTCCAGTGTTTATTCAAAGTACCTCATGTGAGGGAGGGGGCAGTTGAAAATAGTATAGAAAATTGCAGTGGGGAGCTGTAAAAAGCTGGGGGAGAATCTGTTTCAAGATGTTTGCTTTTTTTGGTAGAACAAAAAGTGCATTTTGTTAGAGACAAATATTTTTTGTGATAAAAAACATTTTATGTGAAATGTAGATTGGACTTTTAATATAAAAAAGAAATGTTAAGCCATTCTATTTTAGGAAGGTTTGGCGTCTTAGAATGAAAGCTGTTAGAACTGCATATATTGGAATGTTCTCACAACTGTTGTCATCCTGTGTTCCTCTGCAAACCTGTTAAATTACATGAGTGTAGAAATAAGGGAGCTTTTTTTTATTATTATTAATTGACACTCATTTTTAGCTGGCATGTACTGGCAGGTCTTTCTAGACAAACCTCAGGCCGTACAAGGCAAAGCTTCAATCTGAAAGTTTGGAGAGTATTCTAAAGCTCTGTAATATGGAAGCTAGGAAGTGTAATATTAAAGTGATAAACATCTTATATTCAGTGTAATTCACAGTTTCTTTCATTCTTTTTACTATCTATAGATCTAAATCAAAACAAATTCCATAAAAGAGGGGGTTATTTTCAAGCACATTTTCCTTCAGAGAACTCTTGAATATTTTATCATATCTATTTCTATACATATGCTATACATTTCTAGATCCCTGTTGAACAAAATCCAAGGTGATGATAAAAAAAAAACCACCATGACATTAGAATTCCTAGGAGATATAAAGTTAGCCCTTGTAAATGAAACGAACTTTGTTTTTGGCAATTAAAGAATTCACAGGGATATTAAGTCAGAGAACATTATGTTTGAACTATTAAATTGTTTTTATCCAGGAGGTTATTAAAAATGTATTTCAAATCACCAGAGTGGCAGGAAAAAATAAAAAATAATAACTTAAATAGGGTTACATTTTCCTGTGCTTTTGTGAAGAAACATTGGATTATGTGATTTCCAAGTAGAATTTTGCAGGCACCAAATATTCACTTTAGGACATGTGAGGTTCACCCCCCACAGTCACTGGAACAAACTGTGAATGGGTGGGCACTTGGTAACAGGCATCTGTGGATTTTCTGGGTGTCCCTCGAATTGTGCAGAACCCCGGGATTTAGACAAGTTCTTCACAAGGTCAAACAAAAAACCAGACCCGGATCACAGTGCCGCCCAGGATCAAAAGGGGCAGGAAATATATATAAGCTTATGGTGTGAGGTGGGAATCACTGGTGTCTGAACAGCCTCTTCGTCCTCAAATGGTTAATTCCCCCAGGCTGTCATATTGCATAAACAGATCCTCCTTTAATAAAATTAATTAGGTTCTGAGCTTTATAGGGTGATGCCCACTGACCCTTTACATGCCTATTGTTCCCAGATCCAAGCGAAAGAAAAAAGAGAGGCTGCCCAGTCGACAAGAGAGAGAGACCCAAGTTGAAAGATTAGAAATCTCAAGAAGGAGCAGAGAGAGGGGATGGAGGAAGCTAGGTGATGTTTGCGTCTGCACGGAACTTAAAAGCAAAAACAAAAAAACCAGCCGCGCGGTGATCGGGTTTTGTTAATTTTGCTTTTTTGCACGCGCCACGAAATTCAGGCTGCGTGGGGCTCCTGAGAAACATCCAGAGTCTTTGTAGGTTTCAGGGACGCGCGGCTTTAGTTTAAAAAAAGAAGAAGAAGACCTGAGGCAAAGGAGCAGGCTTATGGGGAGGATCTGCAAAAGAAAAGCAGGACCCCTGGCAAACCCGTTTAGATGCCCACTGCATCCCTCCCTTTTCTCTGGCTATCCACCCAGCGCTGTCCCGGGCGTTTCCTAGCACGAGTTGCTTCTGATATTCTTTTAAGTTTGCTAAGCGAACTCCTCGAGGGTGGCAGCGGGAGCTGGGATGGGGAGAGGTGAAATGTGGACCGCGGTCTTTTTCTTTTTTCTTCATCAAAAGGGGCTTGAGTTCCTCGGTCCTAAGGATTAAGTAAGCGCATCTCCGCGCCTCTGGTCGGAGGAAATCCGAGGCACGACAGCAAACGCTGCCCGATTTTGTAAGAAAAAAAAATTTAAAGGGAAAGAAAAGAAAAGACTCCCTCTCGACCGGATGTTTCCAATTACAGGGGAGTCAGAGAACAGAAATGGGGGTGGCGTTTGACGAGGATGGGGCCAGATTTGGAGAGGGTGGGGGCTGGAGGTGGGAAGAGACGCAGCAGGGTAAAAGGCAAGAAATAAGGCTTCTGTAAGGAGAAGAGGAAAACAGGAAAATGAAGCAGAACTAGAAAAATGACAAAGTGTTGAGTGCTGATTTATTGCAGAAGCCTCTGGTCATTTCCATATATTGAAATGCGCCCAAGCGGCCAGTCAGTCAATTTCTTTTGAGCTGCTGCTGCCGCTGCCCAGGGGCTGCCCACGTGACTCCCCCTCAGTCAGCCTCTTTACCACCCAGCCCCAGAAACAGATAGAAGAGCAAAGAAAGAGTGTGAGGCAGAGAAAGCATCTGTGTACTGTAGTGGGTGATTTGGAGAAGGAGACATTTGTGTGGGTCTTTGGGAAAGAAGGAATGGCCTGGGGAGGGGAGAGGAAGGTTTCAAGCTCCATTCAAGTGTTACATCCAGTTACTCTCTCTGGCACCTTTCCATCTCCCTCTCCTCTCTCTCTCTTTTTCCCCACTCTCCTCTTTTCCTCGCTCTCGCTCCTCTTCTAAGCAGTTAAGAAAGGGGACAGAAAACAGAGATATAAAAGTCTGTCTATCTACAAATATATAATGGGGATGGTGTGGAGATGTAGGAGATTCAAGTCAGATTTTATTTTGGTTTTATTTTGGTGTCCATTGCTTTGGTAGATTTTTCTTAAAGAAAGGCACACACACACACACACACACACACACACACACACACACACACATCCTAGATAAAAGCCAGTGAGTTGTTAAAAATGAATTTGCAGCATTAGAGCTGTTAGCATCATTCAGCAAGCAGCAAGCTTGATAATTTCCAGGTGTTGGGAAAAGCCGTTGTCCGGGAGCTCTTACAGAGCTTATAAATCCCTGTTGGGAGAGAGAAAAAAATCTTTGGAGGTGAATGAAATATCAAATCACAAGACTCCTATGTAGATTTATGATTGCATAAGAAGCTTGATCATTTCCATATACTGAAATGTGCTGTCCTCCTGAGCCTGCCCAGCCCTTCCAGGAGACGAGGCGCTCCGTTCTGCCTTGATCAATGTTGACTATGAAGCAAGAAAGGGGGGGTTGGTGGTGGAAAGCAGGCTGGCACCAGATGGAGCAGGGTCTCGGGAAAGGTCAAGGTTAGCCCAGGCTGCTATTGAGCCGGTAGCAGCCTCACAGATAGATCTCTGCCTCGAAGGCACCCACTGGGGCTTCTCAAAATCAAATCTAATAGAAAAGGCAGTCACAGAATGAAATCGCTTCATCTGAATGCTAAAATTGTTATTAGGCTACATTAGAGAGATATCAGGCACGTGGTTACCAAAAAAGGAAGCATGCCTAGCAGTTTGTGTCTGAAAGAAAAGCTATGAATATGTTGATAACATCAGTAATGGGCAAGTAGAGGAGATGGATATCTCTTTTTTTGGTCGAAAAACCAGATTAACATATTAAATGAACATATTTTTCTCTTTTTAGCAGGTCTACCTTATATTTTGATGTGCTTGGAATTCTTCTTTGGTGGGGGGAGTGAAAAAAAAATCACTCAGTCCAGAAATAGGTGATCTTTATTGATCGAGAAGTTTGACTCACTTGAGGAATTTTGTTAGCATCTTTCACCAGGTATGTGCCTCTGGAAATTCATCCCTCAGGCGTTACATCGGGGGTGGGGGGTGGGGTTTATTCCAGTGTTCCCAGCCAGAAAGGCTGATTTCCAAGGCAATGTAAACCCCTTGGAAATCAGCCTTTCTGGCTCTGGACCACTGGAAATCCGTCAGAGGCCTTGCCTTCTTCCCTCTTCTCCCCCCTCCTCTTTTTCTTTTTGCATTCTTTTTAGACACAGAAGTGTTTTTGGAATAAATTTCATCCCACAGGCAAATGCCAGCCTAGGAGAGTGCCTGGGACCAGACATACGTACATTGCCTGTTAGGGTGGTCACACTAGCATTTTTCAGGCAGTCTCCCCCCCAATTATCATAATGAAACCCACATTAGCTGTTTTTAACCTACAGCACAGCCATATCTTAAAGAAGGATTTAGTCTTGTAAAATAAATGCGGGCTACACTAGATTAAACATGATGACTGCACTCCAAGGGTTAATAAATTTAGAATTAACAGATCATCTCAGCTTGATACAGCTACTATAGATGATTTAATATGCAGCCTAAGCAGGTTGACAGTCAGCTCCCAGATGCAGATAAGATCAAACAGTCTCTTGATTCAATAGATTGAACGATTGTACTGAGTGTCTAGAAGGTGAGTGACAGAACATATATGGCAGGGGTTCTGGTAAAACGGAGCTTCAATTCCAAACTGCTGTTTTGTGCAGTGGTTTTCTTTTTCTACCAGTTCACCTTCTGTGGCAAGAAATCCAAAGTGGTGGTGGGGATTAAAAATTCTCTTCATTGTATAGAGAAGTGGGAGCTTAAGTTTTGAGTAAGGAAAAGATGGATACCTTTAATATCAATATCTATTTCTAATTAGTTCTCCCTGGTAACTAATGCCCACCATTCCCCTTTCCTCTTTCTCCTCACAGGCTTGTAGGTCAGGGCTTTACAGACAGGATGCAAGGTTCCTGGATGATGCAGTTAAAGGCAGTCTACTGAAATTATATAGGTAATTTCCTCGGTCTTCTGCTTTGCTCTAACTGTGAAGATCTGAATATGGAGATGAGGTGTGAAGAGGAGTTGAAATTCAAACTCTAGTGTGTAGTCACTGTGAGGTGTTTATGCTAGGAGAGAGCTTACGTTTCTATGATGTTAAAAACTGGCAAAACTAGGGGACTTGGGGAAGATTGGGGAGGGTCCAGCAGAAAAAGTTAAGAGTAGGTGTGTTATCAGGCCTTGCTTTTGGCTCCCTACCTAGAGTTTCTAATACCTAACTTAGCTAGTTTAAAAAAAAAATTAATTTCCTTTATCTATTCAGACTCTAGTAGTATTTAAACAGGAAGACAAAAACAATTTTAATAGAAGTGTATGTGATCTGATATGATAGACAAGTTTATAACAGTTTTTATGATTTGATCAAGAACAAGGACTTCTCCTAAACCCGTTAGATTCAGTCATGTGAATATATATTCCGGCAATTTAAAAATGCATATTATGCATTCACTAGACCAGCACGGTCTGAATTGTATCATGTTATTCTGTCCTATTACCCCCTTCCCCAAGTCTGAATATGGAAATCTATAATCGAGTGACTTTAGAGCTGCAGCAGTTTTCCAATGTTTGTAACTTGGTGGTTTCATTTATTTATTTTATTTCATTTTATTTTTTAATATCAAAATGTCCAGTCCACACCATGAACTAATGGCCCACAAAATTTTCCTTTATTAAATAAAGTCATTTAAAACTGAGTAATAGCCCTACATGCTGTTAACACTTTAACTTTTCCCTTCCTGCTCTAATGTCCTAGTGGGTAACTTGATATGCTTCTAACTCAGCTTTTATTATTGTTGGGTAACCTCTAGAAAAGTCTTAGAATAGTCAACTCTTATAAAGTGCTATTCTGGGTCTTGATATGCTGTGTTTTGTTTTTTTTTTTGAGANTGCTGTTAACACTTTAACTTTTCCCTTCCTGCTCTAATGTCCTAGTGGGTAACTTGATATGCTTCTAACTCAGCTTTTATTATTGTTGGGTAACCTCTAGAAAAGTCTTAGAATAGTCAACTCTTATAAAGTGCTATTCTGGGTCTTGATATGCTGTGTTTTGTTTTTTTTTTTGAGAAATAAAATTTATGTAACCTGCATATTTAAAGGTTTTGAGCTAAAAGCAGATTGTCCCAATTTTAGGCTGAGTAAAGTGTTTCAAGTGAAATCTGTGATGGGCGGGAGGAACTTTGAACTGGGTATGGCTGTTCCTGGGGCAGAAGTAGTGGGCATTTATTTCACATATTAACCAGATTTAAATGCTTCCGAATTTTACTCTCCCTTTCTTGGACAACCTGTGATTGCAGCAGGGGGCACTCCAACATACGAATTACTTGGAAGTAGGAAGCTCAGGCTCTCCTGTTTCCCCATCTACTTGGAGGCATAACCACTGAAAACAGTTATCTCAGAAATTTGCATATTTATGGTGCCTCCTGCAGGTTCCTGTGATTGCTTTACAGTCAGGAAAGGTAACAGAAAAATATATATCCTCCTTTAAAACGTGAAAAAGGATCATATAGGAACAGTGACTCTAATAGGAGACTAATCCTTGCAAAGCCGGTAGCATGAAATTTGTTTCTGGAGTATGTTTGTTTTGGTGTTGTTTTAGGATTTGAAGGGAATATTTTGGAAGTTGTAGCACTAAGTCTCTGATCCCTTGAAGATAGATATAGGAAAATACTTCACATTTTGAGAGAAAAAAATTAGCTTAGACTTACTTATTTATTGAATGAATACCTCTAAAGAATAGAAAATTCCTTACAGACATGGAAAAGCCACCCGATGGATCACTTAAAAGCCTACTTCCATGGCACATATATTTTTTTAGTCCGAGTCATAAGCAATGAACAATTGTGCAGTGTAGCTTTGGATATAAAAGTTAATTAGGTCTCAGAAGAGAATAGTTTCATTTTTATTGGCTCTGAGTTCCAAGGATACCTTTGATACACCTTTCCTCTCAGCCCCTTTTGACCTTCTTTGTGGAAACAGTACAGGGCCTAGAGACGCAGGCTTGTTTGGTTCTGGATGCCAGATTTTTGTTACTCTGCTCACTCCCTTGAATTCTACCAAAGGAAGCATCATCATTGAAATTACACCCAGAAAAAAAATCTAATCTTATCTCCACTTCAGGACCAAGGTGTAGTTAATGTGATATTTTTCAACGGTTTTAGTTCAGGGAGAGAATTCATACACTCTGGCAACTGGCAACACCTGAATGCAGAAATGGGGGTAGGGGGGTGGGCTGAAGCTTTAATTCTAAGTGGTCCAGTTTCCTTGTGTCTTCATTAGAACCTCATCCTTATTTTATCACAGGTCTATCGTACTTCATTTCCTTCCCTCCTAAAAGGCCAGTGTACAGGGCTCATAGAACTGACATTAGCAATCATCAGCAAACATCCTGAGCGATGGTGGAATTCTGCAATACACAGCCTTTTCTGTATCCCATCCTTTCTATGGAAATGCCTATCAAAATCAA
Organism: Oreotragus oreotragus; assembly: GCA_006410675.1. Taxonomy (NCBI): domain Eukaryota; kingdom Metazoa; phylum Chordata; class Mammalia; order Artiodactyla; family Bovidae; genus Oreotragus; species Oreotragus oreotragus. The sequence goes on along the minus strand of SJYX01010396.1, from coordinate 109,351 downwards.
GGGGATGAAAATAATTTTTCCTGCAATTAGACTTTACATAATAAAGACACAGGGTAGTAAAAATAATATGTGCTATCAATAATACATGGTGACATAAATGCCCAAACTGTGAGCAGAAGGATTCTCTTATCACACATTAGTCACCACAGCAGTATATGTGCTTATGTACTACCTTTCAGTGTAACATTAGGTGATATATCTGTTTGTTATTCTGGCTAGGGAGATTCTCATTAAAATAATTACTGCCATCATCTGATTATTTCAGTGGAAGTTTATTCACAATGTTTAGGCCTTTGGTTTCATGCTAGAAAAAATATATACTTCAGGATTAATGTTTATTTCCTTGCTGCTGGTCAGTCCCTTGTCCCTAAAAGAAAATGAAGAAAAGATGCTACCTGAAATCAGGGGCTCTTTTGCTCCTTTCAACTCCCATAACGAGAAGCTTCTTCCTTCTAGAATGTTTAAAAATTGATAGTAATGAATCACAACTTCTTAGTATTGTCAGAGATATATTAATTTTCAACAGTTCTACAAAAACCAGATATTATGTTGATCTTACTGAAGGTAACATATCTGAAAACACAGGCCTGGGCTGAGCATTTTGCATTAATTTTGAGAGATCCAAACCCTTAAATGTGAAGATCAGTGGAAATATAACAATGTAGCCTGGAATTCTAAAGATGTTACTAAAATTAAAGTCTTATCAATTGAAAAAGAAAACAAGTTCCATTTTGGTTTGAGGTTGCTTTTCAGTTTGATTTATTAAAAGAAAAAAATGAGAGTTGCAAGTTCCCATTAAGGGGAGTTTACTTCCTGTAAAACATATATTTTAAAATGAGCCCATTTTTAATTTTTTAGAATATTTATATCAATACACACAAAACATCTATAATCTTAGCAAAACCCCTTTATGTGCTTAACATTCAAATAATTAACATATTTGCCTTACCCCCCTCATATGTTTACTTTCAGAAACTGAATTTACTTTGAAAATCTACTAATCTTGTGTCTTCTCCTACTGATTAAGCTCGGAGTTCAAGATTCGATCTTTTGAGAAGAGAGGGTCGGGATTCTCATTCTATCATATCTGCTATGTCCCTTGTTTCCTGAGCAAGGCCACAGAAATCACCATGTACAGATGGGTGGGAAAGTGGGTGCCATTATAAGGCTCTGTGGGACTTGCTTCTTTCAAATGAGAGCCAGCTAGAATAGGCCTTGATATTTAAAGAAAGTAGTATCTGGAGAATCAGCCTCCAGAATTAATCTCTCAGAGTTATTCTGTGTTGCAATGTACTTGGAATTTGGCTGTTTGCATATTTTATTGCATTTCAAAATCTGAGAATTGAGAACAATAAAAAGAACATTTTACCTATGGTAGAAAGGATTTTGAAGTTCCCAGGAATCTAAGTGGTCTACTTCATCTTTTATTCATGTACAAAACATTTCCTAAGGTCCTACTCTGTGCTGAGGGGTAAAAAGATGAAAAGGACAGAGGCTCCTATAAGTATGTGACAACCCAGGACTTGTCAGGTGATAGCTTTTATGACATAAGTTATTATATGAAATATATACAGACAGACATGCAATTGTTTCCTCCTGACACAAATGGGCTTGCTGTTTATTCTGTGTAGGTTAGATAGCAGGGCAAATGGCCCATACTTCTTAACTATTTAAAAAGTGAAATAATATAATTTTCCACTATATGCATATTTAATGTATTATGGAGCAGACATGAATACTTGTATCTTTTCCACCTGCTGAAACAACAGAAAATGCATTTGGGCAATTCGTTCCTTGATTTAGCATGAGTTCAATGCCTACTATGTGTTAGGGAAGTGAAACAATGTCCTTTAAAAAATGATACATTCACTAATGGTGTTAGAAATAGTCTCTGAAATTGCCTACAAAACAAATGTAATACAGAAAGTTTATTTCTTAAATAATAAGCTATTTAATGTCATAAAAGCTGAAAATGATAGATTATCATAGATATATTCATGACCAAACCTCATTATTTACCATTTTTATTTCTGAGAAACCAAGTTCTTTCTCCAACTAGTGTCAGAAGTAACCAGAGCTGTGTCCCCTCAAACTAGTCTTTGCTAAAGGCTTAGAATTCTTTACATCAGCAGTGTGAAACCAGGGCTACCCAAAGCAAGGAAAATGGTATGTATCCCTATGGCTTTGGCATGTGTGACTTGTGAACTTTATATGATTTGCTTGTGCCTGTGTATGCCTATCTTAGTGCCTTAAAAATGAAAGCCATCCAAGAGCAGAAACCACATCTCATGTCTGTTCAGGGCCATACTCCATAAAGAAAGAAAGAATAACAGTTCTTAGGACCAGATTCTTCATTTTATAGGAATCTGGAGGCTTAGATAACTGACCTTGTGCAGGAAACATTTTTTTTTTTTTTTTTAAGAAAAAATGAAAACAGGCAAATTGTATACAACCAGGAATGGGAGACCAAAGAGATTTATCTTCACCAAGCTGACAAAAATGATGAAATAGGCTTTTTCTACCACAAAAGTTTCCTTTGCAGAATTTGGCAGGAAAAAAAAAAAATACGGATGATTAACTACTGGGGGGGCGGGGGGCGGGGAAGATGTCTTAATTTCTGGAAAAGGGACCGGAAGAGCCAGAGCTCTTCAGTAATCTTTGGGAACGATTGGTGCACATCTGGAATGGCTGTGGGACTAGGCAGGCGTTTCTGGGGTTTATAAGAAACTGGCAGGAAAGGAGCGGGACCTGGTAACGTGTTTTGGTGACTGCTTCTCTTTTAGCTAATTTGAGCGAAGACCAGCTAAAGCTATTGTGAAATTAGAGTGATCAAGGCCCTGTGGTCCTTGACGGCCTGATTTGGTGGTCTGATTTCAGTCAGAGAGAACAGAGAAAAGGAACTGCTCTTCTTCTGGAAGTGAGAAGGTTTCTGAACGGTGGCTGCAGTTCTTGGTGGCTCTTTCTCTGTGTGAAGTTAGTGAACTTAGGGCTTGCCCCAAACACCCGCCCAGGGCTACGTCTTGGTGTGCAGGGGAGGGAAACAGAGCAGCATGCATCTGAAGACTTCATCTGAACTCATCTCCCACCTCATCTTGGTGCAACGGCTTTTCTGATGGAACAAGAATTGGAGAAGCAAAAGTTTGAGCTTTTTAGCTACATCTTTCATCCTGTTTCTACTGCCCTCTGATGGACGCGTTAACTAGGGAAACCACCCCCACCCTCATCTCCAACCCCTTCCATCTCTACCACTATGACCTCATCACCACTGTTCTGGTCACCACCAGCATCTTTGTTTTCCTTAGAATTAGCATCAACCACATCGTCACTAACAAACATTACATATTATGGTGACGGTATACCAAGTTAACAGAACATATTTCAAAATTCTGGGCCATTAGATAATTCAAGATAAATTCTTCATCAGTCTGTCAAGAACCAAAGTCAAGTAGAAACATTTATGGTGTTCGTGTAGAGTCCACTGCTGACTACAGTGCTGGTTGTTGCTTTCTGAACAAGCCAAATGATATCAGGAAAGCTACAAAATTTTGAAATAAAACGGCAGTTCCTCTATTGTTTTTACTACATAGATAAGACAAAAACATTTCAGATACTTTATTTCTCTTTAGTCAATTTATACTTTTTCATCATAATGTAACATACCATGTGTACCTCTGTGTATGTGTATGAGGTTGCATTCCTTGACACAGTGTTGATTTTCTTAGTTTCTATGTGTGTGTTTCTCTCTGTGTGTGTCCATGTTGTGTGATGTACTCTAGGGTAATAAAATAGTGAAAAATTATAATAATGGCAAACAGTACTTGTCCAAATAAAGGACTAACTGCCTATAAAATTTCCTTTTAGACAGTGAAGTCATAGCTAGAAGTTGGCAAGAAGACCATCTGAAAACAGTAAAAATCATTTCTGTGATGTTGTGTAAGGAACAGAGGGAAGAAGGGAAGGTGGGAAGGAGGGGGAAAGGTGGGGAGGGAGTGAGTGAGAGAGAGAGAATATTTTCAAAAGCTCTTCTTCTTCCACTGAGTTATTCTTTTATAAAACAACTTCACATCTGGACTGATAGGTTGAATTCCACCCAGTGCCATTTAAATAGCCCAAGTTATAAACCTCTTAAACTTGGGGTTTATAATAGAAACACTGACAGACCCTTAACTATAGTGCCTCTATAGTAATGAAAGCACAACTATTTCATTATAGCAGTGTCTGGCAGGGCTGCTATAATTAAGAGTCTGTCAGCGTTTCCATTATAAACCCAAATTTTAAGAGGTTTTTAACTCACATTGTTTTAAATCACATTGGGCTGAAACTTGCTGTTCAAAATGTCAGACCAGATGTGTGTGTGTGCTGTTTTGTTTTTCCTTCTATTTACCCACTCGGGCAAAAAAAATAAAAAAGAGAGAGAGAGAGTAGGAGAATAGATGAAGCTTGTTTTAAGACTGGGTGTGAAAAACATGTATTGAAAAAATTATTCCTCTGTTAAAAGCAAAAGATTTATTGGGGGATGGGCGGGCACACAGAAAATGAAGTTTAAGATATTTTTCATTTTGGTTTTTTTCTGATTGTATTGTTTTCTTTTAGAAGTGCTCTCATTTGGGAAACCAGATTTGAACACATCCCAAAAGTAACGTTAAAACAATGGATTTTCTGATAGTAGGTTCTTTTGTTCCTGCTGTTGTTCAGTCGTAAGTTCGACTCTTTGGGACCCCATGGACTGCAGCACTGGGTTCTTGACACTGGTTTATTTGGAAGATATTTGATTATGTAGACTGTTGGAGGTGATGAAAATATCTTGCTTTGTATTCTTGCAAGATTCAGTTGTTCAGCTGTTCTGATCTTTGGGATAATCCTTCTAAGCTTACCATCCTTTGTGGGAATCACTTTTAGGCTAAAATGTACTCTTACAAAAGAGTTATCTGATCAAAGCCTTACTGGTTCTGGGGGAAACTAGTAGAATTTGAATGGTTATGTTGGTTTCATTTATGTGGTGATAGCATTTATTCACTTATTCACTCAAAAACCATTCATTGAGAAGCTGCTGTGTGCTAAGTATTGTATTTGGACATTTGGACATTTCTAATGTGGTCCACTGGACTGGCTTCACTACCCAGCATCTATGTGTCTTTGATGTCAATATTAGGGAGTTAAATTGGATATTTCAGTGTTCCAGCCAGAACACCTTGCTGTCTTCATAGGAGCCTCTTAATGTGGTGAGACTTACCATCAGCCCCAACACATTGTTGACTCGGCACACAGCAACCCAGTGTAGAGGTAAGTGTAGGCTTGTTTAGAGCAGATCCAGCTTTTTACTTCCTACTTGGCTCCCTTCCTTCTTTCCTACCTTCTTTCTTTTCCTGGGGTGGTTTGGGGGGGTGATGGGGGAACAGAGCCATCCAGGAATATGAAGTAGTCTGCCAGTCAGCTAAATGCTTTCATCCCATTTTTACTGCCCCCTGATGGAGGAGTTAACTAGGGAAAACAACTCCCACCCTCATTTCCAACCCCTACCATCTCTACCATCTCAGCTAAATGTCCAGGGAGCCTCTGGAGAAATGCCATACTGTTTCCCCAAGAGCCTCCCGGGGGAAGTCTGTCCCTTTGCAGGTGTAGACACTGCCCTCCAGGGGCCTCCTTAAGTCCCAGACTCTGAATCATACTGGGAGCAGAGGAGGAAGAAATGTTATAGTGGGTGGGAGCTGAGGGAGGCTTGGAAGGAGAGCTAACCAGTGGCCTTCATGCTCACCTTTTAGCTTGTGGTGCCCACACAAAGCCCACCCCTTTCCTCAAGCACAACCTCCTTTCCTTTTTAACATTAATTTTACCTTTGCCTTAACACCCTAGCACTCCCACTCTTAGAACCCCCAAACCTATGCCAAGTGATGAATCCAGACCTAAGTTTTATTTTTTATCGAGATGACTGTCTATTCTCTATTTTCGGAACTTCCATTAGGAAGAAACACAACAACAGCAGCAACCACCAGAAGTAAAAAGCAAGGTGGGAGCGATTACATTTACCATTCATTCATTTACCTTTAAGCCTGTAAAGGTGTTCCCTGCTAAAGGCAGACAGTGACTATTTTATTTTAATCTTGTAGTTTCTATTGAGACAGACCTTGTAACCCTTAGTTCTCCGGCTCAACCTGAGTCCCCCACACTAGGCGATCCTCCGCACGAGGGCTGGGACCGTATTAAGCCTGCCTCTTGGAGCTGTTTGTTGACCACATTCACGTTCAGAGCCCTGGAGCTAAAAGCACTTTACACCATAAAATAAAAGCACTGTCTTTTTTTCTAAAAGGTTACGTCTGGAGGCCACGCGGCTCATACTTCATACCGAAAACTACTGAAAGGACTATGAAATCCTCTATGATTTACACTCTCTCACTGCATTAGGGTATAGATCTACTCGACTCTAAAAATACGGTGGGCTTCTAACCGACGTGAATATATGTGCATTATTTCAGAAAGTCTGTTAGAAAACTTGTCAACACATTATAAAGCATAAACCAGGACTTGGCTATTAAGTACGGAGATCAGAGGCAGAATATATACTGCAGGAAGTCCTGGGGAGTCTCCTCCGCGGGCAAGATAGAGAGGGGGAGGAGGAGAGGGGAGGGGTCGCCCGTTGGCCTGGAATTTACACGCAGTTTTGTCACCGAAGGTTTGGGAAAGAGCCCACCGAGCGTAATTAGCCCTTCCGTGGATTCAGCAAAGGTTCTACAGCTCCACATGAAGTTAACTGAAACGCCAGAAAATAATTTTAACGTTGTCATAATTTATTACTTTCTAAAAGCTACTTTTGGAAAGTAAATATACTGACTGTGTATCCAAGTGTGAGCGTTTAAAGTGACCTTTCACCCCTCTACAAACCCACCTGCATCATTAATCAATACTTACGTAATATTTTCAAAGCTCTTAAAACAACACGTTTTTATTTCTTTAAACACAGAGACACACCTTCCCCCTCCCCCACTTTTGGGGGCTTTAGCGAGCATCCAGCAGCAATGAGGGAGGGGGCGTCACTCGTAGAGGCAAGCAGGAGGGACCGGAGTGGGGGTCCGCGACCAGGAGGGAATCGAATGCCAATACAGAGCCCTGGTTTTCTGGACTGGGTGAAATCAGGCTGGGGGAGGGGCGGGAGTGGAGAGTAGTTCCTATTTCACTCTGGGCATTTTATGATGGTGAAATTAAATATATGTTAATGGTGGAAACGTCGCTACTTACCTCTCCATGGGCACCTAGGGAGGGCAGCTGCAAAATTGGGTTTTAAAGGTATGTTTTAAGATGTGGTTTCGGAAGGAACCCCCTGGAATCTGAAACAAGTGCAATAACATAGCAGACCTACTTGTAACTAAGTGCTTAATTTCCTATGATTTTTTTAAAAAAGAAAATCAATAAAATGTTGCCAGTTATTTATTGGAAATAACCACAGATAGCGGCCCTGATAGGGTGCCGGTTTTAGAGAGCACACAATTGTGTAATGAATTGTAATTCAGAAGACTGTTAAATGTGAACCACAGAACCTTTCAGAGGTAATAAAGTCATTACTTTTTACACTACAGCCAACCCTGAAAAGCTTTATACACACCACTATATATAAATCATACATATATATTTCCACAACACACATTCGCTCATTTATATACCTTCTCTATATATGGACTTTTATGGGTGGATGGGAAAAATATTTAAATTTGGAAAGCTCGGTTCCGGAAAGAATCGGACTCACTATTGTTACCTGAAGGGGCTTTTATTTATTTATTTTTCAAAGGCCTCCCAGTTGTACTTTTTTCTTCCCTCTCCTCACCTTCCCTCCAACCATTCTCCTCCACGTCCGGCTCCCCCCACCCCCTCCCCTGCAATGATATTCTTTTGGTCGCTCTAAGGCTAGTTGAACAAGATAAAAAAAAAAAAAAAAAGACAGTAGTGGAAAAGAGATGCTGATCTGCTCTGAAGAACTCGTGAAAAGGGGGAAATGGTATAACGCACACGCTACAGAGCTTTACTGCAAGTGAATCTTTCTGCTTCTTAAACAGGATTTGAGTCTCCCCCCCCAACCCCCACCAAACTGGAGGGGAACAATAACAGCAAACCACATTTACACAAACTCGGTCCAGCCCACATTTCTCCCACTGTTGAGCATCAAAACCTCCTTTTCATCCTTAGAGGGGCCCGAAGCTTCGCCGAGCAAGGCAAACCAGTTATTTTCTAATGGGTTTGAAACTTTACTAAGACAACACAGGAATAAACAGCCGCTGGCCGGCGCGGCTGGGAGATGGGTGCGCGCCTGCGAGCCGGGAGCCCTCGCTTAAGACAATAAAGCACCCCGCCCAGGAGGTACATTTACGAAAGCGAAGTCCCTCAGACCAAGGAGGGAGAAGAGAAGACACGAGGGTTCGTGGAGCCTCTTGGAGGAGAGGGAAAGCTCCTCGCTCTGCAGACCCACACTTGTACACGTCCACCTGCAGCTCGCAGTCTCGCGGGCCGCGGCCACCCGTACCCCCCCTGCACCCTCCGCGCCTCCCTTGGACCTGAGTCCATTTTCTTCTCCCCCCTGCCCTTCCGGATTTGGAATCGCAGCGCGGTCTCTCGGCGGCAGCGTCGGCTGAGGCTACAGGGTGGCGCAGGCAGGCGGGGAGACTGGGAGGCGGGAGACGCTGGGGGACTTTGCAGGCACGTTTCTGAATAAACTTTCCAATCGCAGGGGGTGCTGTTGCTGTACATTTTACGTAAAACTGAAAGTATCCCACGCCAGAGTGAAGCCCGCTTTTTGACAGCAGCATCGCGCGCGCGCGCGCGTGTGTATGTGCATTAAAGAGACAGGGGTTTATTTCCAACAGGTCTTCCCTAATTTCCCGGGAACGTCTGCAGAAAGGCCAGACCTGGGATGCGGGCTCCGGCGGGTGCAGCTCCGCCCGGGGCCCCCAGGGAGCGTGGCGCTGACCCGGGGCGGTCACCCCACCACTGTGGCCTCCCCGCTGCTCCCGCGAGCCAGTCGCTTTTTCTTCATTCCCCATTTACTTTCCCTGGGTAACTGCACTGGACTAGTTGTGCTCTGCCCGTAAGAAACATTTTCCTGCCGTTCCTCGGTGCTTTAGCAGTAGCTCTGGAGTGGGAGGGGGTGTGTCTTTTCCTGGGACCCAGCTTAGGGACCTCCCGCGGCGCCGGGAGCCCGTTCCCAGGGACTGGCACTCCCCGGACTCCCCGGGCTTTGTCCTTGGCCGGCGGCGGCCCCGTGAGGTGGACGCCTCTGCGCCTCCTTCGCCCTGGGTCCGGGCACTCCATTCCCGGGGCCGGAACGTGCCCCGAGTCCGGCTCCCTGTTCTTTCTTCCTCCGCGACCGTTGAGAGCCTGACTCCTTGCTCCCAGTGGCATTCAGACCCGATCGTTTGTCTGGACGTTCAGATCTCCGGCCCCCCGGCTCGGCCTGGGGGGCGCCCTCCCCGCCAGCCGGCCCGGGGCCTGCACCTCCTCTCTCGCCCTTGCCCTCACTCTCTCTCCTGACCGCCTGGGCTCCCGGAGGCCCCCGCGCTGCCTTTCCGGACCCGCAAGCCTCCAAACTTGAGCTGGACTCTGCTTGGCCGAGAGCTCCTTCCCGCCTCCCCTCGCCCGCGGCGTAGCTGTAACTTGGAGGCTCAGCTCCCAACTTCGGGTGATTTTTCTTGGCTATCCTCTCCTCGAGCAAAGTTTCCCGAGCGCAGCCTCGGGCTCTGAGCTTTCGGCCCCCAGCGTCCGCACACGAGGCGCGAGCTCCGCGGCTGCGGCGCGGCGAAGGGAAGTGGGTGTGCGCACGCAGGAGGGTGTCCGGGAGCAACTCTACCTGGCTTCCCTCCGCCCGCGCTTCCCCGGCCCCTGCAGCCTCCAGACACTTTTTTTTTTTTTTTAATTTAAAATAATCTTTCATTTTAGGGTCCGCGTGCCGGGGTTGGGGGGAGCAGGGTGCACGTCTGGCTCTTCCCCTCCCCCGCCGCCCCTTCCCTCCCTCCCCGCCAAGCCGCTGCCTAGGCACTCGCTGCGGCCACTGGTGAGCCCGAGGCCCCAGCGCCCCCTCCCCCCCGCCCGCCCCTCCCTCGGGGGCCGCGTCTGGCGTCTGCGGAGCCCCCCGCGCGGCACCTCCCCCGCCCCGCACTGGCCATTGGCTTGTCCTGGTCTCTTTTTCATGTCCAGCCCCTGATGTGTGTCCANGCCAAGGCTGCCCGCCCCTCCCTCGGGGGCCGCGTCTGGCGTCTGCGGAGCCCCCCGCGCGGCACCTCCCCCGCCCCGCACTGGCCATTGGCTTGTCCTGGTCTCTTTTTCATGTCCAGCCCCTGATGTGTGTCCATTGGTGTGAGCTTCCCCTTCCCTCCTCCCCTTCTCTCCTGCTCGCCCTGCCCATGTTTTGTGTGTCTCTGTCCATCCAGACTCCTGACGTTCAAGTTCGCAGGGACGTCACGTCCGCACTTGAACTTGCAGCTCAGGGGGGCTTTTGCCATTTTTTTCATCTCTCTCTCTCTCTCTCCCCCTCTCTCTCTCCTCTCTCTCTCTCTCTCTTTTTTTTTTTTTGGTTAAAAAAAAAAAAAAGCCATGACGGCTCTCCCACAATTCATCTTCCCTGCGCCATCTTTGTATTATTTCTAATTTATTTTGGATGTCAAAAGGCACTGATGAAGATATTTTCTCTGGAGTCTCCTTCTTTCTAACCCGGCTCTCCCGATGTGAACCGAGCCGTCGTCCGCCCGCCGCCGCCGCCGCCGCCTCCCGCCCGCCCCGCAGCCCACCATGTCTCGCCGCAAGCAAGGCAAACCCCAGCACTTAAGCAAACGGGAATTCTCGCGTAAGTAACCCAATAATAGTAATAATAATTATTAATAATCACGAGAGCGCGCAGGACGAGAAGCAAGAGAAAGGGGGAGAGAGGGGTGTGTGCATGCATTAAAAAAAATTTTTTTTTTCACGAGAAAAACCTCCGAGAGTCGGGATAAAAGAGATTAAAGGGGGGGGGGGAAACCAACCTCATCCCATCCCGAACCGTAGCCGTATGTACACTTTTGGGATAGCACGAATCTTTTAATTTTATTTAATTTTACAAAAATTTGACTCCTTCTCTTTCCTGCTTTCCTCTGCTTTATTTCGCTTTTCGGAAAGGAATGCAATGATTTCGCCTCCAATTTTGCAAAATAATGAACAATGCTGTGGATGCTAACAACTCTCGTGCAAACCTAAGGGAGGGAACTGGAGGGGAAAGGGGGTTACTTCCACTTACCGTAGGAAGAAAAACGGGGGGTGGGAAGCCCAAGTAAAAAAAAAAAAAAAAAAAAAAACAATTCCCAGGGAGAAAAGAGGTGAAACTGGCCCTTGGACACCAGCGCGCTCACGGTCAAGTGTGCACTGGGAAGAAAGTAGTCATCTCCACAATAGTGAGAAAGTGGGATTGTGGGAGGGGGGGGCCCGGGCGCTCTTGAGTCCGCCGAGTCTGGAGAGGGGCTGCGGCGCCCGGGAGAGCTTGGGCGACCGGGAAGGACCGGAGCCGCGGCCGGAGCTGCAGCCTTTTGTTCCGGCCCGAGGTGGGTGTTTGCCCCGCTGCCTTTTGTGCCGGCTCCTCGCGCTTGCCCTCCCGCGCCGCCGCCGCCGCCGCCGCCGCCGAAGGGCAGGAGCGAGGGCCGGGGGCCAGTCGAAGAGGGAGGGAGGGCGCTGTGGCTGCTGCCGCCCGGGTTGCCGCTGCCCACCCCTCCCGGCCGAACCTCAGTGGTGGCGAACATAGCTTAAAATAAAATAAAATACATAAAATAAAACAAGGCAACATTTTTTTTTTTTTTTTGCCCCCAGACAGACGCCAAGCGCTCTGCCAGCGGTTTGCAGCAACGCTCTCCTCTTTGACTCCCCCACCGCGCCCCCCCTTACAGATATCTCACAATCTCTAATAGAGGGGAAAAATACAATTACCCCTTCACCAAAACCTCTTTAGTTGCAAACTTAGAGCGCCGGCGGCACAGAGAGGGAGCGAGGAACTCCCTCCTCTTACTATTTTTTGGAAGATTTTCAAAAAAAGTGGAAGTGGATTTTGATTGGGAAAAATCTCGTGTCTGAATGTTTACAAGCACCGCGTGTGCGGGAACCTCCTGCCAACAAACAGACAGAGGACCGAGCGCGGCGCGGCAGGCCGGGAGCGGGCGGCGGCTGCGGCCGGGCCTCGCCGGGGCCTCGCCCGGCCTCGCCGCGCCCCCGCCCCGCCCGGGATCGCCCACCCGGCGCCCGCCGCCAGCCCGCTGGCCCAGCGGCAGGCGGTGCAGCGACTCAGCGCCAGCGGGTCCAGGGTCCTCTCTGGCCCCCTAGTACAATAACCAGACCTCCTCTTGGCCAACCCTGCTACGAAATCGGCTGGGGAGAAACTCATTTTGCAAAGCATTTTTATTTTGCAAAGCATCCCTAAAAGTGAGTCCTGTCCGTCCCCTACCCGCGACGCCTCTGGCCCCCAGCTCAGGGCGGCGGGGAGATCACCACGTGCCTTCCCTGCCCCCCCTCCCACAGGGACAAACCTATAGCCCCCAGCTTCCGAGCTCGGCCGTGCAAGGTGGGGGTGGGGGCCGAGGGGTGAGGGGTAGGCGGTAGGGGAGTAGTTGGTTCGAGTATGCTTTTGGGGGTGTTCGACCCCAGGACTCCAAGCATCCCTCCCTTGAGTTTTTGCTCTCTACCTCGGGCCTGGCTGGATCTGGGGGCCCTTCTGAGTCTGTATAAGGGAGGTGGGGTGGTTAAGTGGGTGGCTGTCTCCTGGCTAACAGAATGCGCCTGGAAAGGCAGGCAGTGGGCGCTAAGGAAAGTTTGGCTGCAAAGGAAAGAAAGGCGTGAGAGGGCCCACTTCCCTCCCCCACGTCATTCATGACCCGTATTTTAATTTTTGCTGCAATTTTAAAGGACCACCCCATATCCAGTTCTGTATTTTTTAAAGGTGTGTGTGTGTGTGGGGGTGCGCGTAGGGAATTGAATTTTTCACTGGGTCCTGGAACTTGTCACACACTTCGAAAGCTCCCCCGCCCGGGCATGTTGCGGGCCCTCCCTCTCCCCACCCCCGCGCATCCCTCCCTCACCGCTCTCCCCCGCCCCCACTCCCCCTGCCGCGCCGGATGCGGAGCAGACGCGGCGCGCGGCGGTGTGAAGTTACAGCCCGGCCAGGTACCGGCGGGAAGGAAGGGCAGTGTTCGCAGTACTCGGGAAAGCCGGGCCCTTCTTCGGAAGGATGCACTGGGGGCTCAAAGGATGGACTGTGGCGTGCAGTCCAGGCTGCTCCCCCGTCCTCCACTCTCCCGGGGCCCATCCCGAGACTCCAGGCTGGGTGGGTTATCCCCTTGGAATCCCCGAGTCTCAGGGCGGATTTTGGGTTAATGGGCCAGTTTAAAGTGGGTGCGGTGGTCGCTCCTTTCTAATTTTCTGGGTGCGCAGAGGGGGCGGGAGCCATTCTAGTCTTCAGGACCCCTTTCCCTCCCCACTGCCCCCATCCCCCGTTTCTAGGGCTGAATGAGCCGTTCGGTCGCTAGGAGGCAGAACAAGATCAAGAAAGCTCAGCGAACTTGAACCTGTACCAGGGCCTCCTCCCCCACCCCCCTCTGCATTTCTCGACCCGGAGGGAAGAGCTTTGCGAGGGTGGGGGCGGGGGAAACGGACGGTTAGGCAGAATTCCCTTTCTCTACCCCCCACCCCATCACCCCTTCTGTCTTTGTTCTTCGTTTTGACTTTAAAAATGCTTCTGGCCAGGGCTGCGGAGAAGCGCCCGGGCGCGTGGCCGACTCCCCAGTGCACCGGGAGTGGAGCGGGGTGCAGTTTTCGTTCTTTCGGGCAGGCGTTTTTGGTTGGGAGGAAAGGGGAGTGCGCGCTCTCCGGTTTGGGGCAAGGCCGAAGGCGGGATCCGGCAAGTTTGCAGTCTCCAGGTTCACTTCTCCCACCCCCTCATCCCGTTGCAAAGCGCGGACCGAGGCGGCCGCGGGAGGCTTGCCGGGCGCCTCTGCAGCCCGACCCCCCCCCCCCCGCCCCCAACC
>SJYX01010396.1:10064-93463 GCA_006410675.1 Oreotragus oreotragus | reverse complement strand
ACCTGACCCTGGCCTTTCACACCCCGCCCCCAACCCCAGCTCCCCCGCCTGCTGCAGCTTTCGCCTCCGAGCCCGAAATCACAACAATAGTAATAGTTATCATCATAATGATGCGGGCAAACGGCGTCATTAATAATGAATAACCGCAGCCGCCGCCGCCGCGCTGTGCACACCGGTGCCGAGGATTGCGGGAGAAACGCATTTTCAGAGAACCCTCAAAGTAAAAAGTGTGAGCCTGTGGACACATTATGAATTTCAGGACCCGCGCCTGAGGTGTGTGCGGTGATCCCGAGACAGCGCCAGGGTAACCTGCCGAGTTTTCCAAGCCTCACTTCCCGTGTCTCCACCTGGTGGGCCCGGGGAACCGTCGTCACCCCGCGGCCGGGCAGGACGGGCGTGGAGGCAGCCGTCGGGGCCCGGGGCTGCCCGCCGCCTCCCGCCCCCGGCCCCGGACTCCCGGCTCCGGGCCCCGCGGCCGCCGCTGCACGTGTTCGCAGCGAGCGCGGCCGGAGCCTGCGGACAGCACGCTACTCGCTTTGTGCCTCAGAGTCCCGGCGCCCAACTTCACTTTCCGCGCAGCCTACCCACGCCGGGCCCCTGCCCCGGGCCTGGCGCCCCTGCCTTCGCTTTTGTTGTTTGCTTTTTCTCTCCGCATTTCCGTCTCGGTGTGCTGCCTTACCCTGTTAAGACAATCAAAGGGAAGGACTTGGAAAGCAAACTTGAAGGCAGAGCGCCTTTCCCCCTCCCCCTCCCCAGCAGCCCTTGTTTCCCTTGCTCCTTCCCTACATTTCTTAGAAGGCTTTTTTTTTTTTTTTTTTTTTTTAAATTTATTCCCTTGCAACTGCTGAGAGAGGAAAGAGATCTCAATTCAGCGGCTGGGGCATTTAGACGTTTCAGTCAGTCTTGCTGTTTGAACGCAGAAGCATTTTATTTTGTATTTTCCCCCTTGTAGAGAATTCGCCGCTAATTATTATGATTATTTGCCCACTCCCTTCCACTTCAATCCTGGACTCCCTGCTTTGTAGCCAGCGCTTAGGCCGGAGCTTAGAAACGCCGGGTTTGTGGGGGTGAAGGAGGATGGAATTGAATTGAGGGAGGGGGTAAAATGGCTGAGGTTAGGAATGTTTTTAGGGAAAGGGGAATTTGCATTAAAATACAGAGAAATTATCAGAGCCCAGAAAGGAAATGTTGATTGCCAGTGAGAAAAGATGTCAATGCAAATCAGTAGATTACACCAAGAGAATTGTATTTTCATATTTTCTTTGTGCCCCATTTCGTCTGATTTTTAATAATGTAGCAGCAACGATAAGAACACATTTTGGTATTTCTCTGAACATCACCAGCCAAATGTTTAGCAGAGAGCCTGATGTTAAAGGTATTTCATACATTAGGATATAATTCTTGTTAATTAGCAATAATTTACGTTAAGAGCATAGAAAATGTTGAGGTTATAGGTTTTATATCTGTACATTTGATCATCTTGTTATTTTCAAGAACTTTGCCTCCTATAAAATTAATTAGGTGAAATGTGGAGGTGTAATCAGCAACCTCTGAATTACCACTTCATTTCCTGGTTTTGATTGTAAATCAGTTCAGTCACTACATTTAGAAGACTTTAACCAAGTCTGTTTTGTACCGCGTTACCTTTAACTGTTTGATACCTAAGAGAATATCTTCTTTTGCTCCCAAATAATATTTCCATTTTCAGAAATGTGTCAGGGCTTGGGGATAAAGAACAAATCCTAATGATGGAGTTTTAAAAAAGTGTGTGTGTGGTTTTTTTTTTTTTTTGCCAAGGTTCTGTGTACTACTAACTTTTAAAAAATGAGGTATTTCTCCTCAGTCTTTCTTCAATCTGTAAACCTCTGAACTTGTAGTTTAATGCTGAACAACAACCAAAAAAGCCACATTTGTTAATGTGTACTTAAAATCCTTAATTCAAATAGGAGGAATCTTGGTGAATAACTTCCTTATTCAGTTCCTCCCTTGTCACAATGAAAGCAAGCAGGGGAAAGATGGCATAGACGCATAATGCAAAAGCACTTCTGTTTGGCTCCTTTTAGTTGGAAAGCATGCATGTGTATTTGTCTTTCGGTCAGTATGTTGGGCAAAGAAATGTAAGTGCTTACTTTTCTATTAGTAGGAATATAACCTTCATATTCCTATGGTGACCTTATGTTAAATTAGGAGGAAGTACCAGAGGCTAGAAATTATGACATGTCCTAGTTGAGCACAGGTGCAGCTAGACAGGGCTCTCTCAATATTATTTCACCCAGCACATCTGGGAGTTACTCCAGATCTTCCCCCTCAGTATTCAGCCTGGGTAGGGTTGAAATAAATTTAACCTGAGTTCACTGGATTTTTGCACTTTATCAAAATCTGTTCCAATATTCTACACTCAAATTAAAATCTATTTTTTGATTCTCTGTGGCTTTAAGTTCATTAAATGTGAAATTGGCAGCTTGCTAAAGAAGGTCAGACTGATTAACTGTTTAAGACTTGTACATTTTCTGCTTCAGTTTTATTAACTGGCAGCATCCTGGATGTATTCTGTGTTTTGTAAAAATTTTTTTTTTGATGATGGAATAAGTAAGCGTAAGGTTTCAGGAGCAGAGGCTTACTCTCATTTCCCCTTTGGAAGTTTAAAAAATGATACAAGCTGTTCAAATACATGCTTGAGTATTTTGGTGCAAAGTTTTTTTTTTTTTTTTAAAGAAACAGGAATGAAAGACATATCTACCTTGTTGTACCATCCACTGGTGATCATGTGTACAGAAATAGTCCCATAATGAAGCATTTTGGAGCTCATTCAGAAAATTAGTCAACTTTGACAACATTAGACAAAGTATTTCAAGTCTTAAGAAAGGACTTCTTAGCTTTGATCTGAAATGTGGCGTTTGCTTGACCATTCTGATTTTTATGTGATGGAGGCCACCAAGTGCAAACATGTTTAGAATATTTTAGGCATTCCTTTCTTCAGAATGAAAAAATGACTAATTGGCTTATTTTCTTAAGTACTCAAAAGTATCCCATTTAGCTAATGTGTCTGAGAAGAATTGCCAGTGAATTTGGTATTTGTTTGATTTTGTGACACAGCTGAGAGTGAGATCAGAAAGGTTTTTGGCAGTGTGGATTATACTGCATTATGATTATTATTTAGATCTGTTTCACAGGTGAATGCAGTCTTTTTCTTATTATGGCAGTGTAAATATGGCACGTTTTCTGTGTGATGTGGTAGCTTTCTAATTTATGAAGCCGTGTCTCTGTATATTTTGAGTGTATATGTTCACACACAAAGAGAGTGTGTGTGTGTGTTTATTCACCTCTCCTTTTATTCTTGGGCACAATAGACAACTTACTCTATAGGAAAAAAGAAACAAATTTGGTTTCAATCCGTTTTTACCAGTTCTTTGGGGGTGGTTATTATTTAAGCTTATGTTACGTTTCTATGCTAACTATTTATTTAAATAACAGTCACATTCTTTCTGAACTCACAAACTGAATGCTGTTGTGTGTGTGTGTGTTACATATATGTGTGTGTAGTTCTCCATGGAAGTGTGCAAGTCAGGCAGTTTTCTTTAACTATATGTTGGTTTACCTCTATGATAAATTTGCTTTCTTGTTGTCAGTTTCCACACCCGTGTATGTTTCAGGTGCTCACATGTTTTTCTGAGAATTAAATGAGGGAGCCTAGAAACCTTTTACATAATGTGCTGGGGTGGGATGGGTTTGAGAATGTATTTCCCCCTTTCCTCTTCTTTCTGGCCCTCTAATAATTGTGCTTTTATTTCTTCAACCACAGCCGAGCCACTTGAAGCCATTCTTACAGATGATGAACCGGACCACGGACCTTTGGGAGCCCCAGAAGGGGACCACGACCTCCTCACGTGTGGGCAGTGCCAGATGAACTTCCCGTTGGGGGACATTCTCATTTTTATCGAGCACAAACGGAAACAATGCAATGGCAGCCTCTGCTTAGAAAAAGCTGTGGATAAGCCACCTTCCCCTTCACCAATCGAGATGAAAAAAGCATCCAATCCCGTGGAGGTTGGCATCCAGGTCACGCCAGAGGATGACGATTGTTTATCAACGTCATCTAGAGGAATTTGCCCCAAACAGGAACACATAGCAGGTAAATGAGAAGCAAGGAGAAAAGCTGTTTGCATGTTTTCTTTTCATTCTCAGAGGCACTGTAGCCATGCACTGAGTGGTGAAGTGCTTTCTGTGTTTCTCCATGTGACTGTCCCTGACAGCCCTGTAACGTTAAGCTAATCATTCCTATGGCTTATGTCCAGAACACACAAGAATGAATATTTTCCACTTCACTTGAGTCAGATGTAGGCAGGATAGGTTACACACACACACCTGATACCCTCTCTCTGAATCTACTGATTCTGAATTTCTTTCCTTTTCTCTCCCTTCTCATTTTGAAGTGTCGAGCCTTACTACACCTAGCCCAGTTTCCAAGGCCCATTTCCAACCCTGGTGATAAGTCAGAGGCAGAGGGGCTGTGTGGGCATTTGTAGTTCTGCCAGTGACATGTTTGGGTCAGAATACCTGATCAGGCCTCCCTAGTGGTGCAGTTTGTTCTCGAGGCTTCCGTGATGTTGGGTGGACTGGAGGGGCATTTTGGAGGGACTGGAAAGAGTTAACTGAGCTTCGGGGCTAGCCTTGGATCCATATTGGCTGTCAGCCCGTATGGGGCTGTAATTAAACACAGCCCCGTGGTGGGATGACACCGTGACCTTGACTTTAAGATGCCATTTTCGACTGGCCAGGCCAGAGTAGAGAGGGCAGTTGCTGAAGCGCACAGACATGCTTACTCGAAAAGTTTAAGGGCATGTTGGAAATTTCAAAAGGTTGGTTTGACAGGAACGGCTGCTCCTTGCAGCCTGCCTCCTCAGCTAAATGATAAATGCTTCTTTGTGCTCTCTCTTGTCTCTGATGTGGTTTTGACAGATGTATCTTGATTTTGTTTGTGGTTTACACAACCACATGTCACCCTTACAAATGTCCAGTCCGGACTTCACTGTTTCTGCTGTAACACAATGTTAAAATTCTCTTGGAAAAATACATATACACATTCAACAGCCCTGCTTCCTCTGGTTAATTTTAGCAGAAAGGTAGCTAGAGGTATGGGTTTCTCAGCAGCGCAGGGGAAAGGAATTAACCACTAGCAGAGGGACTTAAATCCCTACTCTGAATGATAATCAACAACACTATATAGTGACCCTTAAAACATTTTAAAAAATGAAACAACAGTGATTTAATGTACAAGATGAAGTGAATGTGGATTCTGTAGTGATAAAACCGGCATGTCCGAATCACGTTGCTCTATTTCCCTTGCCCCTGCCCGCCAAAGGCAGAAGGTTTGTTTAGATTTAGGAAGGGCAGCACATCGAATCAGTTGATGCCCTGGAGCTTGTCCCTCCGACTGAGTTTGACCAGAGAGTTGAACTGTAGTGGGTCAGTGGTCCAGAGAGGATTAAATGTTGTATCATTTCTCCTCCCCGCTCTGGAATTTGCTAGTTAAAATCAAATGTGGCATTTTCTTTCTTTTTTAATGCTTCCTGCAATAGCACTCAGATAACTTTACCTTTAGTAAAACGAGAAAGCTGCTGCCAGGGAAGCTGTGTTTCCAAACTGTTTTCTTGAATCCATCCCATGTAGCTTATATGCCATGCAGGTTACAATTTTATCTGTCCCCCCCGGCCCCCCAGCAGGATATGGTGGGGACCATTTCCATGTGCTATCTTGTGACTGGAAGGAAAATGAACAGAAGTGTAAGGCATGATTAATGAAGCTAGAGCAAGCGGAAGGAGATTTGGTCTTCAGAGATCCAAAGCCTTTCTAAATCTCCAAATATGGAGTAACACTTGCGTGATGTAACATCGTATTTACATATCGAGCCGCTCGTTTAAAAAGACAAAACACAGTGTCTGTCAAGCAAGAATTAAAACCACACTTCTTACTGAGGTCCCAAGTAGGTTATTCAGTCTCCGATTAACCAGCTTGAAAATTCTGTGCCTCTGTACTTACGGGAGAAATCTAAAAGCTGGTGGGGGAGGCCCTGTAGTGAAGGCTTTTCACTGTCACAGTTGTAAATCTGTGTAGGGAAAGAAGAGATTTTCCTGAACTCTCTGGTGGTCATAAAGATTTTTTTTTTTAAGAAGTAGTACTGTAAGAGAGTGCAAAGAAGGACCCCCTCCACACAAAAAAGCACATTTAAGATATGTTTTATAGGGCTAATGCTAAGCAATTTCGCTGAGATGAAAAGCTACCTAAGCTAAGATATTCAATGGGTGCACCAGTGCTGCGACCCAGGTGAGGTAAACCTTTCATGCACGAATAATTACAAAGTCTTGATTCCTTTCATTGTGTTTAATCACCTGTTCCCACCCTGGAATTGGCTGAACATAAATAGCATGGTCACATCTCAAAGCGAGGTGTCAGTAACTAGAATCATGACTTCTCATAATTGACGGTAATGAATTAAGAGTTTCCTATGGTGAAATTAACATTCTGCCATTGCACGTAAATTAAGATGCCCTGGTTCTCAGGTGCCTCTGCAGTGAAGTTCTGGAAGACGGCTGTGTACTCGCAGCCCATTTCTCTCAAGCACATCTTCACCGTTCCAGGTCTGCTTTTCTTTTTATGGTGAGGAAGGAAACAATAAGAGTCGTCATTCAGTAGATATTTGAATCGGGTCACACACAAAAGAGAAGCAATGCTCTGTGTTAGAAAAGAGATATATTGATGAATCTCTAGAAGAATATGTTTGGCAGCTGTATAAAAGGTAGTTATTTAAATGTGCTATGTAGGAAAGGCTTTATTAAAGTGGTATAAGTTGGATATGAGCTTACTGAGTGCTCTGTGCTGTCTTATAGGCAGGAAGCTGGAATCAAACAGTGACAGATCTTCTTCCTGAGATAAATAAAGCTT
Organism: Oreotragus oreotragus; assembly: GCA_006410675.1. NCBI lineage: Eukaryota > Metazoa > Chordata > Mammalia > Artiodactyla > Bovidae > Oreotragus > Oreotragus oreotragus. The sequence continues at coordinate 86,521 of SJYX01010396.1, read as the reverse complement.
AGAATTTGGGCTTTCACACAGGAGGTTGAGTGGAGTTCTTTAAATCTTCAGTAAGATGCCATGCGTTTTTGGCTGTACATAGGCCTCTCAAAGCCGAGTATTTTTTAGTGAGGATAATTTTTACCAGGTTGAATGTACACATATATGTTGCTCAGGTTGTTTTATTTTTTCATTTTATTCAAATATTCAAAATATTGTGGGATTAGGATCCACTGAGACCCCTGAAGCAGTGTTAATTTAACTGGAAACCAGCAGGTTGTATCGTGCAGAGCCCAGTTCATCAGTGTGTGTGTCAAATATCCACTACTGGATATCAGCAGTCTTTGACTGGCAGTCTGGGCTTTTAATTGGGGTTTTGTTTTGTTTCCTACTCTCATGTTTTATGAGGGGGGCAGGTATTCATTGAATTAGTGACTGTGGAACTGCTGTTCACTTATAGAAAAGGCCCAAAAAAATTATCCCACAATGTCAGCTTTGAGGTTTTGGCTTATTGCACATAGAAATCTTTAAATTAGGATTGAGCTGTCATAAAGTTAGCTTTTTGAGAGAGTGGCAGAAAATATGTTGAGTCCTGTGAACTGTCAAGCAGTCTGTTGCTATCTAACATTTTTTCTCTTTAAAATCAAGGACATAGGTATTGATATCAGGGTATTTAAAAATTATTTGCCTAGACAATACACCTCATACCTAGATAATAATATGTAAGGCAGAAGCTCTGTGGAAGGAAAAGTACCAATTCAATCCAGGAATATATAAACATGTTACTTAAAGGTAAATCAAGTATACCATATTCATGCTTTTCAGAATTTAAAAACTCAACTTGCCTTTTCTTTTTGTACCCATTTGAATTCTTTCCTATCTCAGACTGAACTGGAGGAGGTACTTTATGATATAATTGTAAATAAGACTATAAATTATAGTATCCTAGTTTAACCTGTTTTTCATTTCTCTTTTCTTTGTGTGATTCTGAATAAAAATCACTGACTTCTGAAGTGAATTTTTAGTGTGGCAGCTACAAAAAATGACAAGCAAACAAAAAAACTCCCAGTATACTGGTGAACATTTTATTTAACCTTCACATCTAGAGAATAAAGAATATTGTTTCTTAATAAATACCTAGGATTTTCACTGGGAGCCCATGTTTTCGAGGCCATTACCCAAAGGCTCATGTTCATGAGACTGGGAGTCCTATATACAAGATATATTTGTAAATAAGACAGAGAAAGGTTGTGAACTGGCAGCTTGGATGTTTTGTCAAAGTACAATGTCAGAGAAACTCTTTCTAAGACAAATTGTAAATAGGACTGTCACAGCGATTGCATGATTGAGCCGCAGAAGTGTCTTACAATTGTTGGCATTGTCAGAGGACTTTTGAAAGCTTAATTAAACACAGTGGCCCGCATGGCTGCTAAATTTACTTGGACAAGCCAAAAAGAAAAAAAATCTAAAATGTGGAAGATCCCAAAGATCCCAAAGTTCTTGTGACGTTACCCTTTTGGTGACACAGAAAAGATGCATTGTGCATTTTCCTAGTTGTCTTTTATAAATACTAGTTTTGAGAACAGGGCCACGTGATATGAAGATCGTCCTGTGTGTGATGTGGAGATTGTGTTAGTTTTTCTGTCTCCTGCTGTTACAGACAGTTAATGTAAAAATGGCCTTTTATTGGAAACACAAATATGTATTCACTTCAAGAACAGGAGCAGGGGGGAAGTTTCCCTCCCATTCTCTGTGTTTATTCTATGAAGGCTTAAAAAAAAACAGTGCTGTAATTTCTCAAATCACCCCATTCCTAGTTTTGTTGCAAGTTGTGCCTTTTACTTTTAAAGGATCTGAAATCTGTTTTGCACACCTTCCTCCTGGTGAGTGTAGCATTTAATTGTGGAGCTGCCCATGGGTTGGAAAATGCAACTGGGTATAGACACGTGTAGGCAGAATTAGAACAGCAAAACTTAAGCTCAGGGAAGAGGTGAGTTGGATGCATATTAATGGCACATTGTAGAATCCTGGAAAATCATTATTTTCACACTGCTGTTTCAGTTTGGCTAATGTGGGGGACTGAATTGAAATATGTAACAGATGTGCAAAACCTAAGGAGGTATTTTTCAGAATTTTGTGAATTCTTAGCGAAAGTGTTTCAAAAAGAATAGGTGAGTGGTGTCCTTGCACACTAGTCAGTGAGAAAGGAAGAAAGTTTTGGCTTTCATTTGGGAGAAAATGTGAAATTTAACTGAAGTAGCACAGTTAGGGCGACGCACCAAGATTGCGTCACTCGTTGTTAATTTAATCTACTCTGGTTAGTCTGTTCACACCCTTTACTGCACAGAGAAATCATTTGACAAAATTTACCCCAAGCCCAAGTCTGTTTTTGCAGACAGTAGTACCAGCTTTGTGCAATAAAAGGCACTTAGCATCAAATCGGACCCAGCCTGGCACCTTGCCACTTTTTTAGCAAGAGATTTAATCACCAAGGATCTTTAGTACCTTTCTGCCTGTTCAGATTTCATTTGGGTCATGGTTATGTCAGCAGTGTTATTATAATAAGGATTTAAAAAAAAATTTAAACTTAGGGTCCATTTTTAACGCTATCTCAAATCAAGCAGGTTTTAATTTTATGTGTCAATTTGGAAGACATTAATAAATTCATAAAATATATTCAGACTATATAATTTAATGCATAATGACTAGTATTTTTATTTGTAATACCAATGGGAAATTGGCCATTGTCTCTCTCCCTTCTCTGTTCTCTCCTCCTTCCCAGGTAAATAAGTCCTCAAAATGCTTCTCCTCTTTTCTTCCAGGGGATAGAGCTCTGGCCAATATCAGTAAATTTACCTTTGTAACTTGTCGTGTAGGTTTTACAAAAATGACCTAATTAATTTGAGCATGGACCACATTACTGCTACTAGAGTCATTTTGTGTCACTAACTTAATTTCTAGGAAATGTAACCTGACGAATAAGAAAGCTTTAGCTCTCCACATGTGCTCCTAGGAACCAAAGACAGATTTAAAATAATAATAATAAAAGAATGCTAGCATTATGAAAGCCAGTATGCTTGATGCCAAACTCAATTTGAAGCCAGTAAACATCAGACTAGATTTCTAATCAGTTTTAGAATGTAACGTATTCCATATTGGGTTCACTGGAATTTGTCTCTCTGCTTTTTACTGGCCAGCTGCACTCCCTATGCATTTTTAAAACATTTCAGCAATGGCTTTTGCTGTTCTTAGCAGGGTTAGTAACTTAGGGTCTATTTCTGAGCTCATTCGTCATTCTGTGATGGCATCGTTAGGTTGGCAAGGGAAGGATTTGAGGCTTGGGGGGTGGTGAGGTCACTTCTGACCTCAGCAGGGAATAGGTGAGCTTCATTTGCCTTTACAATGGGCGCACAGCTACTGCACCTTGGAAGATCTCTCAGGTGCCGCTCAGATGGGCGCATGTAAATGCCCTGTCAGTTGCGGAGCCGGAATATTAATGCTTCTTCCACCAGCGCACCATAATAAAGCTGTACACAGCAAGCTTAATATGCAGCCAGTCTGGGGAATTGTGTAAACTTAGATAGCCCAGTGTGAAAGACAGCGATGTAAAAATGCTGGCTCTGCCACAGTTTCCATTCTTGTTCTCCTTTGATCTAGAGCAAAATGAAAACATCATCCTTGCCTCCTCTTGGAGTTGTCTCCCCGACTCTGCCACCTCCCAGTCCCCCACCCGAATTTCTTTGCATGTGCTGGTATGGAGAAAAGCGACATAATTTGTTTCATATGGTTAATTACAGGCGCTTGAATATTTAAAATTTTAAATAGCCACAGTTCCAGCTTTTCCTGTTAAAAGTATGTGATTTGAACAAAGGGAGTACAGTGTAAATATTTGTGGTGATTTGCAACACCCCTCTTTCCCCATTAAACACACGCACACATACGCACACATGCACACGTGCTCATACATTCAGTTTAAATCTAGCTCTGACTTAAAGGACTTCTGTACTTTCATTTGTACTTTTTTTTTTTTTAAACCAACTCTCAACTGGAACTCTATTAAAATATTTTGCCATTATTTTTAAGTCCACTGTTGCTTGAGATTTTAAAGAGGATTTTTATAATGTGTTCATTTAACAGAATCAACAGCTGTCAGAGCCAGTTGTGGGAAATCCACAAAATGTACAAAGGAAAATACACACGTTTCCTGAAACAAAACACTTGGAAAAATAAGCTGCCAAGAACCGGAGAATGAGGAGTTTGCAGACAGGGCACCAGTGTTTCACCTCTCCATTCACCCTGGAGACTGATGTGAGCCGGTCTGATGCAATGCCGCTGGAAGGCTTACCTGCACAGGTTACTGCTCTGAGCTAGAGCCCCGCTAGGGGCTAGGCCAGGCCACAGCTCGTTCGCTCTCTGCCTTCCTTTTTTCCTTTTGATCTCTTTAGATAGATAAAAGACCAAGTTCTTGGAGCTCTAGACAACAAATTATAGCCACTAAAGTTAAGATGATCAGGTTTAAACTTCCTGTAAAAGAGGCGAGAAGACGCTGTGCACACCCTTTTCCACTTTTCCAGATAGGGTTGGCAGCGTGTTACTCAGAATTGAATCTGCTCGCCAGGGAATTCCCAGTGGGGACCTGGAGCAGGCCTATTGATGGAGGGGATACCTGGGGACCTGTGGTCACTCACAATGAGTTTCTGTTTGTATCTTCGCTGTTGTTAGCATGAGCGATGAACAATTACACCTACAGTTTGATCTCAGTTTTAGATAGAGGTGAGTCCATTGGTTTAAAAACTCCCATTAAAATGAAGAATGGAATTATTGTGAAACCTGCAGAGGTGCTTTCAGAAAGAACACAGGTACTGTGGTGTTCTCCCCCTTTCTCTGCTTTCTAGTTTATTTTGGAATTTTCTTTAAAAAAATGGGGAAACCTCCTGCTAAGCATCGGGGCATTTACATTTATATTCATCAGTTGTTCATTTTCTTGATATGTAATGATGCATAAAGAAGTACAGAAAAAAAATCACATCTGTCAATTTTTAGGAAAATAAAGTGTAGCTTGGATTCCTGCCTTAGCTGCAGCATGAGGCACTATGTGCCATATCTGCTTTTTAGGTTTTAAATATGGAGTTTCTCTTTGGGTCACAAAAAATATCTGAAGCATTTCCTTCTACTGACTCAGGGGATACCATGATGTCATGATTATTTACATTTAGGGGCAACTTGCAGTAAGCCATTTACTGCCCATTTTGCCCCCACCCCTATCTTTGAGTTCATAGTTAAAACAATGCCTTAACAGTGTTAAATTTTAAATCTCATGAGTTTTTCTCTCCTGCTCTATCCCATCCTAAGATTTTAAAAAATTATTCTTTTACATTTAAAAGTGAACATTGGCTACTGAAGTATGATTTAAAGGCTGAGAAAAATTTTAATAATAAATCTTAACCTTCTCATGTTATGTTTTTGTTATGTTAAGGAGAAAAAAATCAATAAGGAAAAATTTAATTCTGATAAAGATACTCTTGGATCTTTGAAAACAACTGCTGTCCTTTTAACTAAAACATTTGAGCAGCTTCAAAGACTATGTATTTCTTCTGATCTTGGAGCTGTGTGACTGGTAGCAAGAAAGAAAAAAAAATCTTATTCTACATACAAGTGGATTGCTTAACAAGTCTGCACAGACACGTACTTGTTTGTACAATAGAGATAAAAATTCCTGTATAAAAATAATTCAGCTGCTGACAGCAGGCATTGTTGTTGGACCTGTCTTTTGTGCTTGTCCCAGCTCCCGGCCCCTCCCCCACTATCTGCTTGGGGCAGCTTGCTGCCTGCAGACTCCTGACCAGAAGTTAATTGCTATATATTAAATATATAGGTATTATATCTAAAGAGGAATATCTCAGGCCTTCCTATATGCATTCCACTTTGCTTTCTGATGGGATTGTGGCACTGCCAGCAGGGGGGTGGTGGGCAAACACTCTAATAGGGAAAATGACTTGAAGGCAGTTAGGGGAAATTTGGCCTTCAACTCCCATTTGCTCTGCAGTGTAGCATCAGTTTCTAAACTTTTGTTTTTAATCTAATTCTGATTTACTCTGTCACATCCCATATCAACCCTCATTGAACTCTACTCATGTAGAGTAACATTAGTGTCAAACAGAATTGGTCGGGACTGCGGACCTGTGGTTCATACAGATGGTCGTGAATGCAGGTCCCGTGAAGCTCTGCCTCCTATTCTTTCTAATAAACGTTAAAATGTGGCGTGTTTCTGAGCAGGGCCCTGGATTAGAGAGTCGAGGAAATCGGAGATAGTGCCTGAGGTTTTCTCCCTTCTCTCTCCACCTCTTTTCCCACTTCCTTGACATACCTACATTCCAGGTAAGATCAACTTCAGGAAAGCATCTGAGGCTGAGGGTCGGGGGGGTGGGGAGGGGGGAGAAGAGTGGCGGAGAGAAACCACTGGAATATTTTCAATAGGGGTTCAAAGATAATCACCAAGGCAGAGAGCCCTTTGGGTCTAGCTTTGGAGCAGTAAGCACAGGCACGTGGTCCTTTCAAAGCTGTTATTCCCAGTCTTACTTGTCCACCAGCTGAGGGAGGATTCAGAGACTTCTGTGCTTTTCACCTGGATGGAGGGAGTGTTTGGGATGGCAGTGGGGGAGGCCTGCAGTGGGAATTCTGTTGCTAGAATTTCTTAAATGTCATGAGGTTAGTTAAAGTGAGAGTCAGCATTCAAGGTGTGAGTTAGATTCTTCTCCACACTGGTAATTGGGAAGCTTGAAAGTCCAAATTCCCACGATGCTCTCTAATAACTGGGGTGGGGTGGTGGTGGGTGGACACCCTAACTTTCTGAATGTTAGCCGATGTCGGCCTGACCTGTTCCTCTTGGATTAAATGCTGCCAGTGTGGGATGGGGGGGAACCCCCAGGAAGATAAATACCCAACGACAAGATTTTCACTCCTAAGAAGTAAACCAGATCACGCTCCTCTCTGCCTTTACCCTCTCCTTCCTTGCTCTTTTCCCTTTGGAAGCAGAAACTTCTAAAATGAATGCCACTCCAAGCCGATGAAAAAGCTGTTTTTATACCATAGTGGATGTTTACACAGGAGACTCAACTTGAGGGGAAAAAGGCTTTTTGGGAGGGTGGTGGGACTCCCGTTAATCTGCTTTGTTGGAGGACTGTGCAGTATTGCCTATGAGCAACTCTGGGCTGTTTTTGATAAATTACCATGTTTAGAGATAGGTTTGGCTCTTAAGGGCTTAGTTTTATGAACAAAGTCCGTAACGATGTTTGCAGCCTCCGTTTGTCTCTTAGCCCCTTGGCTTCACTTCTAGCTCAATGTTTAGTTTAAGCTCAGTCTGGAAGATATAACAATTTTGCATTAAAAAAATGAGGAAATCATAGGAAGAAAAACCCTTTGCTTTTTGGATGAATCTTACTGATAATTTGCTAAAGCTCATTTGAATTTTAAGCACTTCTTTAATCTTCAAAGGCTAAATTGCTTTATGAATATGCATGGTGTGGGCAGACTTCAGTTCATTACCTAGTTGTAAATTCTAATGACCATTAGGTCCTTCCAGTAATTGCGAATTGTTTTGCATTTTTGATTGGCCTATTAACATGTACATTCGGTGCACATCAGGCTGGCCTGTCAGCCTGCTGAAGGAGAAAAAAAAGGTGAAAATTGTTTATAGCACCAAGATTCTTAGATTTTCAATCTTGCAAAATTGATGATGTAAAAAAATTAAAGCTGTGTTTTTTCTTCCCAAGATTGAAAGTTCACCAAGAGATTTGACATATTTAATTTACATGATGACTTTGCACTCCTTCATTAATGCAATTTGCATATGAAGCTGTTGTTAATCACTTTTGATCATGTTTTGTGTATTAGCTGCCTCAGTGGCTCTCCTCCTCAGATGCCCCAGTAGAAAGGAGCAAAATGATGCATCTTCTTGCCAAGTTTCCTTTAGTGAATTGAGGAATTAGAAGTCTAACCTTGAGTAATTACATATGTTTTTATCCATTTTCTTTTAACGTTAAGTACAGTTTGTGGAAGTGTTGGCTAGAAGTTTTTCTCATTTGAGGAGAAGAATAAAATTTAAGTGTATGATGGAGGCATATCCAGATATGCACAGAAATATGTATGGCTTGTCCCTCTTCCCCCCTGAAAGTTGTTGGGCAGTTTCACTGTTAGCAGTTTGATGGCAGAGAGACTGTTTCAGTGCATTAAGACATCAGGTGCCTTTGGAAGAGAGACGCCTACTAACGACAGACCTTTGTAACAATGCTTTGGGTCTCTGCTTTGAAAAGGTGACTTGCCCTTCCATGTCTTGGGTCTGAGTTTGACTAACTTATCTTTTAGCTCAAGTAAGCTTTGCTGGGGCCTTCTGCTCTCAGCTGTTGTGCCTGTGTCCTCCCCTAGTCACTAAAGTAAATCGTGGTCTCTGGGCCACCGGGTGCCTCTCTCAAGGCACATAAGTGCTCTGGTTGTGAAAACAAGGTGCTAACGAACGGTTTCCGATGTTTGAGAGCCTGCGATTTTTGGTGTTTGCCTTTGCTGTTGAATAGCTTGTGCTGTATTATTGATGTTTGTCTTTGGTTTAGGAGTTTATCACTGGTTAACAAGCAGAATCAGAACATTGGAACTGATATTCTGATTAAAAGGAATGTTTAATGAAAGAAAATAAATTGTGATGGAGAAGAATGAACAGTGTGTAAGAAACATAACTACAATTTTAACCTCTGAGGGACCCTAGCACTGCCCTACCGTGACTTCCATCCATACCATGCTAAAAGCATGCTTCAGTTCAAAGTTGTTAATATTCAGCTGGGAAACAGTATCCAGAACACAAATAAATTATTAAGTGCATGAACTTTTTAGGCAGTAAGATGAACTGATGGGGTCCATCTGTGAGATCCAGGGGCTTTTTATTTGTGTGTGTCGAGTGATTCTGCCCTCTCCGACTTCACAGCCTTTGGTCTCCGGCCAACTGCATGCATAATTGATTCCACACGCACTATCATTTTCTTGATGTAATTGCTTTACTAAGATATGATGAAATCTAATGGATAATTTGCTATTTGAAAATAGGCAAAAAAATGTTCATACTTTTTATTGAGGGGAGGATAGTAGACAAGGGGGCGTATTCAGATGACCCAGTATTTAAGAACACAAAACACAAATCAAAAAGGGCAAAACTAACTTAGGCAGGCTGCTTCATTCTCGTTGGTTGTGGGTAGGAAGGTCTTTGTGACATATGGAAGCCAGTGTGTAAATCTCTCTCTTTCTATCTCATATCACCCCCGCCCCCTTCATTCCTCCTCTGTCTGTCTCTCCCCAAAACTTTACAAGAAAGGGATCCTAACAAGGTAGAAAGTAAACAATTTAGTCATCACAAGCCTTATTATTCAGTCTATCCAGGAGTTTTGCCATGTCGGTTTGTTTAACTTCCAGGAATGTAAACACTGACACAGCCCTAGAAGCAACAAGAAAGATTACAGTATTAGAGTTAAAAACCCTGAGCATGGAGTAGCTGTGCTTTATACTCAGCTATAATAACACTTTACATCGAAATGTAATGGTAAGTCAAAACGGACTGGAAACTTCTGCTTATATGGAGTACAAATTTCATTCTAATAGATTGGCATCATCTAGTGTACCCAGAGTAGATCGTTATATAATGGAGCGACTGTGTAAATGTCAAGTACACAAATAATTCTACAGGAAGTAAATGAAAAGCATTAGAATTTCTTAAATCACCATTAAATTTTATTGGTGGGACAGTCTCATTAGCTCCCTCAAAATCATGCGTGGCTTTGCATACATCTTTTAAAATTGTATTTTCAGGGAATTTGTGGACATTGAAACATTTTAATCCAAACCAGTTCATGCTTTAAACCTACCTTTAGAAAAGTGTACTGGTTTTCAAAGTCCTTAAAGGGAGTAGAGAGGTAGAAAGCATGTAAAGCGAATCCATCTCACTGTGGCAAACTGTTTTTCAAGTAAAGTCATAATAATGAACAACACATGATCTGAAATTTGATCAGCAAACATACACTTATGCCAAGGAATTTTCTTTCTTTTTTTCCTTTCTTTTTTTTTTTTGCCACTCACATACCAAGGGTCTGTAAATCAGTAAACCAGGCAGAGAGTAACTATTGTAAGGGGGTGACCAAATTATAATATGCAGAATGGCACAACGAAGCTGTCTTTTGGAAGAAATATTAACATCATCACCACTAACAGCAACAACAACAACAAAACACTCCTTTTGCAAAACTGGAAATGGCAGAACAGTTTTAAAAGGAAAAAATTAAAAAATAAAAAAAACCTCACCCTACCTTCTGATGCTCAAAACTTCAAACTATTAATAGACCACCAATGAGATAGACTGTCTTTGTGCCTTGAAATTCAAAATGAGGGAAATAATTAGCAGAGGAACAAAATTCTCAAAATTTGAAGAACTTCTGTGATTACTGGGGGTACAGTGAAAAGAAAATGCAAATTTTCCCCCAATCTTAATTAGATTCGATTGTGTGGTGGGTGTGTTGGATTGGGGAGAAAGGGAGGGGGGCAGGAGTGCTGGGGTGAGCGAGGGGCTGTGGGATGTGGAGATGGGTTAGCCGGGGCCTGGTGGTATGGCAGGAAGGCTGCTTCCAGCGCTGATGCAGTAAAGGGAGCTCATGGGGCCTGGATTCTGAGCCCTTTACCTAGCTGGGCTTCTTTCTGTCTGGGTCTAGAGGATTGTGTTTGTCCTTCCACTGGAGGAGTGGGCACTAAAATACAGCCCAGGCTGCCTTAGGAAGGGGAAGCAGCCTGTGGGTAACTTTCCCTGACCACATGGGAAAGCTGTGAAAGATGTTATGTGCATTGTACACCATGGCCATCAATCAGCCTCTCAAGATGGTGTACCGCCCTCCGCGTCGCCCCCTACCCTTCCCTGAAACATGCTCTGTAGAGTTCAGTGGTGGTTGGTTGGCCAGAGTCCTGCCAAAGTATGTGCAGCAAGTTTCACTGGCTGGATTTCCCCTTGTGTGAAATAATAAAAGCTCTGGCCAAGGCTTATGAATCTATTTTTGTTTCATTAATATTATTTATTATGTCTTTTATTAATATTTTTAGGAGGGACTATGCTCTCATTTGACCATTTGTAGTTATAATTAATACATTCCGTACTGGTTGTAAAAAGTGTGCTTGCATTTAATTGCGAGTCAGGATAAATGAATGGATATGATTTAAAACAAAATTTACTCAAAATGTTCTTTCAGGGAGCAAAAGAGGGGGCAGTCCCTGGGTTTCATTTATTTTCTGGGTGAGTGTCAGTGGTGAGAGAGTCGAAAGGATTGTGTGGATCTAAGGGGGTGTGTGTGTGTGTCCAAGGGATGAGGGGCCCACAGGGGGACAAGGAAAACCTGGGCAGGAGGAGGAGCAGCCAGAGGCTCCGTTCTTTTAATTTCTGAGGTTACTGGGAGGGGCTTTAAGCAAAGTGGTCAAGTCCATCTGCTCCAGAGAAGGTGGTAAAGAAAAGAGGTTAGTGGCAAGAGGGACGGAGCACAAAGGGAAAATTGTACATTGGGAGCCTTGCTCTCCCGGCTGTGGTGTAACCAGACTGGTTTAGCAGACAGAATGATAGATTGTTTTGTCAAGGGTCCCAGGGTGTGCCCTGAACTTGAAGCACTTTGTTTATCTTGAATAGAAAGGGAAAAGCGCAGACATAATCGATGTCTAGTTTTTAGGAGCTCGAAAGAGGTAGAACAGAGAAGAGTCTGGGAGGTGGGGGAGGTGTACGCCGTGGCTGCGGCTGTCCATTAACAGATGAACTTGGCCGAGGGCCAAGCTTTAGATGAGAGCGTGTCAGGGCCCCAGTGCAGCCAAGCCTTTTCAGTGGTGGGCTTTTTTTTTTTTTTCTTCTTCTTTCTTTTCTTTCCTACTTTCTTTTTTTAAAAATACCTGCCGACTGTACATCAAATGTTTCCAGGTCTTTGGCTAAAGGCAAGAAAAAAAATACACAACTCAATTTTTTTCCCCTTCTGAACCAGTTGAGGCCAGTCTTTTGGCTACATACACAGTTCCTATCATCTTTCCTGGCTTGCCGTTGGGAAAAAAAGGAATTGTGATAACGCCAGTAACCCGAGGGCTGGGGATTGGAAGAGTTGGTGTGTTTAGGAGACCAGCGTGTGTGAGAGTGTGTGCGTGGAGCCAGGGCGGGACATGGTGGGCGGGCCTGCATGTGCAGGTAGAAATCGGTGGGAATCAGGTTTTTTTTTTTTTTTTTAATGGCTGAAGTTAAACTCTTCGTTGAAAAGGACCTGTGAGCTAATCTCTTGGTGGCCGAGCAAGAGCTTACACAGGCGAGGCCCAGGAGTGGCCAGGAGTGGGGGGAAAGTGCCCTGTTGGAAGCACGGCATTTCCTGAGCAGGGCTGATGGCAATCCCATGTGTCTGGGCTTGTTTTGTTCTCGATTATCTTATCTTCTTTGGTCTGTTTCTGTGTTTTTTAGTTTACTGTGACATTATGTATTCACTTATGAGTGTTGGCAAGCAAGAGTCATCAGCCCAATAACTTCCTGACATTTTTGGCTCTTTTAATGTGCAGTCTTTGCCCTCTTGCCACAAGTGGCGAGGTAATTGAATTTCCCTGTTACTCACTGGCAGGAGGCATGTTCTGGCTCCCACCAGAGGGGCTGCTGAGGCTAACGCCGAGCCCAGAGAATTCCACGTAGGGGAGCCTGGGGTTTCCAAGTGGTCTGGAGGCCTGCAGTTCACACAATAAAAAAAAAATTTTTTTTTTCCCGTCATGGACTAGAAAAGGCACTATCGTGACCATCCAGGTAAAATATGATAAAATCATGTTTACTTCCCCAGGCAGAAGCCTCAAAAGGGAGATGAATTTTCCCCCATATTCATCCAGGAGCTAATAGAAACTGGGAAAATTTGGAGGCCTCTGTGCTCATCCTATAGCTCATGCCCAAAACTCAGCCAAGACCTTAGATGCTGTCTTCTCTCTCTCTGAGGTTATCTTGTAACCTGCATGGTAAAAAAATGAGGAGGACCTGAAAGAGCGTAAATAAACTCTTAAAAATATGTGCATCTCCTTTTTTTTTCTTTTCTTTTCTTTTCAGCCTGTGTGAGTACATGGAATAAAATGGCAAAAAGGTGCTGCCATTTCTGGTGTGTGGTGATTTCTTCATCCCTCCAAGCTTCACTTTCCTCATCTGCAACATGATGGGTGGAGGGGGGTGTCACAGGACCCACCTTATGGGCTGTTGTGAGCATTCTGTGTGGACGTTTGCTTGTTTCCTCAAGTAAACACTTGAGAAAAGCCAGTTACTATTATAATTATGACTAATGGCTTAGAACTGTTTTCCCCTTTAAGGACCGGGATCTTTCTCCTTGAAAGACTGGGATCTCCATGTCATTTCTCCTGGTGTGGGGTGACCCGGTTGGGATGAGAGAACAGGACAGGGAGCCTCTTTCTGCCTCAGGGTGGGCTCCTGAGTCCTTGGGTGTAGAAGGCTCAGGAGCTCTCACTGACCTGACGTGGTGGAGCTGTTGGTGAGGGGCCTCTCTCCGTCGCGGCTCCCTTAGCACTTGGCTTCTCTCCTCGCAGTCGCATGCTGCCTCCCCAGGAGAACGTGCCTAGTGTGTGACATAGCTGCTGTGGGTTCGGAGTCCTGCTTCACCACTGACTGGATGGGAGGGTTCGGGTGGACCCTTGAACCTCTGTGAAATGGAGACCACCCAAAGAACCTCCCTTCCAGGGTCGATGCAAGGAGTAAATAAGAGAAAGCATAAATACACAGGATGTGCTCCAGGAGCTGCCGATGCCATACTGTGGCTCCAACATGGGGTTACTTCCCCCCACAGCTACACCAGAGGGGAAGTCCTCTCAGCCCCGCTTGGTGGAGGAGGAAACTGAGGCTCCCCAAGGGTTACAGAACTTGCTGCCCTAAGGGTTCACAGTTATTAAGGATTCTGTCTTTTGGCGTCTAGTCATGAGCGCCTGCCCCCCCCCCCCCCCCNGAAACTGAGGCTCCCCAAGGGTTACAGAACTTGCTGCCCTAAGGGTTCACAGTTATTAAGGATTCTGTCTTTTGGCGTCTAGTCATGAGCGCCTGCCCCCCCCCCCCCCCACAAGGTCTTCAGTGGTGCTGGGGCACCAACTGGGTGGGAAGCTCTTGGGCTGGATAGCTGGTCCTCCTGTGGGCTTTGTGGTTGAGTTTTTCAATCTTCTGGGAAGGAGAGGAATGTTCCCATCCAGCCCCTGGGCGGCTGTCCTGGGCGTCTTGGAACTGTTGGAAAGAGCAGCAATGTAAGGAATTCTGCTTCGCAAGTAGTCACTTCTCTGTCTGTCCAGAGTGAGCCAGAAGTAGGGCGGGGGTCCTGAGAAGATGAGGGAGGGGGTTTTACTACATGTCTGTGACTTGGTTCGGAGACAGCAGAAGGATGACCAAGGAACCCAGCTAGGGCCTTTAAGGAAGGGCTGGTGGAGTTAGCCTGGCAGCAGTTCCATTCCGTCGTCTCTGTGGCATTCCCTTCACTTGCCACACTTTTAAAAGGTCTGGAGAATCGGAACTACGCTGTAGGGAAAGGTGAGGGAAAGAGCGTAGCACATGAGTGAGTGAGTGAGTGTGTGTGTGTGTGTAGGGGGTCCTGAGGGGTAATAATCTGCTTCAAGGAGGTTTTCATTTCTGGCCAAACAAGCGCTGTGGTAAGGCGAGTCTGGAAAGCATGCGAGGAGACTGAGGGAAGTTTTGAATGGAAACTACAGTCAACAACTCCATATGACCCACATGTGGCTTTCCCCGAGGCTGGTTTTCAGTTGCATGGTGGCCTCCTCCAGTCACTCTGCAGGCTGCACTGACACCATTAATATTTGCTGAAGCAAGACCTGAGGTTCGTTGCAGAGGGATTACATAATGTATTCCAAAACCAAATGGCAGGGTTTTCCTTTCATTACCCAACCTTTCAGATTGGCTGGGCCACTGTAGACCACCATTTATTTAACTTTAGAGTCTTTGGATAGTATCAGGAAGTGCCTACTATACGCAGAGTTCCCTTGGGGAAGCTGAAGGATCGGCCTGGGCACCCACAAGTGCCAACTCAGAGCTCTGCTCACTTGGTAACCCTTCTCTTTGAACCCAGGGAGGTTGTTTCAGTAGATCCTCCACCAAGGGGTTGTCATTGGTGTGGATGCAGGTGAGTTGGGACGTTGGGATGGAAGTGATTGCTGAGAAAACATGTGGGTAGAGAACTCCAAACCTTCCATTTTAGCTCTTCATCTGCCCTGGAACTGGATCCATATTTCCTTCTTTTCTCCTCAGCTCTTCCCGTATCTCCCTACATCTCTCTGTGTCTTGGGTTCAGGATGGAACACCCCAGAAGAGAAGGTCTGAGTTTTGTTTCCTGGGACCCCTAGGCAGAAAAGCAGAAATGATCCAAAAAAAAAAAAAAGACTATTGCTTTATAGCCTCTTTGCCTCCCTCTGCCCCAATTTTCTCTCCATTCTCTTGAAAATCAAGCCAGCTCTCTGATGCTGGCCTTTTGTTTCTTTTTCTTCTTTTGGTTCTGCTTTCGTTAAGGTAAGCACGAATTTAATGTCCCAAGAGGCAGGCCGGTGACCCTTCAGGCCAAGTGCCTGGATGTGGCAATGCTATAATAAATATTGAATGGTGAGAGCAATGGAAATTTAACAAAGCCATAACTGAGGAGACCGCAGAGGGGCAGCGGACTGGTTAAGAGGCTGTTGGATGAGCTGGGTAGTATTTCTGCTTCAACCTGATTGAAATGTCGACTAAAAATCAATGCTGTTGACTAGTGATAATTTACAGCATTCCCTGTGCTAAGTAGTTCCCCGTTTAAGAATGCGTTGGCTGGGCAGAGATTAGTGCAGGGAGTTGTGTGTGTCACAATGAATCAGACGTATTATAGGTCAGCCCTTTATTTGTTTCATCATGACTTTTACACAGTTGTCATGTAATTTATGGCTGCTTTCACGTTGTCAAACATTTTCATTGCATCTTCTTCCTTAACACACTCCTGACACAGACATGCTGCCTTGGAAGGCTTGGTATTATTTCCTAATCTGAGAGAAGGCCTATAAACCATCAAATTACACTATCTTTGGGCTAATCTAAATGCACTGCAGATTAAAATCAGAGCTCATTTGTCCCTGATGCAAATTATTAAGTTCTAATTATAAATATCCATTTAATTACCCCATACATTTTTATTTTGTGGCCCCTTTTGAGCACTGCTGTCTGCAATGGGGGGAAGACACATAGGAGACAATCCGCGGTAATTAATGTACACGCCCCAAATGGTAAAGGATAAACATATGCTGCTTTGTTTGTCTTATTTATTGATTGATTAGATGTATAGAGATTTTGGCGCCGGCACAATTCAAAGTTGAAATCCTTTTAAAAGTGAAAACTATTTAAAAATCTTCGGGGGGAGGAAAAGCACAGTATAGCCAATCCAGAGCTTTCTGTTAGAACACATCGTCCTAAAATAACAGGATTTTAACCAGATTCTAAATTTGATCCAATCTAGATTTTGCGGAAGTTAAGGGTGAGAGAAACTATACACATTTGCACCCAGAATGTGAAATCATTGTTACAGAAAAACTGTAATCTTAAAAAAAATAAAAATGATATCCCCGTTTACAGGGATATCTATTCACTACTGAAAGTCTACAGTATCTGCCTGTAAGAGGAAGACAGTTCATTTGAGAGCATTATGATGAACTATTTTTGATTTCCAAACAATAAAGTATAAAAAAAGAGATACAAATTTGTAAAGGTATCTATCTAGACATTTACTTTTCCATGAAGGCAATGGAAAAATTACTGAGACTGGTTTGGGGTGAGGATTGAGGTCTTTTGGGATTTTTTGACTTTTAATGATAGTGGAAAGATACAGGTCTAAGAACAAGTATATGCCTGGGTTCTGACCTTGAGCTAGGTGACCATGGGTTCCTTTCACCTCTTGGCATTTTAGTTTCTTCATCTGTCAAATGCGTGGTCTGGACAGAATGAGTTCTTTGGCCCCCATCATATACAGCATGTTCCGAATGCCATAGGCAGATCCCCAACTTCCACTCCTTCCTGCTCTCTTTAGAATATAGTTGCTGAATGAGGCTAATCTGCAGAGAGGCCAGGATATTTTCTTGCTTTGCCTCAAAGATCGAAGCAACATTGGAGATGGAAGGCTTGAGCTCATGAGTTCTCAGCAAAAAGCTTAAGAGCAACTTTCCAATTGCTGGAAGCAGAATGGAATCATGGTATAATGGAATGGTAATAGTTCACAAAAGTTTCCAGCCTTATAAGATTTCTCCATCTTTTAATTGTAGCAAGCTGTTTTTTTCTTTGATAAACTCTAAAACTGTGTATTTTCTCCAGCTTTGCTTTTTTGGGCAACTGTAGATATGTCAAAATAGAAATACACTTGACAAAGAAATCAGTTGAATTCAAGCAACCAGGTATTTTAAATTCAATTAACTGACTGAATTCAGTGATATTTTCCTTCTTCCTCCTCCCAAAGCTGGTTTTTCTGCATGGACATAGCCTACATATGCTGAGTTCTTGGAGTTACAAATTCTTGCTTGTTAAAGGCATCCGATGCAACATGTTTAGAAGAACTCTCCCTCTGTTAGTGTTGAAGACAGCATAAATTGAGGGGGAAATGTTCTTTTTTTATTCGTCATGTAGGTAAAAGCATATGGCCGCTTCTGGGACACGTGATCTTTGCAATCCATTTTCTAAACTTAGTGATTACCATTGACTTTTAGCATGGATGTTTCCGTTTTCTGTGCTGTCCAGCAAATACCATTGATAGGTGGCTATAAATTAGATATAAAATGATGTTTTTCAGAAGCGTGCTGAAAAACAATAGAGTTAGCCTTTGCAGAATGATTTTCTGAAACTTTCTTTTATTATCTCATGTGATCAGAATAAGGGGGAAATGAGTAAGTTGTGAAATATGTGTTTTTGTTGTTGTTGTTGTTGGATACAGACATTCAAGATGTATAGCTTCAAATAAAAAAGTAATTTATTTAAATTACTGCCTCTTTAATTTGTAATGTTTGGGGGATTTCTTATTAGGAATGCTCTAGTAGGGCACTGATAATTAACTGTTTCAGATTTTGCGTGCTTTTCTGTCTCTGGCAAAAAAAAAAGTTGGAAAAAAAGAAAACTAACGGGAAAAAGTTTAGCTCTAACTTAAGCTAAGCAGAGATAACAGACAGACAGAATGAATGGCAGCCACCTAGAGGCACTATTTTCCCTGTCGGTTATTACCTGAAGAGAAAGCACGATAACATTCATGCCAAAGAGACAGGCGACAAAATATGTATTCAGATATGGAGTTTAGGATTTCACAGCCCGATAGTCACTCTCTCCCACCTCCAATTGTATTGTGTAAATGTATCAGCTGCTGTATTGTTAATGTCTGATAGGATGCTGCTGTTAGGACAGTCTTCGCTCACTAATGGGGTCAGCTGTGTCACCGTGTGATATATGGATTATGTTTACCATGGCATATTTTGTTTGCAAGCTGGGCTGTGAGATGGGAGCAGATGATAAATGAAGATACCCTACAGTTTTCACACTAGTTCCTGTGGTCTCGAGTCTCCAAGACAATCACGACACTGCTGACAATGGAGAAGTATTTTGGGGGTGTAATTGACTTCAAAGTTTTAGATCTCTGCCTGGAGTTTAAGATGGGATAGTCCATTACGTGAATATCTTTACTTAAAGATCCTATTTGATTTTAGAGTTTGTTGCTAAAACCTTGGTAATTTCATGAACCTTTGGGTTAGTTAAATAACTTTCCAGTGGCTTTCTGTGTCTGGACGATTCATTTGCTTGGGCTCCTGTGCGTGTTTTTATGATTTCTAAATTTATTTCTCAAGTTTCACTGGCAATGAATGAGTTTTCTTGCTGGAGTCTTGTGTGGTACACCTGTAAAAGACTTGTGATCTCTTAAAAAAAAAAATCCCCAATAGAGTGACAGTAGGAGACATAGTATATATGCACACATATATACACATGTACATATACACACATACTACGTGAATAGACATATGTACATTTTACATATATAAAGGCAGAGTGTATGTACAGTGTGTATTCGTGTAACATTCATATATGTATCCATATATAGACACACATATTTTACATAAGTGGAGAGAAAGATTGAGAAAGTAGGAAGATCTCTAGATTTACCATGATTCCATTAAGTTAGTATAAATTAAAAAAAAAAATCTTTATGTGAATACCTCTTTTCACCAGATTCTGACTTAGGCAAATGCCATCTTAATGCTATTTGTCTTTGAGGGTCTGTTATTCACATAGTCCTGGATTGAAGGGTGTTTTTAGGGACTAGAGTCTCAAGCTGAAATCCCATATGGCCACTTGTACCTTTTGCCTTCACTGAGTCAAGAAGGCCAGGCTTTCTCTCGCTGCGTGGCTTTAACACTTGTTGCCTGCAAGTCCCTTTTTCAGAGTTCTGCCAGGAGTATATTTCCCATGACCCGCCTCTGCATCTGGTTAAATGGACTTCAGTAATCTGTACACAGTTACTTCTTACTTATTTTATATCCTGAAAGATATTAAGTCCAACAAGCTTTTACCCACTGAGTCTACAGAGAAAACGGCTAGGCAATTTTTGTTTCAATCTCCGTGTCTCTCTGGAGCAGTAGTTCCAGAGGCTGATCAATAGGTTTTATTGTAGACCTCACTGTCTCTAAAAGCACTGTGACCTTATCCTGTCTAAAAATAGTATTTGCTCTTGCCTGCAGAACCTTGACCTGTGAAAACCCATTTGGAACATAACTGACACGTCTAGTCAGCTGTATATCCAAGACATGCTCTGTGAATGAATTCTGTACAGAACCTTCCAGGAGAACACTTTCATCAAAGAAAAATAAATACCAGTTCTGAACACTGGGAGTTCACCTGCCTGCCCACTGTGGTGATGGGCCACCTGATGGGGAGTCAGGAGGACTCAGGGGCTGGGGCGTGTTGGGAAGGGTGAAGACCCTCATGGAGGACTTCTGGAGGATGCATTTGGTCCCAAGAGGGTAGGAGACCGTGCAGGGCAGGAGTTTGGGCTGAAGTGCAAGGCAGCTTTAAACAAAGTCTGAAACCTTTTCTGGAGGGTGTGATTCTCCCCAGGCTGTCCTTGGCAGCCTCAGTCTCAAACGTTGGTGATAGAGATTCTCTGAAGCATAACCTAGATGGAAAGAAGTATTGATATTTTGGAGTAACTTCCCTATATAATGATAAGAAATTATTTTTGCTTTATTTATTTTTTTGTGTGATAATGGTTTTGTGGTTTTTTAAAAAAAGAATCTTTATCTTTTAAAAATGCATACAGAAGTGTTTACCGATGAAACGATAGGACGTGTGGAGTCAATGTAAATAATCAGTGGGCAGGGTTGGCTCTGTGTTGCTAGTGGTTGAAGTTTCATCATGTGTACGGGTGAGCTGATTTATACCATTCTCTCTACTTTGGTGTAAATTGCAACTTTCCTGAAAATAAAGGTGCTGCTTGAGAGCAATATGGCCTTATTCTGTGGGTGTTGTTTCTTCACTGAGGGCTTGGCTCGGAGGCAGTGAAGAGGCAGATGTCCTGTGGCGAAGAAATGACCTGTGAGCCCCAGTCTTGGAAGTTCGCGGTTACAGGGGTCATCTTAGTGTCTGCAGTGTGCGCCGTGCTCCATCCTTCTGGAACAAAAGAGAGCCCATGATTTTTTTGGTGCGCAATAAAGAGTTGGAGGTGGAGCCCCCCTGAGTTTCAGCATGGGGGCCTCTTTTCATCCTGGAGTGTTAGAAGAAGCAGGTGGGTGGCGCCTGCTTCCCTGGTTACATTGAGGAAGGCAAGGCTCTTGGGCCTTCTTGTGGCCACTGGAGCCCTGGCTTGGAGAGAACTGTGGTCCCTCTGAGAAGCAGCTGACCACACTATAAGGAAGAAGGGGACAAAACGCAGTTGAGGGAAGACTGGCACCCAGCCCCTGACAGGTGGCAGGCGGGGTGCTATGATTGCACCATCGTAAAGGGGCATCGCATTCTCTTGTTTAGCTACAGCCGGGACTCTCACCTTGAAAGGGAGGTCACCGGTGGTTAGGCACAGCCCATCACATGAGAGCCAGGGTGGGCCCGCTCCCGGCCCTCTCCCCTCTCTGCCGCCTGGAAGCTAAGCCCAGCCCCTCTGAGCTGTTCTTAGGCAAGGGTCCCTCTGGTTCTACAAAATGTCTGCTCCTGCTTGCTTCTTGCGGAAGCTATTATTAGCAAGTGTCACTCAGTTATCTTGAGAGTGGCGCTTTTAGCTGCCATCTAAGTGCTTAACACTTGGGTTTACAGCAGATTAAATTAAATTTTAGGCTGGTTTGGCTTCACTGGTAGTAGACGATAGGAGCAGTTGTTATAGAAATGTAACCTGGCACCCTCCAAGCCCGGGTGTGCGTGCATGTGTGTGCATGCATGTACTCATTGTGTGCGTGCTCAGAGGTGCACCTTTGGGAGTTCTGAGTGTGCGGGTGACTCCTGGGTGAAGAGGGACTTCCGAGGCCAGTGTTGAGCCAATGGAGAAGGTCCCATTGTTTGGGGGTCTGACTGCGGGGCTACACCTCCTTCCCGCCCCCATTTCATTCCTTCTTCAAAATGTGCTCAGACAAATAGTTTCTCCAAATTGATTTGGTTGTACTTGGTTGGCAAAGGAAGTACATGAAGCTGGAATAATCTTTCTACTGTTTGCACATCCATGTCAGTGTTTTCATGCAAAAGAAGGGGCTATGCTTGCAGGAAGACACGAATGGAAATAAGCAGAAGAAGGGTATGGATGATTTCTGGCTTATTGCTGCGTGGGGACCAAGTTGATCTGATGGGTGTTGTGGGCAGAATATCTGGTTCCCCCCTGTCCTACTTTGTATCTCGGATTCCTGTAGATCCAGCAGGCAGACCCACAGGAAGGTAGGAAGAAGTTTTTTGCTCTCTTAGACTCAGCTATCTTCTTCTTGGTGCCAGTGAATCTGTGCCTTGTATTTTGCAGGCACAGAATCAGAGCAAAGCAGTGCACATCAACATCACTTTTTAAAAATGCTTCTGAAAACTCTATGGGTATAATTTCGCTTTCATATAGGCAGATTGCAAATGTGTACATTATTCTGCAGAAGGGCAATGTTCTTTACTTTTATCATCTAGGTTTTAAAAATTCCGTGGCACTTGATTTCAGTTCCTCAGACTCCAGAATTTATACTCACTGATTAGTGATACATTATGCAAATAATTCAGTTTACATATCCAAATACTGTTTTGCATCATTCACACCTCATGTCTTGAAAAAAAAAAAGTGAAATGTTTCCTCAAAATAAACAAAACCTGCAGAAGAGTTTATTGTGAGGGTGAAAATTAAAGAGGCGCCCATTTGCTTGGGAACTTTTGAGGAAAAATTTCATACTCTTGCATCAATAATTTTGCAAGTTTTTTTCCTTTTGGCTTTTGCCCATAGGCCATGCCATTCAAGGTACAGATGTTGTCTTTGGCTTTCTGAATTTCTCAATTTTTGGAAAAAAGAAGCCATAACACTGAAAGTTACTCAGTCGTGTCCGACTCTTTGCGACCCCATGGACTATACAGTCCACAGGCTTCTCCAGGCCAGAATACTGGAGTAGGCAGCTGGTCCCTTCTCCAGGGGATCTGCCCAACCCAGGGATCAAATCCAGGTCTCTCACACTGCAGCAGATTCTTTACTGGCTGAGACACCAGAGAAGCCCATATCAGATACACACTGGTGAGTAAACACTTCGGCCATAAGTGAAAATTCAAGCTGAGTTATTTGAAGGAGGTACAATAATTGATAATCAGTGGCATGAATTTTCTACCAGAGAGGGGAGAGTAAGCAGATGCAAACGTTTATGCTCTGTGTCAAGAAGAGTTACATAAGCGTGGCCGCAAAGTCTTAAATTGTATGTTGACAAATGGCAGTACCCTCTGAAAGTGTCTTTTAGGGACTTCACCTTCCAGTGCAGGGGGTGCAGGTTCGATCCCTGGTTAGAGAGCTCAGGTCCCACATGCCTTGGGGCTAAAAATCCAAAACATAAAACAGAAGCAGGATTGTAACAAATTCAATAAAGACTTTAAAAATGGTCCATATTAAAAAAAAATTCTTTAAATAAAAAAGTGTCTTTTAGCGTCCAGAGGTTTTTTTTTTTTAATTGTCATTGGAGTCATTCAGGAGAACACAGGATGTGACTTGGAGACCTTGTCTGAATAAGCACGTTCCCATGCCCACGTGAATGTCTATCTAAACCAGTGGCTTTGACCTCACGTGTTGGGACAGAATTGGCCTCAGACTTCTGCTTAGGATTCCAGCGGTTGCAACCTCACTGTCTGGAGCGGTTCACTGACTGCTGCTCTGAAGCGTGTCAGGTTTTGGGAGGAATTTCCCGGAGGAGGAAGGAAGGCAGGAAGGGAAGAAAGCAAGGGACCTCGTTTTCTTTTTGTGTGTGAATGCTGTCCTCCTCCTTGGACGATGCTCCACACCCATCCCTCCTAACAGGTTATAGGCACGTTTTTGGCACCGTGTAAAGTTAAGTGTTCCAACATGTTTTTAATCTTTAACTTTCACATCATTAGGAGTCTGATGTACTGGCTTTCAGCTGCCTGGAGATAGTTCAGGGCACAGCCCCTGACAGCTGTAATGTTTTGTGTTTTATGTCTCTTAATATGGAGGTTATAGCATCAAAAAGGCTGAAAAATGCCTTAAAGATGTTGATGCCTATGTTCTGAACATGCCTGGGCCTTTCTTGCCCCACTTTCACACCTGCATTTTTGGTAACGTGTATTTAGAAGGGTCCTTGGTGTACTTGGGAGACAAGAAGCTGCTTGGCTGGCATGACCTCCCAGAGTGTCAAGTCTGGGAAATCCCACTGCTCTTCACCATCTTTCTCGGGTTGGGAGATGTCTACCACAGCTCTCATTTTGCTGTGGATCGTGGGGAGACACACGCACTGGGTGCTGTGGCTTCAGGTCTCAAGTGGAAACACAGAAGGTCAGCAAGGAGCAGCCCTGTGAACCGTGGCCTTGAAGGACTATGCTTTGATTTCTACCGAGAAGCAGGTTGTTGGAGTCCGTTTAGTTTGACTGGAGCCTGAATGGTAATTGCTGGGTCCCCAGGATGCTCGGCTTAAGTCTGGACGTGGATGGACTTTTGTTTTTTTTGCATAAATATCTATGGTCTTTATTAAAAGTGTTTTTACCATGCTTTACCGTGTTGTGTTAGTTTCTACTGTGCAGCAAAGTGAGTCAGCTCTGTTGTTGCTGTTGTTCAGTTGCTGAGTTGTCTCTGAGTCTTTGTGACCCCATGGACTGTAGCCCGCCAGGCTCCTCTGTCCATAAGACTTCCCAGGCAAGAATTCTGGAGTGGGTTGTCATCTCCTCTTCCAGGGGATCTTCCCCAACCCAGGGATCGAACCTTTGTCTCCTACTTGGTAGGAGGATTCTTTACCACTGAGTCACCTGGGAAGCCTCGAGTCAGCTATACGCATAGGTACTAGATGGCCTTTTAAAGGAACGCCATAATGATGAGCAGCCCCTTACTATTTCCTTGGTACTCTCGGACGGGCTTAGTGCTGTCTCTCCCTGCTCTGGTGTGGTGATGCTCAGATGGTGTGCGACGCGTCTCACCTTGTCCCCCAGGTCCATGCACTTGAGAAACTGACATTCTCACATGTGATGCCCTCCCAGGCTGGGCCCCACTTGAGCAAGTGTATTGAAATTCAGGTGAGTTGGAATGTCGTTTTACAGACATAATCTTGAGTCGATGCTAACGCAGACACTTACAGAGTAAATAAATTTTATTTACTGTGCTTAGTTGCTCAATCATGTCCGACTTTTTGTGACCCCATGGACTGTAGCCTGCCGGGCTCCTTTGTCCATGGGGATTCTCCAAGCAAGAATTCTGGAGGGGTTGCCATGCCCTCCAGGGGATCTTCCCAAACCAGGGATTGAATCCCGCATTTTTGGCAGATTCTTTATACTGTTTGAGCCACTAGGGAAGTCCAAGCATACTGGAGTTTGTAGTCTATACCTTCTCCTGGAGATCTTCCCAACCCAAGATTGAACCAGGGTCTCCTGCATTGCAGGGGGGTTCTTTACCAATTGAGCTACCAGGGAATCCCTTATTAGCACTAAGTGGTAGCTATTCTTTGGACTCACTTCACTACGGGCTATGGCATAGCGATGCGGAACTGAAAGTCAGGTCCATGCCATCTTCACTTCCGGTGCCCTATGCACTGGGGGAGCAGGTGCTGGTGGAGGGAACCAGACAAGGTGAAGTCAAACCCAGCCTTGTTGGAGAGAGTCTGTAAAGAAAACCCAGGCCTGATTTTGTCTTTTTAAATTAAGATAGCTAGATCTCAGTAATTTTTAAAGATTTTTCTCTTTCCCTCAAATTAACTTTTTAGGGCAAGGCTCTTGTTCCTCTTTGACCAGAATATCTGAAGAATCACAGTACAAGTCTTTGGGCCTGGACATTTTCCTCTGTGCAAGGGGGAGGTAAATATTTACTGAATATCTTCCATGTCGATGTTGAATTATGAAGTCCTGTTGTTTCCCGTATCATTTTACAGATGAGGCAGGTTGAGGCTGAGAGGGCAGCCAAGTTCCGCAGGCTGCTCTGTCCTACAGGCAGTGGCAGTGCTGACAGAGCCCAGGGCCTCACACTTTCATGCCTGGCTTCATGCATGACCCTCTGTCCCACGTCTCCTGGCCCAGAAGGACCCAGCGTGGTCCTGCTGGCTTCAGCACAGACCTGTGCTGCTCCTAATGCCTTGTGTGATGGCTGCAGTGGTTTTCAGAACTGGAGCTTTGCCGGGGAGGATCCTAGAGCTCTCTGGGTGACGCTAACCTGTGGATCTCGTAGTGGCGCTGAACAACAAACCGCCAACCGTCCAGGCCGTTGCAGAGGGCGGTCGTGTTGCTGTGCCTCGTTCCTTCCCACGTCCTCTGCCTTGTTTTGTCTCCTGATAGGATTCCCACACTGTGAACAGTTCTGAAGTTTGCACCATGAGTATGTAGAACAGCCTGGTGTTTTTATGCAGATCATCGGACAGATGGGGTGGATGGAGTTGGGGTGGCAGTGCCCCTTACAGTGCAGATGGATCTTGAGGTTGGCTGGCCCAGCCTCTTCCTCCTCCGGGGTTCTGTTTTTAAAGGCATCTCCCATTAGCTGGAGGTAACTTTTGTCTATCTTAAATCCTTCATGCTTCAGTTTAAACCCCTTTATTCTTCATTCTGGAGAAGGCAGTGGCACCCCACTCCAGTACCCTTGCCTGGAAAGTCCCATGGACGGAGGAGCCTGGTAGGCTGCAGTCCATGGGGTCGCTAAGAGTCGGACACGGCTGAGTGACTTCAGTTTCACTTTTCACTTTCATGCATTGGAGAAGGAAATGGCAACCCACTCCAGTGTTCTTGCCTGGAGAATCCCAGGGACGGGGGAGCCTGGTGGGCTGCCATCTATGGCATCACACAGAGTCGGACACAACTGAAACGACTTAGCAGCAGCATTCTTCATTCCAGAGAAGACAGAATATCTTATTACCAGCTCTGGGCTAAAACCCCTGATATCTTAGAATTCTCTGCTCTGTTCCCTGCCATGGCTTTTTCCTGTGTTATCTCTAATCCCTAAACTTGAACTCATAGATCTATTCTTTTTCAACCCATTTCTGATTTTTGTACCTCTGTTAAGAACTTCCTGATCTCCCAGCTCTTTTACTCAAACATTAGTCTAATTACTGATGAGTATGATGACAAGATACCTTAGTGTTTTCCATATTACTTACTGCTACATCTGCACTTGGATATCTTTGCCTTTTTTTTTTTTAAAGAAAGCAGTGCTTCATTGATGACTCACACTCAGCTTGATGTCCACTAGGAACTCTAGACCTTCACCCATCTGACCTTCACCCATCTTTCAGTGAAGTTGCTCAGTTGTGTCTGACTCTTTGCGACCCCATTGACCAGGCTCCTCCGTCCATGGAATTTTCCAGGCAAGAGTACTGCAGTGTGTTGCCATTTCCTTCTCCAGAGGATCTTCCCAACCCAGGGATTGAACCTGGGTCTCCCACATTGTGGGCAGATGCTTTATCATCTGAGCCACCAGGGAAGCCCAGCCATCTTTGAGTTCAGTTAATCTTTCACTCCCAACTATATTGATGCCACACCTCTCTCTTCCCAGACCTTCTGCTCTCTCCTTGTCCACCCTGAACTTAGTTCTCCCCTCCTGTCCCAAATTCCCTGGCCACCTCTCTGCTTCACCAGGTGACAGAGAGTTATGACCCTGCCTCCAAAGGTGCCTCCTTCCTCCTGGCTCCTCTCCCAGTGACAAGTTGATGGAGGCTGAGAAACACAGCGAGTGGCCTTTCTCGCCTCACTTACAGCTGGGGAGAGGGCTGTTCATAACTTTCTGCTGACATCTGGAGAACGTAGGTTTTGGAGGAGCAGAGCCCAGACTCCCTGCAAGCCAGCAGAGCCAAGTCTTAAATTTTGAGTTTCCAGCACAACCCGTGTTATAACAGGAGTTGGTCATTGTGTTTAGCAGTGAAGCAAAGCCCAAGTGCATGTCACAAGCACATCTCTTCTTTGTGCCGGGGCGAGCAGAGGTGACCCTCCCTGAGTGTGTAGGATGATACGAAGAGCATTACAGACATGGGAAAGCATTTTCAGAGCACCCAAATGTGGCACGAGTAATCACCGGCATAGAGACCACAAGACTGTGTTTCCAGCCCCTGTCTCCCCTTTTTGTACTCCAGTTCAGTCAGTTAAGACAGAAATGAAGTGGGAAGAAGAGGGGCTGCCCGCTCTTCAGACTCCAAGGCGTTTGTAGCCCAGGACCCCTGCATGGGCGTGGGCCCAGTAGAGCCCAGAGAGCATCCCCTGCTGGGATCTGTCTCAGACTGACTTGCTTACTTCCCGTTCAGCCCAGCCCAGAGGTGGCTTGGTAATCCCCACGGGGTGACCTCACAGTGGGCTAAGTGGCCTGGGGACTTATGCATCCAGACTCAAGTCAGGAGCAGAAATGGGGCAGCTGGGGAGCTGGGTGACCAGGAGTCAGCTGGAAAGCCCCGTGTCCACGCCAGACCCCTTTGTGCACTGCCACGCTCTCCCCGCCTGAAAGCACTCGGCGACATGTCACGGCAGAAGGATGTAGCCTGGCCCCTACGTCTGTGCACGGAAGGCTGGCTTCCGGGTTGCCTTCCTTTGGGCTGCATCTCCGAGGCCCTTTCTGCAGGTAGCTGAGGGTGTCTGAGTGCAGACCTGGCGCCGCCCTGGCCGGCGCTGTCCTTGGAGAGATCACACAGAGTCGGACACAACTGAAACGACTTAGCAGCAGCATTCTTCATTCCAGAGAAGACAGAATATCTTATTACCAGCTCTGGGCTAAAACCCCTGATATCTTAGAATTCTCTGCTCTGTTCCCTGCCATGGCTTTTTCCTGTGTTATCTCTAATCCCTAAACTTGAACTCATAGATCTATTCTTTTTCAACCCATTTCTGATTTTTGTACCTCTGTTAAGAACTTCCTGATCTCCCAGCTCTTTTACTCAAACATTAGTCTAATTACTGATGAGTATGATGACAAGATACCTTAGTGTTTTCCATATTACTTACTGCTACATCTGCACTTGGATATCTTTGCCTTTTTTTTTTTTAAAGAAAGCAGTGCTTCATTGATGACTCACACTCAGCTTGATGTCCACTAGGAACTCTAGACCTTCACCCATCTGACCTTCACCCATCTTTCAGTGAAGTTGCTCAGTTGTGTCTGACTCTTTGCGACCCCATTGACCAGGCTCCTCCGTCCATGGAATTTTCCAGGCAAGAGTACTGCAGTGTGTTGCCATTTCCTTCTCCAGAGGATCTTCCCAACCCAGGGATTGAACCTGGGTCTCCCACATTGTGGGCAGATGCTTTATCATCTGAGCCACCAGGGAAGCCCAGCCATCTTTGAGTTCAGTTAATCTTTCACTCCCAACTATATTGATGCCACACCTCTCTCTTCCCAGACCTTCTGCTCTCTCCTTGTCCACCCTGAACTTAGTTCTCCCCTCCTGTCCCAAATTCCCTGGCCACCTCTCTGCTTCACCAGGTGACAGAGAGTTATGACCCTGCCTCCAAAGGTGCCTCCTTCCTCCTGGCTCCTCTCCCAGTGACAAGTTGATGGAGGCTGAGAAACACAGCGAGTGGCCTTTCTCGCCTCACTTACAGCTGGGGAGAGGGCTGTTCATAACTTTCTGCTGACATCTGGAGAACGTAGGTTTTGGAGGAGCAGAGCCCAGACTCCCTGCAAGCCAGCAGAGCCAAGTCTTAAATTTTGAGTTTCCAGCACAACCCGTGTTATAACAGGAGTTGGTCATTGTGTTTAGCAGTGAAGCAAAGCCCAAGTGCATGTCACAAGCACATCTCTTCTTTGTGCCGGGGCGAGCAGAGGTGACCCTCCCTGAGTGTGTAGGATGATACGAAGAGCATTACAGACATGGGAAAGCATTTTCAGAGCACCCAAATGTGGCACGAGTAATCACCGGCATAGAGACCACAAGACTGTGTTTCCAGCCCCTGTCTCCCCTTTTTGTACTCCAGTTCAGTCAGTTAAGACAGAAATGAAGTGGGAAGAAGAGGGGCTGCCCGCTCTTCAGACTCCAAGGCGTTTGTAGCCCAGGACCCCTGCATGGGCGTGGGCCCAGTAGAGCCCAGAGAGCATCCCCTGCTGGGATCTGTCTCAGACTGACTTGCTTACTTCCCGTTCAGCCCAGCCCAGAGGTGGCTTGGTAATCCCCACGGGGTGACCTCACAGTGGGCTAAGTGGCCTGGGGACTTATGCATCCAGACTCAAGTCAGGAGCAGAAATGGGGCAGCTGGGGAGCTGGGTGACCAGGAGTCAGCTGGAAAGCCCCGTGTCCACGCCAGACCCCTTTGTGCACTGCCACGCTCTCCCCGCCTGAAAGCACTCGGCGACATGTCACGGCAGAAGGATGTAGCCTGGCCCCTACGTCTGTGCACGGAAGGCTGGCTTCCGGGTTGCCTTCCTTTGGGCTGCATCTCCGAGGCCCTTTCTGCAGGTAGCTGAGGGTGTCTGAGTGCAGACCTGGCGCCGCCCTGGCCGGCGCTGTCCTTGGAGAGAGTGGCTCTGGGATCAGGGAGCAGGTGTGCACGCACCCACGTGACTGGGTGCGAGGGGCTGCTGTCTTCTCCTCCTCAAACTACAATATAAGCTTTTTGAGAGCAGGGGTCGTTCTTTATTTGCTGTGTTTTCAAGCCCCACATCATTATGGTATTTAATTCGTACTCTGACTGATGGGAAATGGAAAGGCCAGACTTTGAATCCTTGCCTCGGCTTCCAGAAGTGGAAAGGTGCTGAGCGAGGCTGGGCAATTTTATGTGCCCTGTGTTGCCTGGGGAGAAGATGGGAAAGCCTGGGATTGGGCTGGAGGGAAGCATCTTCACGTTCTTCACTCTATGCTGGCCTTTTCTCTTGGCCAAGCAATGAGGTCTCTGCTTGCAGTTCCTGCCCCTAGTCACATGACAGTGGGTGCAGGGAGTCTCCTTGGGGCTGGGCAAACGCGGAGAGGGCAGCTAGGGAGTCTCTGAGGGTATGGGAAGCTGGGAACCGTATCCTGCAAACAGGAGCATGCCAGGAGCAGGGCTGTGTTCAGAGGGCTTGAGTCCTGCTCTTCCTTCTTGCAGTGCTGGCTCACACAGAGTCGGCTTTGAGGATGATCCTGTCTTTTTGTTGTTGTTTTTGGTGTGTGTGTATGCAAGAACTTTGATGTTTGAGTAGGGAAATCCTCCCTTCATGTCACCCTGTTCAGTCTGTTGGGAAGAGTCAACTAGACCGGCTGGATTTATGTGCACAGCTCTGATTTCTTTCATAAGGAACAGGAAGCTCAGTTGAATTCTGCATGCAGGTGGCTTGTTCTCCAGGTCCCAGGACTGTCCAGAAGTGGGCTGCTCAGCAAGAAGGACCAGGCAGGACTGCTGTCCTGCCAGGGGCCAGGGCGACCCACAGCCTTCTAGTTGAGCTGTGATCTCTCTCAGGTTACCTCTTGGTGGGACCTGTGCCTACCTGCACCCCTGGAGGTGGCCCAGCATCTTCCTCCTGGAGAGCCATCAGTGCACTGCTGGCTGGAAGGGTATTAGGAGCACAGCACCCCACTGCAGGTGTTGACTTAGCTGTGCTTTGCTCCAGAGCTGGGTCTTGCTACTGTTTCCCGATACTGGAGTGAGGGGGTGTTGGTTGTGGTGGGTGACTTCTTCCCCTCCTGGCCAGGGATGGGTTGATTCTGCTGTGGGCGAGAATGGGCAGCCAGTCCTTGGAGGCTGAGGGGATTCAGAGAGAAAGGGCGGGACAGGGAAGCTTCCGGCAGCATTTTAAAATGTGCTCCAACAAGAGGGAAGAAGTAGGAATTCTTGCTAGAGGTTGATGCAGCCCCCAGGCCTGCCAGAGCTGCTCCCAGGGGATATTGGCTTCGGGGCCTTGGGCAGGGACTTGGGCTGTGGAGAAGCCGCAGGGGTGGGGAGGCATGGAAGCATCTGTCTCACCATCCGTCAGTGCCCCTGAGGAGTGGGCCTCCAGGGGCAGGGATTTCACCTAGTGCCCCTGTGAGGACCAGATTCCTGGTCCCCTTCTTCTCCCACATTCCCTTGCCTTGGAGTGGGGTCGACTGCATGGATTGGATACTGGGGCAGGATCGGGGTGTGCCTTAAACCTACTTAGCGCGTGAGCTCCTTACTCTGATTCTCCTCCCAGGCACGGGCCTTTTAGAGAGTAGTGCTGAATGAGAAAGAGAGTCAATCAGCACCCTTCAGGGACTCTGTGTGGGTTTTGGTGGGAGGCTGGGTTAGTCCTCAAAACTCTCCCTCAGGTGTCGCTGTTCTGTGGGCCATCCTTTCTCTGCCTCTCTCAGGGGTAGCCAGGGATGGGTGTGGTCAGATGTGACCATTGCCCTCACTGGGTGTTGGTTTTGGGATGAGATTCATCTCTGCAAGGGCTCATGGGTGAAACTACTTTCTCCTTGTGTCACTGAGTGGCTGCCATGTGGGTGGGCAGCGTGATCAAGTGTATTCCTTTGCTGTGGATGTACATTGCAGTAAAACCTGCCTGTTCTCCTACCCCTCATTAAAGGTGACTCATAGTTGAGAAACTGAAAGAAAATAAACTGACTTCACCAGACAGTGAGCGTCTCCAGGCTCCCAACCAACTTTAAGTAACCTACGGATGCTCCGGTGTCTACCCCGTCGCAGCCTCCTCAATGAGATGAGCAACGTGAAGTTATTGGAGGCTTTCATTTCCATAGGATCAAAGAGTTAGAATTGAGAGGAGAAGCAGATGCCGTCTAATCTCATTTTTTAAAATTCAGCAGGTGTTTATTGAACACTTACTCTAATGCCCCGCACTGTATTGGATGCTAGAGTTGCAGAGGTGAGCGAGGCTAGGCAAGTACCTGCTCCTGAAGCTTTCTTATTTAGGAGATGGGTGTGTGTCTGTCTGTGTGGGGGGTGGGTGGGATGGGGGTGGTGGCAAATCCTTTGTACCTGAGAGCCAGACATGCAGCTGGAAAATGAAAAGCACCCAGGCCAAGAAAGCTGAAGCGGATTGCCCAGGCCACCCAGCTGCCTAGCCTTAACCTCACCCAAATAGGTTTTTCTGAGTCTCAAACTCATGCTTTTCCTAACATGTCAGGCCACTGCCTTAATCACCTCTGCTGCTGCTGCTAAGTCACTTCAGTTGTGTCCGACTCTGTGCGTGCGGCTCCTCAACAGAAGTTATAACGTGGGGTCTATGAATTCTGAATTGCCCCCCTTTAAGCATCCCAGGTAAGCAGACTTCCTCTTCTGACAGCTCTTCAGGGAAGCTGCCCACAAAGCTCCCTTTGCAACTCCCAAAGCCAGTGCTTCTTATCCTTCCAAGTTGTTTTGGATCAAGTTGCTAGCCCAGATGGCTGCACACTTAGTCCTTTTGGAGTCGCTGAGATACTGTGTTTCTTGGGAAGAGTTCCTGTATCTTTGGCCCCATTAGCACTAAGTATGGTTCTTATGCCTTTGAATGCTTATTCCATTACTGGAAGGACAACTTGGTGATTTGGGTGTAGCAGATGAAGCACCTCACATTCTCATTTATTTGTTTGTTCGGAAAGAAAAAGTAAATTCCCACTTGCTTTACCATCCGTTTTCTTTTTGGAGACAGAGTATACAAAGCTTAGAGGAGAATTAGCGCTGCCCCCCAAACCCCATGTCTTACATTACAAGCTTCGTCTATGCCTACTGCATTTACAACTTATTATAGCTTTTCTATGGCTTGGAAAATCCCTTGACTGAGTGATGACTGTTTTCATGAAATGGTGCAACATGTAAAGCAATGGTTGCCATTAATAGTGCAGTTATGTAGAGTCTAGGTCTTTAAGCCTTCAGTTTCAAATCAGATTAGCACTCTGTTAACTTAAAATAGCCCCCAAAAAGAAGAAAGAAAGAAAAAAAAAAGAACTGTTGGAAATCAGAGGGAAATATTAGCATTATGAAACATGTTAACAAGTGGCCATTAGCACTTTATGTCTGCATGAATAGCATCTTTAAGTGTTTTATTGGTAACAGAATAGAGTGGAGTTACAGAGAATGGCATTACTTTTCAAACTGGCAAGTTCTTTAAATTCAGACTTCTTGTTATTGCCTACTGGGGAGCATTTATTCACCTGTCAAAATGTGCGCTGGGGTGGGAAAAGGTACTTTAGCTTTTCTGGCTGATCTCAGGCTCTCAGGTGTGAGGGATTTGTCCCTTCACTGTGGCCCCCTCTACTCTCTCCCCACCAAGAGGAGGGAGCACCTGAAAGCACAGATGGAGACCCAGTAACACTGTGCAGGAAGCTGGCTCCTCTGGGCTTTGTGCCTGACCCAGGGCCCCTGCCCAGCACTGGTGGGCTTGCCTGTGTCTCAGTGTGCCTAGATGGGTGGCTGGCTGCAGGAAGTGTGTAGGGACCTCAAGAAGGGGGAGCTCCTTCTAGGCTGGCACCTCCCCAGGCTCATAGCCTTTTCTCCTTTCTAGTGGGTCCTCATAAGCCTTAGGGAAAAGACTAATTTGGTCTTGACCTGCTCGCTTGAGAGCCGCCCTCCCCATTTCTCTTTTCCTCAAGCCATCTGACCCCCTCTGTTTACATTCTAAGGCAAGATGCTGTTCCTCCTGGCCTTTAGGGCCTTCGGAGGGGATGAAGAATAGCATTTGGCTCAAACTCAAATTCCACAGCCCATGTTTGCCCAGTTATAGGCTGCCTGGTGGTTTTATAGATCTAGGGTTGAGAGGCCTCTTGGCAGATTGGAATTCTGGAGTTTCACTCATTCAGTTTTCAGTAATTTTTAAAACGCTTGCAATGTACCATGTTCTGTTCCTGGTGTTGGGCATATAGTGATGATCAAAGCGTTCAAATATTCTGGCTCTTGTGGCTTGCATTCTTGTTGGGGAGACTCAAGATAAATGAATATAGGCGAGTTATAGAACTTGTCGGACTTCCCAGGTGGCTTGGCAGTAAAGACTTTGCCTGCCAATGCAGGGGATACAAGAGACGCGGGTTTGATCCCTGAGTCAGGAAGATCCCCTGGACTGGGAAATGGCAACCCACTCCAGTATTCTTGCCTGGAAAATTCCATGGACAGAGGAGCTTGGCAGGCTACAACCCTTTGGGTCACAGAGAGTTAGTCTCAGCACACAGAACATGTCAGAAGGTGGCCAAACTACTTTGGAGAGAAAATAGGGACCGTGTGGTGGGCATGCTCTTAGCAGGTTGCTTAGGGACTGCTCAGAGAAGCAAAAGCTCCCAGCACGTGAGGCAATCACCATGTGGGTTTCTGGGGGAAGAGGGCTCCAAGCCGAGTGAAGATCTGTGCATAGTCTGTCTGACTGTGGAGGAGGACGGGCCCCGTGGCCAGACTGACAGGAGACAAGGAGGTGGGTGGGAGCTGGAGCCTGAGGGGACACCACCAGCCCCTGCCTGTGGGCCACTGTTTTGACCCCATGGAAAATGGAAGCCACTGGAAGAGTGGCATCATGTAGTTTAGTTTCCACAAGGTCACTTTGGCTGCTTTTTAAGATTTCATTGTGGGGAAAGTGGAAGTGTTAGTCACTCAGTTATGTACGACTCTTTGTGAACCCACGATTCAGAGCCCATCAGCAACATCAGCCCATCAGCCCATTCTCCAGGCAAGAATACTGGAGTGGGTTGCTGTTCCCTTCTCCAGGGGATCTTCCCAACCCAGGGATCATACCCTGATCTCTCACATTGCAGGCAGATTCTTTACCATCTGAGCCACCAGGGGAAGTGAGGCTTAATCAGTCAGGAGACTGTCACCAAAATCCAGGTAAGATGATGGCAGCTGGGATAACGGTGCTGGAGGTATGAGAAGGAATAGGATTCTGGACATATTTTGAGGGCAAAACCAATGGGATTTGCTGACAAATTGGACGTGGATGAGAAGAGTTAAGGTGAACCCTGAGAGGTTGGGTTTGGTGGATGTTTTCTGGGCTGGGGAACGCGTTGAGGGTGCTTGGGAGGATGGGGTGCTCAGTCCAAGCTGTGGGCGGACCCTCTTCCTCCTTGCCCTCCCTTCCTCCCCTCCTCCCTGTCCTCCACTAGCTCAGGGCGGTGGGTGGGGGTCTGACTTCCCCTGCTTAGGAAGGGCTGGGAGGGAAGGGAGAGGGGCTTTTGTGGAGTGGCTAGGAGAGCTTGGGCAGACTGCTTGCAGCCAAGACGACGCACATCAAACTCAACTGTAGTTTTTTAGGGAAGGTGTTTTTCTGAACGTTCTATCCCCAGTTTCGACTTCTGACTCAGAAGTGTGTGCTTTGTTTCTTGCATGTCTTTCGCTGAGCTTGTTTGCTCAGAGTTCAGGTAAACCATTCAAGGCTGCTGAAGAACCACGGGATTTGGAAATGGGTATATAAGCTCTGGCCCCGGATACCACCCTTTCCAGATGCCTGAGGTTTTTTAGGAATCCACTGCCGGGTCCTGTATCTCCAAAGAGTGCTTTTCCAAAGATGTCTGTGTGGCTCCGCTGTGCTCAGATCTGCTGGTCAGCCCCGGGTTTGGAATTTCTTATGGACACCCCTGTCCTCCTTTCCCCTGGTCCTCCTCCTCCTCCTCCTCCCTTTTCCCCATTCCTGGAAAGAAGTTGGCTGGCAGATAGAGTGTTTTTCCTTGAAAGGAGAGTGGAGAGCCCTCTAATGGAAAACTAAAATAATTCTTGGACTCCTCATAACACCCAAGCTGGCCAAAGCTGAGACAAAGTGAATTATTGGGGGGTAATTTGCGAGGACCTGAATCGAACAAGTTGTTTTCTTAGCCTGGCCTCCACTTGAGTCTTTAGTCGGAACTGGTGATTTTGGTAGTCTGGTGAGTCGCCTTTATTTTGAGGGCAGCTCTGAGGTGTTAAGGCTCACGGGTGAGCAGCTTTTGTCAGCAGCAGGTCACTTACCTTAGGAGGGGCTCCTCGCTCTCAAGTCTCATTAAAGCCCCTAAATGACAGCATGTAGAGCCTGAGTGTGGGCTTCTCAGGTGGCGCTAGTGGTGAAGAATCCGCCTCCCAGTGAAGGTGACATAAGGATGTGGGTTCGATCCCTGGGCTGGGAAGATTTCCTGGAGGAGGGGATGGCTGCCCACTCCAGTATTCTTACCTGGAAAATTCCATGGATAGACGAGCCTGGTGGGCTACAGTCCACAGGGTTGCAAAGAGTCAGACATGAACGAAGCGACTTAGCACGCATCCCAGAGCCCGAGTTTAACACCCTGCAAGCCAGACCTTAGTTTTCCATCTCCCTTATGATGCTGGCTTTGCCATATGCAGAACAAATTATTCTGGAATTGTAGGTGACCCAAGGGAGAGCTCATAGAAGAGTCTAGGCTGCCAGCTTAAAGCTCCGCCGTCGAAGAGCTTCTCAGAGACAAACTGGGGCCTCCAGCCACTCCCATGGTCCCCGATAGAGGAGCCTCGTCCTGCACCTTCTCATGGCCATGCCCCTCTTGGATCAGGTGCCCAAGTGGAAGTTCCTGAGACTGTTTCTGTCCTTGCCCATCAATCCTATCCTTTCCATCCTGGAGGGAAGCAAAGCCCACTTCAGAAAGGGAAGAGACCAACACAGTGGCACACAGGCTGTTCCGTTCCTGTCTCTGCATTCCTTTAGAAATGCGTCTTGAGACGTTTGTCTCCCAGCAGCTGACAGCCTCATGCACAGTACCTGGGCTGCATGTGGCCACTTTCACCATTGCAGGGAGAGTGGCCTGGGCAGAATTCTGTGTCTCCAGCAATCTTTTCTCTTTCACATCAAGCCCTCTCTGCCACGATCTCCGGCAAGTGTGGTTGAGTTTGCGTTTCCTTCTATTCTTTATTTATGTAATTTTTTTTGTAGTTGTATCGGGGAAAAGATAGAGAACCCTGGGGCAGTCAGCCTGGTAGTTTGGCTCTTTGAGATGAATAACTACTTAGCTGTTGCTCAACTACTTTTGTTTGTGAAATAAAGGGCAGTAAGCACCATGACAGGAGAGAATTTCAGGTTTATTGTGATTTCTTTTTTGTGTTTGCATCTGTCTGGTTCCGTTAGGGCATTACCCTGTAACCCCCTAGGAACCAACACCGAAGACCATATGATTTTAAAGCTTTAGAAATCTGCGTGTGTAATATGTCTTTTGTGAATTTTTTTTTTGTTCTTTTGCTTTAGAAACTGTAATAATAATCCATAGTAATTATCCCGTAGTATGCTGTCCTTTGTTACAGG
Organism: Oreotragus oreotragus; assembly: GCA_006410675.1. Lineage (NCBI taxonomy): Eukaryota > Metazoa > Chordata > Mammalia > Artiodactyla > Bovidae > Oreotragus > Oreotragus oreotragus. The sequence continues at coordinate 48,728 of SJYX01010396.1, read as the reverse complement.
AGCACCGGATTAGTGTGAAAACGTGTCCTGTATACAGTTTCAACAGCTTGATTCTGCTTCTTCCTACACCCCCCGCCCCGTTTCTGTCTTGTGCTATTTGGAAGACAGTTTCCACATTTCTGCCATATGTCTTAGAAAAGCTTGGGACTTACAGGCAGTAGCAGACTTAGGACAGAGAGCTTAGTTCAGGTGGGGAGGCGGCCCTGTGTAACCGAGACAATTATGCAGACAGCGGGCTGTTGAAACAGCTGCGTTTGGAAATAGTGCTTCCCCCTCGCCTGCCCTCTTTTCTTGAGAGACTCCAAAACATCTGAAAATGCAAAAGCACTTCACCAGGTTTTAACTTTTCTGGCTTGAACAGAAGTAGCTTCAGATCAACATGAGCACAGCAGTCTTTGTACGTTTTGTACACATTTCCCCAGCTTTTCAATTTTATTCTTTCTTTTTTATTTTCCCTGCCTCTCTCTCTCCTCCTTTTCTTTCTTCCTTCCTTCCTTCCTTCCTTTCTTCTTTTTCCTTGTTTGGCTTTCTGCTGAAGCTGGAAGACTGTTTAATCCTTGGCCTCCTGTCTGTTGAGATATTATGTTTTTTTAATAGTGCTTGTTTATGACTAAGGTCAAAGACAGTATTTCAGAACAAAAATTAGAGTTAGTTCATAATTGAGTACATATGTATGTAACTGTTTATTTTTATAGTTTGCTAATTTATTTTTAAACAGCTCAGTTATGCCAACATGTTTATAGCTCTGTTCATCACAGGCCTTACCAGTCAGGGTGTTAAAAGGCACATGCTTTTCAATAGTGTGGATCCTAAGTTAAGTCAGATAATGCCATCAGGTAGGAATTTAATTACATTAATCAAAGGTTTAGGTGGAAAAATAGTTTTGCAGAAGCTAGAATGAAATAACATTTAAGTACACATGTATAAATCACAGCGTTAATAGACATTGTTTGAAGTGGCCGATAGGAAAATGGATATATACCAGAAGCTTAGAAGGAAACCTGAGGGGGCCTTCACCTGAATGGTAGACACTGCTTTCGAAATTCAGAAGGCTGCCGGGCCTGGCCATGTCCTTCATGAGCTGTTCATTGTGAGTCCTCTGAGCAGAGACACACAAAGGCACTTGGGTCATTTTGTACAGCCAGGGCTTTCCTGGGAGGCAGCTGGCCAGCCCAGGCCCACTCTCTGAGCCTGAAAAGGCGAGACACACTCTCGTGAGGTCTTTGTCACCTTGGATGGCCGAAGCTTGGCACGCTTGGGTCTCTTTCCCTGGCACTCCAACCCAGCTCTGTCCAGAATCCAAGGAGGGATGCCTCGGGGTTCCAGAGGATTTTACAGCCTAGGACAGAAGCTGCTGCCAGAGCCCTGGGGCATGAGATGTGGCGGGTTTGCCCATAGCTTTTGCCAGTGAAGGTGACTTTCTCTGCCACACAGGGACTTAAATGCGGGCCCAGAGCACCAGCCCCCGGGCAGCCACCTTCCACGCCCTTGGACAAAATGGGAGCACTGGCATCTGGCTAACAGGACAGGCTCTTGGAGCCCAGGTGCTCCGTCCCACCTCCCTGTGATGGAGTGTGTGTGCATGCTCTGTTGCTTCAGTTGTGTCTGACTCTTTGCGACTCTATGGACTATAGCCTGCCGGGCTCCTCTGTCCATGGGTTCTCCAGCAAGAATACTGGAGTGGATTGCCATGTCTTCTCCAGGGGATCTTGCCAACCCAGGGATCAAACCTGGGTCTTGACATTGCAGGCGGATTCTTTACTTCCTGAGCCCCCAGAGAAGCCCGTGATGGAGTGTGGTGGATGTCAATGAGTGCTAGCGAAAGGGGACTTTCAGGTGTGCTGACGATAGCTCTCCTGCCTTCCGACACCATCTGGCTTCACCCGGGCTGTGGAGCCTGGTGTGGTGTCCCGTACGTAGCCTGTCTCACCCTACCTGGGTTATTCACCAAGTGTCCCTGGGACTCCTGGCTGTTGGTTTTCTGGATGCACATTCTTCTGCCCATTGTTGATGTGGAGACACTCTTGCCCTCTCTCAGGTAGATTTGTTCCTGGGCATATCTGTAATTGCCTTGTTCCTGGTTGGTCCTGGGCATATCTGTAATTGCCTTGTCCTGATTGGGAGTCAACCACGAATGACTTGGTCTGAAATGAAAGGCCCCAATGGAGGATTACCATCCTCATCACAAAGCAGCTACCTCGTGTAGGTGGGGCAGGTGGAGAGGTCCTGATTTCACCACATTCTTGCCACGGTGGCCCTAAGGTCTTCGTCCCCTGAAGAAGAGCTGAGGGAGCTGGAAGGAAGGGTGAGAGGTGTGTCTTTGTGCTGGTTGAGACAAGAAGGGAAAGGCGGGTGGGTCTGGCCCCCAAAGGCGGGACAGGAAGGCTCTCATTCCCATGGTGGATGCAGTGTTTGTCCAGCTGAAAGCTGCCCTACTCGGCTGACTACCTGATGAGTGATTTCCCCCAAGTTGACAGCTGCTCCAACACATCTCACTACAAGTCCTGACAAAACAGGGTGTTCTGTGGGGCTGCTGTTGCTGCAGCAGGCATTTGGAAGAATCTGGAAGGATGGGGCTGCATAGGATGACCTTGAAGCAGTCTCCCCGCTGTCCTATTCCTCCCTTTCTCGCCAACCCTCCAGCTTTCTGCGTTTATGAGAAATTGGACCCATCCCTTTCAAATACCCACTGTGCTCTTAGTAATGGAACTAGACGTAAAATCATGGTGTGTATTTACGGTTCTAGAATAAGCCCTTGGGTGAGCATCAGCATATGTGAGTCTTCCCTCATGAGTAACCTTGTGAAGAGGCAGGGAAGGGGTATCTAAGCCTGAGAGGTTAAAGGGTTCGTCTGGTCTCACACAGCTTCAGGGTCAACTTAGGATCTGGACTGAGGCCTCCGCAGTCCCTGCTCCCATGCACAGTCCGCCCACAGAGCAGGCAGTGGGACTGGAGCACTTTGGGGCAGGGAAGCTGTGGGGATGCAGGTGACAGGGGTTAGTCTGCTCTCAGAGAGTTGAAGGGACTGCAATGTACCTGACATTCTGCTTTTCTATATAATTTCAAGAATTTATTGCCATGGTCCAAAAGCACCAGGGGCAATGTTAACCTGGAGGAGCTTCTCAGTAAATACTTTAGGTGTGCTTTCCTGGGGAGCAGTGGCACCTAATTCTGGGGCTTATCCTCGACCTGCTGCAGTGCTGAGCCAAGACTCTGAGGAGGAGGGTGGGGGTGGGGGAGACAGGCGGGGAACCCCCTTGACTTTGATTTGCCTTTTGCTTCTACTTTTCCTGGATTCCGGGATGCTGAGCTACCATTCCAAGAAGAGCATTAGGGTAAGTGTGAAACCCCCGGGGTCGAGGGTGACTCCTTTGTCCTGTCCTACCTCCCTCTCTGTGAGAATGCGCAGGCAGGGTGGAAGGTTCAGGCATATGTAACAAGCTGGCATTCAGGTTGGTGGCCTCCTTTACCTTTGCAGTGGGTGGCTGGGCTGGGTGAGCCCCGGGGAGGCTTAGAAAGGGAAGGGTGGACCCGACAGACCTTTGGGAAGACCGTGCAGCTTCATCATTGCTCCCGCGGCTGCGCACGGATGGCCGGGCAGGAGCCGTGCAGTGTGAGCCCTGGGCCCTGGCTCTCTTTGTGCGCAGGCTCAGTGGGCCCCTCTCTTGTTCGGGGGAGTCCTGCCAGGCAGGTATGAGTCAAAAAGCAGACCAGGCCGCTTTGGCGCAGAGGTGGTGAAGGCCCAGTGATGCTTTCAGAGTTCTCAGAACATGCCTCCCAAAGTGGAGAATGCTTTCGGCAGGCAGGGGAAATGTGCAGTTTTCTTCGTCTGGTAGGGCCTTGATGCTCACTGTCTTTCATTTCCTTCCTCCCTCCCCCCGCTTCTCTTCCTTCCTTCCTGTTTTGGTTTGGTTGAGCCTTAACACTCAATGTCTTTCATCCTCTTGCTCTTGCTCCTTTCCTTCTTTTTTTTTTTCCTTTTTAAAAAAATTGATAAAAGTCCATTTTCAGAAGGTTTAGATACATGCAAATTACTGTCTAATTTTTAAAAATTTACAAAAAAGATTTGAATTCTGACAGAAGAGCCAGAATACTGTCCTTCTCAGTGGGCACTGGATTTCTATCTTGTCTCTCAGCTCTTTGGCGTGGGTTAAATTAGCCCTCACAGGAGGCCACACTCTCCTGTCGGGGCCATCTGGGTATTTGCTGAAGGCTCTCCAGGGCTGGGTGAGAACTGCTGGGTGTGAAAACCACAGCATGGATGTGGAACAGGCCCTGGTGTTGGAGTCTGGACAGCGTTCAGGCCTGAGTGCTGCAGATTCCTTCCCGGAATCTTGGGTAGTAAGTGCATGGGAAATCTAGGGAGTACATTGGAGGCTCATGCCCTGTGCTGGGGGTAGTGGAGGAGACAGTGGAGAAGAAACTGTGGTCTTGTGCAAAGGGAGCAAAAGCCGCTGTCTCACAGGGCGAAGTATGCATGCCCTGGAACATCTGCCCAGTCGGTAGTGGGTGGCATGGATGAGAGTGTTATTAAGAACCTCAAGAAATGGGGTTCCTTTGCAGCTACCCCTCTTTTCTCCCTTGGGTCTCCTGGTTGGACCTCAGTCTGTCCTTCACTTGCTTGGAGACAGTGGGGGCTTCAGAATGGGGCCTCTCCCTTCTGGCACTGGGGGGAGGGACCCAGTTTGCAGGAGGTGGCTTCCTCCCCTACTCCCACCCCTACGGCAGATGCAGTAAGTGGGTCTGGATCTGCTCCCTTCCCCACAGATACCTTCCTGACTGGCTTTGATCCTTATTTAAACACATTCCATGCATATTAAGATGACAGACACATTGATTTTGCTCCAAGCAAGTAGCCATCCACCCTAGATGGGCTGTGGGCCCCAAGCAGCTTCCTTGATGTTTGGAAGAGAGTAAGGGACAAGCCCCGGATGGATGGGTGTTCTCTCCGTCTCCCTCACTCCTCCCCCATCTCACTTTACCCATAAGAAACTTTGTTCTCTTAGAGATGAAGTGCCTCCTCCTGGTCACACAGCTTCTTAGTGACAGGATTAGAATTTATGTCTTAAAAAAAATTATTATTTTTACCATTTGGCCCATACTGTGCAGCATGTGGGATCTTGGTTCCCTGACCAGGGATCAAACCCATGACCCCTGTATTGGCAGCCCAGAGTCTTAACCACTGGACCACCAGGGAAATCTATAGAATTTATGTCTATTGATTACCAGTCAAGTGCTTTTTCTGCTCAACTATATACCACGATCAGAGACAAATTTATTCTCTTTGGTATTGTTTAAATGCACATTTTACTATTCGAAAGCATGGAATTGAGTGTGAATAATCCTTTTTGATGTAGGAGGAGGATGAAGAGAGGAAGGCGACTGGGACCATTCCTGGGCAATATCTGGGAGCCGGGAGTTGGGATCACGACAGACAACAGATATGTGTTAGCAAGGACCCACCACGCTACCCTTCTGGGTTTCACGAAGAAGTCATTCTGTCTATATAATTTTATTAGGCTGAGACTTTTTCCGACGCTTTATTTTTCCGTTTGCTCACAGCCCATAGAAGTGAGCCAGGGAGGGAAGCCAGCACGTTTGCACTATTTACCTACTCTCTGACTTTGGAACTTAGCAAATCTGCTGTGTGTGGCTTTGTTTTGCCGACTTTTACAAATCAAGACCATAAACTGTAAAGCACATCAGCTCACTTTGAGGGACCTGATAGCTGATTGTTGCCTTGATAAGTGTCTGTACAAATATTTATACGTTGCTGATAGTCTCGAGTTGCATTGTTGCAACACGCAAAGCTGTTAGGTTTCCAGGACTTCTCCTGGCAAAACTTCTCCATGGAGTGAGGCTTATTTTCGATCTGCTCATCCTCCCTAAAACCTTGTTAGCCTGCGACTGCATGTAATGCAACTCAAGTTGTGGAGAAAGAAGCATAATATTAGCCCGTGCTGTCATTCACTAGTAAAATAAGTAGAGGAGGCCATTCTGGAATGCAGGGGGGCTGGTATAACTTCTCAGTGTAGCGTCTTCTGACCCCACTCCTTAAGTATTCACATGAGACGAGCACACTGCTGTGATTAAGGAAGCAGTGCGGTGCTTCAGAAAGGCCTTCATCTCTTGCCACTCAGATGAGCACCTGAAAAAGAACCTATAAACCATTTGAAAGCGAGTGATCAATGGCACCCCACTCCAGTACCCTTGCCTGGAAAACCCCATGGATGGAGGAGCCTGGTAGTCTGCAGTCCGTGGGGTCAAGAAGAGTCAGATACGACTGAGCGACTTCACTTTCACTTTTCACTTTCACGCGTTGGAGAAGGAAATGGCAACCCACTCCCCTGGAGAGTCCCAGGGACGGGGGAGCCTGGTGGGCTGCCGACTATGGGGTTGCACAGAGTCAGACACGACTGAAGTGACTCAGCAGCANTCAGATACGACTGAGCGACTTCACTTTCACTTTTCACTTTCACGCGTTGGAGAAGGAAATGGCAACCCACTCCCCTGGAGAGTCCCAGGGACGGGGGAGCCTGGTGGGCTGCCGACTATGGGGTTGCACAGAGTCAGACACGACTGAAGTGACTCAGCAGCAGCAGCAATCCTGTTACGAAGGTGTCCTTCATTTCCCTGAAGGACCCACAGCTTCCTGAGACATTTCCATGTCTGTTAGCAGATCAATAAGAGTTAGAGCTGCTAGACTGTGAGCTCCTTGAAGCCAAGCAGTGAGGTTCATTTCGTTTTATTCTCCCCACCATTAACAGTTCGTGTTTGGAACAAATGAATGAAATTGGGTGCCATTACATATCAGGTGGAATGAAGGTAGCATTTCTGGAATGAGGATGTAAATAAGTGTAAAATTGGATATTCACTGACACTTTCCCAGGAACAGGTCTCTGAGCATGAGAGCTGAGAGCTGAGCATGTGGTGGTTGCAGGCCTCTGTGGCTGATTTTCTGGATCATGATTGGGACCAACAGTTGTCTTCCCCCATGTTACAGATGAGGACTCGGAGATTCAGAAGTGCTGTGAGCCCACAGGGCGAGGTGACTAAGTTCTAGCAGGTCCTGAGTTCCTGCTCTGGGCTGAGTGTTTCGCAGACACTATTTTAATCAGTTTCCACAGCAACCCCAGCAGATTGGCAATACACCATTGTCATGTACATTTTACTGATGAACAAACTGAGGTTCAGAGAAAGAGCTGCATTGGGTCACACAGCCAGGAAGTCCTGCAGATGAAGATTCCAGAATCTAATTCAGGGAGCCTGAGTGCCCACTCTGCTGACACACCTGGGCTTGAGCTCACGTGGCCCACTCAGGTCTGGGTTTGCAGTTCTAGGCCCACCAACCTGATAGCTGGCCTGTGGCAGGTGCTGTCTTTAGGGGTGGTAGCCTCCAGCCTGGCCCTGGACTTGGCCCTGGGGGTTGAGAGAAGTGGAGCACCGTTAGTACACCTCGTCCTTTCCACTCTTCCCCCGTCTTTCTCAGGGCCTCCCCTTCCTTCCTTACCGGTGCCACTATCTGCCTGCTCCAGTGTGCGTTCCTGCGGGGGATTAATGCCCTGGCCAGGCCACCGCTGCTCCCGTTGTCCCATAATCTGGAGGCTTGTCTGTCAGCCGGCAGGGGTGTGGTTTGGGGGTGGATAAGTCAGAGGTGGCTCAGCCTGAGGAAGCTGGCCCTGGGAATCTCACCTGTCCCTTCTCTCCTCCCCAGAGTGGCGCTGTCAGGACTGCCTCTCTAAACATAGCCCCCTCTCTGGCCCCAGGGGCTCCCTCCAGACCTTCCCAGGCCTCTGGGCGATCCATCCTGGCCCTCTGGAAACAGGACTGTGGGAGTCCCAACCCGCAGTGCCCTGGGCAGAGCCCGGACACGCAGTCGTTCTGGCAGGCAGCCTTAGGCAGGCCTGGGCAGAGGGCTGAAAGGAGGAGAAGGGGCTGGGACGGCCGCAGCAGGCCAGATGGGAGACAGAAGACAGCTCGGGCGCAGGCTGCCGGGCGGTGGGGTGGGCGCACCCTTGGCGGCCCGGGCTGGCCTGCGGGGAGGGGTAAGGCTGGCGCCTTCTCCCTCAGAGTCAGTCCTGCTGGAGGCCAGCCAGCTGCTGGAGCTGGGTGTGGGGCAGTAAACACAGGGTCTCGAGTCTTGAAGGTTCTTAGCTGGGAGGCCGAGAGGAGGGAGAAATGAGAAGACGGAGTATCAGACAGCATCGGCCTCTGCACCCCCTCTCTCCAGTGCACGCTGTGGTCCAGGTGTTGACCCCCAGACCTGTTTCACAGCAGCCTCTCCCCTCAAGGCTGAGTGAGTTTTTTCACTATGGTCACACTTTGGTCCTGCATGGTCCCTGGGCTGAAGGGTAGGTGTAGGGAGATTGGCAGACATTGTCTTGAGAAGTCCTCAGCCCCTCCATAAAGCCACATCTGAGTTCCTTCAGCCATTGGCCGGGGGGCCTGAAACAAGCCCACCAACCCCACTGAGCCTCAGGCTCCTCGCCTGTAAAATGGAGTGAATTACCTTTCCTGTCCGCTGGGAGGAAATGTTCCGCTTGACTCTAGGTCACTCAGAGGTGTTTTGTCACAGAGGCATGGCTCTGGAAGCACAGGCGTGGTGGTCTTTTGGCTTGTCAGCTCTGTGGGCTGAAAGGGCGGCACGGCCTGCTGGAGGATGCTGTCTGCTCACCTTGCCCAACGTGTGGCTGGCCTAAGCCTCCCCAGCCTCACCTGTCTCTGTGGGCAGACACTGTCCTCCAGCTTGGCGTGGGCCCAAAGATGGGAGAAGGTGACCGCAGCTCTGGGAACCTGAGTTCGAGGGGACCTGCCTGGGGTAGTCTCCCATGTGAGTCGCCCCTGCGACATCTTTCCCTTTCCATGCGGTGTGCAGAGACAGTTGGGGGAAGGGAAACTGGGAGGGGCTGCTGCCCCTGCTGCCCATCCCGCACCCTGCTTGCTTCCTGTTCTGTTAGAGAAATGCGGTTTCTTCAGGAGGTGGCCAGTCATCTGAGGTTGATCAAGTTTACGGGTGATTCAAATGTGTGTGCAGGGTACATACGGCTTATGACACAAACCCGAGTGATTTCCTTTAGCAGCCGAGCCTCCATGCTTCTCAGAGAATCATCAGCCTGGCAAATGACGGGGAGAATCTGGGCTGACCTTGGACCTGCAGGTGACCTCAGCAGCCCCGCCCGCTTCTGGCTTCCTTTTCCCTCTTCCCTCATCAGCCCGCTTCCCTCTTTCCTGATCATATGTGTTGGTGAGTAGATGGGTGGGTCAGCTCACCCCTGCTCACGTCTCTCCAGCACACTAAACCTGTTTGCCATTAAAAGTTGGGAACCAGGCCCAGGTGGTGCTAGCGGTAAAGAAGTTGCCTGCCAGTGTAGGAGACGTAAGAGACGTGGGTTTGATCCCTGGGTTAGGAAGATCTCCTGGAGGAGGAAATGGCACCCCACTCCAGTGTCCTTGCTTGGAAAATCCCATGGATAGAGAGTAGCCTGGGGGGCTATGGTTCACAGGTTCACAAAGAGTCAGGCAGGACTGAAGCAACTTAGCATGCATTATCATTTGGAAAACGTGCCCAAGTGCCAGAGGTGGCTACGTTATGGAATGTCCCAGGCCACTTCTAGGAAGGAAAGTGGGTATGGGGCAGCCCAGTGCTTCAGGGTGCCTCCTTGGTACATGCATAATGCATCGTCACCTCCTACCTCCCAGCTGCACGCCCGGCAACCTTGCGGACACCCCTGTGTCCAGCCCAGCCTGGGTGTACCTCTTGCGTGCTTGGTTGGCACTGATAGGGGTCACCGGTGGGGAGGAGTTCTTCTCGGAGCACACTGCCACATGTCCTGTGAGCTGTCTCTGAGGTCTTGCCCAGCCTGCAGTGTCCAGGGCCTCTTCTGCCAGAGCCCTGCTGGTTATCACTGTGGGCATTATCTCCACTCACCACCTCTGTGCCCAGGGCTGTGGTGTCCCCTTGAAGAACCCACACCCATCTCCCAGAGGCCCTTCTTGCTTAGAGTCTGACCCAATCCAGCCCCCCCCACCACCCCGCCGCACGCACCTTTCAGGGACTTTGAACTCACCCTAGCCTTGCTTGAAGCAATGTCCTTCCCCAGAGGACCAGATCTGTCTCTCTAGGGGCCGCCCTGAGGGTCCCTGCCATCTCAGCAGTGCTTGAACCTTGTGGGTTCTTGTGGTGGCCCTTGGCTGATGTGGTTTCATTTAGAACAAAGCACAGCACCTTTTGGAGCATTTCTCTACTAGAGCATTGTCTTCTCACTGGCAAAGAGAGAAATGGGACAAAAGAGGTCACAGAGCCCTCTGGGGGAAATGTGTGCTGAAGATAAGGTGGTAACACAGAGAAAGAGGGAGACTGGTCTGGAAGGCCTTCCAAGAAAGGACAGGTTGTTAAACTGCTGTGTCAGCTGCACAGTGCTCTTCAGTGGCAGGTATTGTGATCACTACCATCATGGCCATCACCACCACCGTGAGAGGATATGGTCATGAGGTAGGTGCTAACTGTAAGTGCTGATGGAGTTTCCAGCTGATTTCCTGATTTTAGAGGCCACGGATGTGTCTACCTGGAAGATTCCAATTCAGTTCAGGAGCTGAGGTTTGAGTCTAGACTTCATAGCTCTCCGATAGTTTGCTGACTGGTTTCTAGGTGTTGACTTGAAGACAGCTTATACATCCTTGAATATTTGTCCATATTGTGAAAAATCTGAATTTATCAAACAGAGCAGTAAAAAGGTGATGCTTCATTTTACAGAAGATTTTTCTTTTCAGTTTACCAAAGGATCCTCAGTGGTATTTCTCTTTGATGGAATGTTTGTCTACCTCAGAAAGTGTTTACAGGTCATTAACTACTCAAGTGAAGGACCTCGGTAGAGAAAAGGAAGCCTGCAAGCAAATAGACTCATAGCTCTAGCTTAGAGGGTGGTAGTTCAAGAGAATTAGACTACTTGGCCGACAGGTGTGTGCTAAGCACTCTGTGTATCCAGCCCTGGAAAAGAAGTAGGGACCATGTGTCCTTCCTTGGAGAACTGGTAGTCTCTTTGGAAACAAGACTTCTCTTGAAATAATTGGGAAGACAGTATAGTGAAGACAGAAATTAGGTGCTAAGTTGTGTTCACTCATCTCTTACGATTTATTGATGGAAGAATGAATGGGCTTTGCTTTACCGAAATTTGGTTTATGTACTGCTTTTCAGGAATGCTGCAGTGGCGCACAGTGAAGGAGGTCTGAGGAAGGAAGGAGTTGGCTAAGAGCCCTCTTGGGAACACAGAGAGAGCTTATGATGGAATGCAGAGACCTGGCTGTCCTAGAATTAAATTCTATGTGATCAGAGTTTGCCTCCCAGAAATGGCCCAGGCCCCTGAGAGATGCTAGGACGGAGACATCTGTTAGGCAAGAGGGCAGTACAAAAGGGAGAGAAGGACTCATCGTCCGTGTCTCGAATCCTTGTCTCCAACTAGTGGCCGAGTGGAAGGTGACGTCACTTTTTCTCTCGCCTTCGCGCCTGCTGACTGCTGCTCTGAGCCCACTTTGGCCGTGTGTCAGAGCTGACCAGAGGACAAGGATGACTTGTCATCAGATGGTCAGCACCAGGTCTGTCTCTGCTGGGAAATGGTTTCAAAAAGTTTCCAGTTCTGCCTCAGAGGGCTCAGCACTTGCCCCTTTAGTGACATCTTCGGGATGGTCAGCTCTCACCCTTTTCCAGTTGGTGGCAGCCTGCCCCACCTCGCCAGGGAAGGCATTCTGTAAATGGTGTTTTTTTTTTTTTTTTTTTCAATTTCCATTGTATGGGTCCTAGTTTGTTTTTCCAGTTTCCAGGGACCCTTCCTGGTGCTAGAATTCTGGGATTTCATGAGCAAATCTATGTTCTCCTAACCCGTTTCCTCTGTATATGCATATGCATAGCTTTCTTTCATCCCCTCTCTTGTTAGCCTAAAAGCCTTCATCATAAATTGAATTTTCACAGGAGAGTGGCCCTGGTCCCCTTCTATTTAGTTTGTGTTCCCCTTTCCTGGCAATCTTTCCAGGATTTATAGATTATGTCTTAGGTGTTTTAAAAAACATTCTAAGAAGATTGAAAATATCCTTGAAATTTTAGACTCACAGAAACAATGCCATTTAGAATCTGGAGTTGCTGTTAGCCCTAAGTTATCTCTGCCCCAACTTCCCACGGTGGCAGGGGATTGGGTTGGGGAGGAGCAATGAGGTGTCTGTTTCTGAGCAGGAAAGGAGTTTGCCAAACATCTTTTATGTATATGTACTCCAAACTCTCAAAGCACTGCTGCTGCTGCTAAGTCACTTCAGTCGTGTCCGACTCTGTGTGACCCCATAGACGGCAGCCCACCAGGCTCCCCCGTCCCTGGGATTCTCCAGGCAAGAATACTGGAGTGGGCCGCCATTTCCTTCTCCAGTGCATGAAAGAGAAAAGTGAAAGTGAAGTCGCTCAGTCTGTCCGACTGTTAGCGACCCCATGGACTGCAGCCCACCAGGCTCCTCCGTCCATTGGATTTTCCAGGCAAGAGTACTGGGGTGGGGTGCCATTGCCTTCCCCTCTCAAAGCACAGGGACCATAATAATTTCTGCACCCCAACCTGGGATACAAACTGACTGCCTCCACTGGCCAGACTGGACTCATTTCTAAGGGATTCCACCCTGATTTACTAATGAACCCTGCCTGCCATCCCTGTGTAAGAAAGGAAGATAGGCAGGACTTGGGAGTTATCCAGAGAGATACAGCTGAAGAGATACAGCTGGTCAGTGTCCAGGTGTGCACAAATATGAACAGGTTGCTGATTCTAGTACAGAGTCCCAAGCTGTCCAGGAAGGAGCTGTGGCATCTACTCTTAGCCAAAACCCACCAGGGTCAACACAACTGTGTTGGTCTGGAGCAGGCCAACAGTTGCTTTTATCAAAGGCCCCATGGAAGGGCTTGGCCTCTGGTTGGGGTGGGCGTGAGGGTGGGGTGGAAGAGGAGTGGCCGGCCTCTGGGTCTGTGACTGCGCTCAGGTGGCTCCTTTCAGAAGGCTCTCTTGTCGGTGGAGAATTGGATTTTGTTACTCAATAGGAATAAAATTGTTTGTACGCTGTGGCAGATGCACTAGGTCATCCCTCCCCAAATTGTAAGGAGGTGAAGGCTCCTGTGAACGCACTCTCCCCACCTCATCACTGTCTGTCTGTTTTCATCCGTCCGTCTCTCCAACCATTGGTCATATATGGATGCCTATGAGCACAGTAGCTTGGAAACTGCATTCCCAATTGCCCCCTCCCTCCAACCTTGAATTTCTTGGTCTATCCCCCTCTTCTCTATTTCCCTGATCCCAACTTCCTCTTGGGAAAGGAGCTGATGACCTCATTTCTGCTGAGGTGTAACAAATACCAGGAGCCATGTGTTTTATTTCACAATAAAATGTATGGACTGTCTCATTTCTAAGTACTTTACAAATATTAACTCAGTTTACTTTCATAACAACTCCTATTAAGCACATACTATTATTATTCCCATTTTACAGATGAATCCATTTTTAAACTCCAGCTAAAGAAATAGGAGTGAGCCAGGAGTATTTGTCATCACAGGACCGGTCTGTATCTCCCCTGGTCTGGCTCTGCCAACTGGAGATTAGGTAGTTGGAATGTATACTCTTCTTCCTTTGATATTTTATCCCAGCCAGCTCTGGGCCATTTCTACCCTCCTCTCTCTGTACTCCCATCTCTGCAAAAATGACACAAGATTTTTAAGACATTAGAGAATTAGAGATCATTTACTCCAACTTCCTTGTTTACTGTGGGGCAGCTGAACGCCTCAGAGGTGACGAGACCCGGCATGGTCACCAGACCAGATGGTGGCAATGTGTGGACGAGAAGCCAGGGCTCTCTGCCTCCTGTCTCCCAGCCTCCCAAGGTCTCAGTCCTGAAGCACTGCCAGCACCTTCTTCCCCTGCCTCATGCTTCCTCAGTCTGTGTAGCTAAGAGGTGTGTTGCCTCAGAAATGAAGATTTGCTTAGGTCTCTTAAGTGATGCAGGTGCACCTCACTCACAGGCTTCGCTTTCCCTTTCTCAGTTTATTGCCTGTAGCAGTCTCTGTTTTGTTTTCTTGGGACTTCCCCGGTGGCTCTGATGGTAAAGAGTCTGCCCGCAACGTGGGAGACCAGGGTGCAATCCCTGGGTTGGGAAGATCCCCTGGAGAAGAAAATGGCAACCCACTCCAGTATCCTTGCCTGGAAAATCCCATGAATGGAGAAGCTATGTAATTGCATATCTGGGACAAGCAAAGTCTTACATTTGGAAATAGTGTTATAACTCAGTAAGTTGTGTCGAGCCTCACTTGGCTCATTCTCAACTTGTTTGGGCTTCCCTGATAGCTCAGTTGATAAAGAATCTGCCTGCAATTCAGGAGACCTTGGTTCTATTCCTGGGTTGGGAAGATTCCTTGGAGAAGGGAAAGGCTGCCCACTCCAGTATTCTGGCCTGGAGAATTCCATGGACTGTATAGTCCATGGGGTTGCAAAGAGTCAGACATGACCGAGCGACTTCCCCTCACTTCCCCTTGAGTTGTTGTCTTTCTGTTTAAGGTGGCTGCCCCTCTTTTGTGCGCTCCCCCTCCACTTGCTGTGTCTTCTCGCGGCCTGCCGCTGCCGCTGCCGGGGGCCACTGCAGCTCCAGTCTCAAGGCTGAGCTCCTTCAAGGAGCTTGCTGCTTCCTGGTCACCTGTGGTCTCCCAGCCCTGCCCTGTCACAGCCAGTGAAGGTGGGGGAGAGGGGAGGGGGAATCCTCACATCTTCCGGGGATTCTCTGTGTCCACAGCTCTGGGCAGCAGCTGGGGGCCCTTCCGAGGGAGGCCTTGATGTTGTCTTCCTTCCCAAGGCCTTTTGGCAAGGTAGAAGTTATCTTCAGGACCCTTGGCTGCTGTTCAACTACACAGCCAGTGGGGGAGGTCAATCACCCCCCTTTCTGACCTGGAGAGGGGGAGGCTCTTAGGACTCTGAGCACCACATTTAATAGTTCCCCCGACTCAGAAGGGGGTCTCAGTCCTAAAGAATGGCCATTATAAAAATGTTCTGAGGTCATTTCCCATCATTCCATTAGAGTAGTGGAGAGGTCACCTTAGACTAAGGTGACATTTGCTAATTGAGCCAGGCTGCCATACAAGCTTTGGAGTTGAATTTCTTGAGGACTAGGAGGATGGAGATGGGATAGGCTGTAGGGTAACAAATGGGGGTTCCCTGGACTCAAAACCTTTTTTGTGTTCTCAAAAGTTGAGTTGCTCTAGATATTATTTATCTAAGAGAAATGAAGACATGCATTCATACAAACACATATATGCAAATGTTCATTGGAACATTGTTCCTAATAGTCAAAAAGTGGTAACAACTCAAATGTCAGTCAATAGGTGAATGGATAAACAAATTGCAGTACTGCCATACAATGGAATATTCAGTTTAGGAATGAAATGGTAATACATCTAACAACATGGATGAATCTCAAAATCATTCTGCTCAGTGGAAGAAATTAAACGGTTTAATGCAGTTTGATTCCATTTACATGAGATTTTAGAAAAATCAAAACTAAAATGATGGGAAGTAGATCAATGTTTAAAAGGGGTCAGGGGATTAGGAGAAGGGATTGACTGCAAAGGGGCATGAGATGACTTTTTAAAGTGATGGAAATGTTCTCTGTCTGATCTTGGTGGAGGTTCTACAACTGTATACAATTAGCAGAATTCATCAAACTGTACACTTAAAGTAAGTGACTCTTGTATGTAAATTATGCCCCAATAAAGCTAAAAAATAAAAACCAACCACTTGAATTGGACCGTCATGGAAAGCTGTCTGTCTATCCCTAGCTTTTAACTACATCATCTCAAGACTCTAGGCATCTCTGGGTGGGTGGGGGGCAGGGGGAGTGGGCGCTAAAGTTCATCTCAGGGAACTTTGGATTTGGAGATTTCATGGAAGTCGGTAATGACTGGAGAGAGGCAGAAGCAGCCTGAGATGATGCTTTCCACCATGAGCAGAGCACCTGTCAGAAATTCCTGAGCACTTGTGAGTGTGTGAGGTGAGGGACAGTAAGGGGAGGGGATTTATTTCATAAACCAGAGGGCNTTCATGGAAGTCGGTAATGACTGGAGAGAGGCAGAAGCAGCCTGAGATGATGCTTTCCACCATGAGCAGAGCACCTGTCAGAAATTCCTGAGCACTTGTGAGTGTGTGAGGTGAGGGACAGTAAGGGGAGGGGATTTATTTCATAAACCAGAGGGCTTTAAAATATAAAAGGGGAGAATATACCTGAGTCAGTGTTACTCACTGATATATCTTTGGGTGGAGGGGGATCCCAACCGTGTGACTGTCTGGTGAATTCCTGTAAAGTGAGAATTTTTGTTTGTTTTTAACATCCATCTTCCTCTGCAAATCATCTCTCATGCAAAACTTAAGGTCGTCACTGTCCATGTGATATCTAGACTTTCTTCATTCATTTGGTAGACTTGAGTCTTTTCTGAACCTAGCGTATGCTAAGGCCATGTAGATTTGAATCCTTACACGGAAAACCTCCGTGTGTGTGTGTGGTGTTGGGTTGCACTTGGGCACATGGCCTGACTCCGGGACTTGGCTGTCAAGGTGGAGAAGGGATGCCCTGGATGCCTTGATATGAACATTCAGCCCAGCCTGTGCCTCGAGGGCAACATTACAAATAATAGCTACATTGGTTGTTGCCCTCATTTTCTAGGGCGTTCCCTTTACAAAATAGGATAGACAGAGTGGCCAAGAGCGTCCATGTTTCCTTCTCTCTGGCCTCAGAGGGAAGTCCTTTTTGATGATGCTAGATTCAAGAGAATATTAAAAATATGTTTTTAGAGCTTAGCGTTTTGCCTTCAGTGTGTGCTTCAGCCAAACCTAACGTCTTTGCAGCTGACCAAGGCTGAAATTGAGCTAGAGGGCTGTGCAGACTTAAAGATGGGTTTCCTGTAAAGATGTTAGTTTTTGGTAACTGACAGCCAGACTCAATCAACCTGGCACACGCTCTGGTTGGTGTGTGGGCTTCTCTTCTGCTCTTCTCTAGGGTGTGGAGTGGCTGTTTAAAGAGGGTGGATATTACTGCTAATCTTTGTGTAGCATAACAGGTTACTGCCACTTGCCTTTTTTTTTTTTTATCTGGAAATACAAGCAGATATCAGAAGGGAACTGTTTGTGGCTACAGAGATGGTTAAAATTGTCATTGTGAACAGAAATGATACTTGGAAAAATAACTTTCCTTTTAGGAAGGCAAATCAGTCATTTAACCACTATTTGTTGAGTTTCTAAGATATATGTATATCATATATCACATGCTGTGCTGGGTCCTTTGAAATGAAATAAAAATAAATAGAAGACAGAGTCCCTGCACTTCAGGAGCACATTGGGAAGATGTAGAATTAAGGAGGGGCATTGAGAGGTAACGAGCGATGGAAGGACTGGTTATGTGTCCAGGGTGGTGTGAGGAATGTGCACTCCTTAAGGTCAGGAAAGGCAGAGACTGATTCTTTATGCCAAGGTGACCAGCAGACTTTTAGCTGGGCCTTGGATATGAACAGGAAATCAGAGAGGAGGAAGAAAAGCCTGAAAGGATTTTGACCTAACCTGAACCCAAGTGAACTTTTCTGGATGACGTAAGAGAAAAGTTTATGCAAGGAGAATTAGATAGACATTTGAGAGGGGAAGGGAGGTTTGGGGGCCCAGGAGATTAGCCGTGGAAGCCTGGAGAGTCAAAAGCGGAGACCCTGGTGAACCCGGAATGTTCTAGAGGAGGACTAGCTGCTATGAGGATTTGAAGTGGTCAGAACATCTTTGTAGCTTCCGTCATGGTACTTCCTCCTCCTGGCCAGAGTTTTCTTTTGAGACAGATGTTGGTCAAACAAGCTTTTTTTGTTTGTGGTTGATCACTTGGCGTATAGCATGGCTCCTTGTCCTGGACGATGAAGAGGGCATTTTAGCAGCAGGCAGGGTAGTTGTGTGTTCACTGCAAAAGGAGTGTACGTTTCTAGGAGACTTGGTGGCTTTGGGGAAAATCTCACAGTGGCAGAAATTAATTAGGAATAGAGTAGAACTGACTCTGAAGAGCTGGTATTATGTGGATGTGCTATGGGCCACATGACAAAAAGGAAATGGGATGAGAAAGGCTGCAAATGACTAACAGGGACCTGTTGGCAGGTGGACTGACTGCTGTTGACCAGCTCTGCAGAGCGAAGGTAGTTAGGTGTTTCCACTTTGTCTTCCCCAAACTCTCTAAAGCAACTGGTCCACTGGGGTCAAAGACATCCTTCAGGAACCTCTTGGTTTCCTATTGTTTATGACCAAAAGCAATGTTTTCTTCCTTTCTTTGAAGATAAATTAATTTGGGGTGGTAGTGACTTCGGGCTAATTTTGATTCTGTGGTCACTGATTTGAAATTTTTATTGTTATTTTTTTTTCACATCAACCAAAACTAGAAAAGTTTCCCCGGATCCCCTGAAATGTGTTTCCTTTCATTGGGAAAGCCAACTATCTCTAGCCATAACAGGGTTTACACTGAATTGTATAAGTGATACTGACTTCTGTGTCAGCAAAAAATGAAATGAAAACTGATCATAGACGACATTACCTAAATGACAGTACCTACGTATGTCCTTTCTTTCACATTTGCTGTAATCCTGTTTTTGCATTGTCCTATTAACGCAAGTACTGTCATCTTTAAATGCTGTCAGATCGTAACTGGATTGCTAAGGACAGAGGAGAGGAATCAGGGAAAAGTCAATGGCATTTTCCAACACACTGCAGAGATGGGCTTCTTCCCTGTCTCGCGGTTGAATTCTTGGAGAAATTGTTCAGTTAAAATGATGACTCACGTGTCTTACAGGCTTTGATGAAATAGCCAACTTCACTCCTTGTGTTCCTAGAAGGAAAGAAAGAAACGGTCTCTTTCAACAGCCAATGAGGCAGACTCTTCCAAGATAACGGTCATGATTCTGCCGAACGAGAATGCATTATATGTATTACTCTTGTGTTTTTCAAAAACCAGCTCAAAACTAACAACAAAGAGAGAGTTCTTTGTAAGAGTTTAACACCCAATTGTTTTTTTTTTAATTTATTTTTAAATGAAGGATAATTGATTCACAGTATTGTGTTGGTTTCTACCAAGCATCGAAATCAATTGTTTTTTTAATAATGTTTCCTCAGATTTGGTTAGAGGATTCCATTTTAGAGATGGGAAAACTGAGTCATAAGATGCTTAAAGGTAGAGGTTCCCAGAACATTTGTATCTTACATTTATGCCATATGCCCAGGTTCTTCTCACATATTTAGACTAAATTCTAATCCAGGTTTCTTACAAAGTGTTCATAAATTTCCAGTCTTCACTTTTCTGCAGCTTCCTTAGTTAGAATAGCTGATGGTGAAATGACTGCATTGAAATTAAGCCTCTCAATTTTTGCATTCCATTGCTTATAAATAAGAGAGTGAGAAATAGTATCTCTGAACGCCCTTATTAAGGCAGGTTTTGCTGCCAGGGAGTAGGGCTAACCAAAGGGGATGGGCTAAGACACCTTTTTCAGGCTTCTTTTTTTTTTTTTTTTTTACTTTGCATTTTATAATGGTATAATTTAGCTTTTCCTTAATCTGATTCTGTGTTCATTTTTAAATATATATAGTGTTATTTAGTATGTTCTATTATTTATAGCCCTCCAGAAGGATCCCAAGGGAAGGTAATCTCCATTTGAGAAGATGATTTCCCAGTTTCCATACAGATGGAAAAAGTCACTGCCCACTGCGTGCCACCCAGCCCCTGCCTGTGGTTGAATTTTGTTCTCCCGATCTTGGTGTGGGGTGCTGTGGGCTGCACCCGCAAGCCTGATGGGAGATGCAATATGTGATGTACTGACACTAAGGCAGAAGGACTGCCTCATGGACTTGGAAAATATAGGTTAGGGAGTTTTATGGGATATCAAATTATCTTATTCTTTCTCTAATTAAAAACAAAACACTATTAAGTAGATCATTACATGGGTAAAAGATTAGAGCTTCACAGACTTAGAGGGGTACCCTGGCATTCCCCCTCCTGCCTGTGGCAGAGATGTCTGAATAGTCAAGTTAGATTCATAGGAGGGATGTTTTGCTTTAGTTTTAAATTTCCTGAGTCCTTTTCATTCTGATAGAACAGCAGTCTTAAAATGAAAGATTAATTTGTCCTGATTCTATTTCGTTTAGCAGGGAAAGAGGTGCCAGTGGGAAAGGGGGAATGCAGGGCGAGAGCAGTGGCCGTGTTTGGGAGACAGGTGGCTTCACAGGGTGTTGGGCAGACATGCCGCTCCATGAAGAGGTGTGGTCCTTTTGAGACTACGGGCTGCTTCTCTGTCATACCATGAGATGTGTTGGTGTATCGCCTAATGATGTAACGCTGCCTTGGTCAACCGTCTAATGCATAAAGGTCTTCCTGGAGGACATTCCAGATCCAGTCTTCATGTGGAGTTGGAGCTCCCGTGGGTCTTATAATAGTCTACCAGCTAATCCATCATACCTCCCACTTCTGTGCAAAACGTGTTTGTGTGAACATGCATATGAGTGTGCATGTGCAGTCTAAGCTGGGGTTATCTTGCTGTTGAATTTCTCACTGCAGTACTTAACTATACATACATCCATAAAGTGAACTCTCAGCATTTGGCCACTGTGTTATCTCATTGTTTGGGAAGAAGGCATGAGTGCCCAGTTGGAGGTGGGGCAAGGTGGGCTGGTAGAACTGTGGTTGGTGTCTCCATCTGGTGTGGGGGTGGGGGGAAGAGAATGAGGCATTCTCTGCGAATGAGCTTTGATAGGGTCCACTGTACCATCAGTGCAGTGATGGTGAGAGTTTGAGGACCTCCCCGGGAGGTCTTGACCCTTCAGCAGCCTTTCAGTCAAATCCATTTCAGAATGGAGAAGAGCTTGCTGCTGTCCCTCTATTTGTGACCAAAGCAGTGGTGTTAGATATAGATTTAAATCTGTATAGATCTGTATCTTTGGGTAGATGTAGAAATAGATCCCTATATTCACTAATTGTGTGTGTGTGTGTGTGTGTGTGTGCTTGTGCATATGTGTGCACCTATGTGGGTATGTGAAAGGAGAGAGCCAGAGCAGAGGGTTGGAGAAAGAAAGTTGGGAAAGAAACACGAAAATGTGCAGTCTCATTGCCCAGCCCTCCTTTTGAAAATGGGGATCTGGTAAACAATATATATTTCTGAGAGAAGACAAAGCCATCTCCTGGGCAAAGGGGTTTTTCTGGGGAGACGTGGAATTGCTCTGTGACCTTAGGGAAATACTTGACTTCTCTGGGTTGAGCTCAGCCCAATGTTCACAAAGAGCAATGCTGATATTTATAGACTACGTTTGACTATCCCAAGTGAAAGACAGTCCTCTCACCTCAGAATAGCAAGCGTTGTTTCTCATATCTAGGTTGCTGGGACAGTTTCTTAGGAACCTAATATTCAACAGCTTTATGACGTTGGATGCAGGGTTTTTCTTTGTAAACGATTCGATTGGGTTTCACTACTTTTCACATTATTTCCCAGGTCTAGGTTTTTTCTTATATTTTTACTTATATTTTTCTCACAGGAAGAATCTTAAATGATTTTTTTCCCCAGTTAACTCCAAGGCACCAAGGCTCAAGGCTTTCCTAGGACTGGTGTCTGGAGGCCAGTGACCAAGCTGAAGCCACAGGGTGTCTGTAGAGGCCTGGGTGCCTACCGGGGTCAGCTGCCCACCGTGGCTGTTGAGGATCCTAGCTTTGGGATTCTTGCTGGGGTTATCTTGCTCTGCCCTTGCTGGTTGCTGTGACTTGGGCTCATTCTGGGTTTGTGTGAATTCATCAGTCCAGCCTCTGGCATCCCCTACCCCACTGAATCCCGCTGCAGTTCTTAAGGCAATTCCGAGGCCAGGGTTCCATTCCCCTCAGCTTCCTGCGTTCGTGTGAGATCTGCTTAGGGAATTGGGCTTTGGCCTTGAGGCCAGTCCACTTGGGAACTGTGGTGGCAAAGGATATATGTTCTTCCAGGGCTGCCTCTTGGTGGTGGGGATGGAGATGAGCAAATAATTTTTATGTTTCCTATTTTGATTTAAAATGCTGGTCTCTTTTTATTGGCCAAGTCTTGGGCAAATGCCACAGAGGGATTTTTTTTTTTTGCTTGAACTTGAAGAAATGTAGATGAACTTGATGAAATAAAGGCAAATTTACACACACATGGTCATCACATCACCAGCACCCCCACTTCTCCAGCCCCTGACCAGCACATAAGAGATTACTCCTAAACAAGGCTTGCTAAATTTTGAGGTCTTGCTTTGCATGGTGATAAGGGCAGAAGACCTTAGCCCCATATGCCTTTTGGCTTGAGTTGTTAACCTTCCCTTCCTTCCTCCTTTTTTCTCCCCGTTCAAGGTCTTCCTTTTCTTAAGAAAAAAATGTGAGCCATGCTGGGAGTGTAGACTTGACTTCCACCTCACCAGGTGCATTTGCTGACCAGCACACACACACAAAAAAGGAAATAGTTTTTTGAAAGGGGAGGGGGTAGTTTCTGTTCCACAATCACTGCTATTTCAATGAAAAGCAACTTGGTTTATCTATAAAACCTACTTCCCTTTCTGGTGAGTTGTGACTGTTTTGAACTCCTCTGCTGGGAGAGTAAAGGGAGGGGAGGTGAGGGAAGGGAGGTGTGGAAAGGGGATGGAAAGGAGAGACAGAGGTGGAAAGAGGAAAAAGGAGAAGAGGAAAAAAAAGAGGGAGTGAGAAAGAGAGGAGGGACATTTAGGCTATTTTTAGCTAGACTTGAATGCAGATTTCATCAGGTTCTTTGGCTATGTGGAAACAGACTGTGTGGACAGTCACCTTGTCTGGAACTTCCTGCAAAGCGGCCGCGGTGACTGAATTTTCTGACACTGTCAGAGTTTGGACAACCCTGCCAGCTCCTGGGAGGGGAGCGCCTCCGCTGTCACGGGCGCTTGAAGCCTCGAAAGCACGCTGTCGATAGTGACCTGCATTTGTGGAAACTCTAAGGGCTTTCTAATTACCAGAGGAGATCCAAATTAGAGGAAAGCTGTTCGACAAGCCCCCTCGCATGAGCTAAGTGTCACGGCGCAGATAATCATTATATCTAACAAGCTCCTGATTTTTAACAGAAGCGATGAGGTGAACTCGTTTATAATGGTTCTGTTTCAAGGTGGGGGAGAAAAAAAACACCACCCTGGCCTGAAAAAGAAGAAAGAAAGACAGAAGGGAATAAAGAAAGAACAAGAAGGGGAAAAGAAAATAGGCGGTAAAAAAATAGGAAAACCAGGAGGAAAAAAAATGAGAAGAGACGCTCATGCTAGTGCTTAGACTGTACGCCTGGTTCTTGCCTTTGTCACTGGCTGGAGCAACCAGATACATCTTCTGTTTCAGATTTTCCTTACTGTAATCTATTTCTGTGAATATGCCAGCTCGTTCATTTGATGTTTCCCGGAGACAAGCCTCCTCTGTGAGTTATTTCTGACCATTGCAGCATTCCACAGGGTCTGAATTGTTGAAAGCAATGACCCAAACCATAACAACTTGAATATTACAATCGAAACACGTGACGTAGACAGTGGTTGATTTGGGGCTGTATCTTGGATGGACCTCATCTGTCCCCAGGGACTTGTCTGAGATCCCTTGGGGTCTGTCTGAGCCCAGACCTCCTGACCCTGTCCAGAGCTCAGTGCTCAGGGCAGTGGAATTTAAGTCCTGGTTTGAGGCAATTTAAGCCAGCTTTCAAAGGCCTGAGTGGAGCTGATCTTTTGTGGACCTTTCTTTCTGGGTGTTCCCCCTGTCAAAACTGTTCCTCCACACGGGATATACAGCAGAGAGGGAAAGGGCTCTAAACCTTGAGGGTTGGCCAGCAAGGTTCAGGAAGCACAGTATCAAGAGCCGCACTTCTCTTATTCCAGTTGATTCTCCCCAAGCTCCCCACACTATCCTTGCAGTTATTCATGGGAAATAAAATAATATAAATCACACTGCCTGATTCTTTTCCAGTGGCTCACAGAGTAATCACAGGCTGAAGTGCAGGTTTTCTTGCCGTGCGTTGATCAGTAAATCAGATTTTGAGCATTTATCAGCAAAAGTTAGATTTAAGCATCGTTCCTGTAATGTTTGAAAGAAAGAAGATTTGTTCCGGTGGGGACTCTGCCAATCAGTGAACTTCCAGCTTGACTCTGCTATCAATTATTGTTGCAATTATTTGTCTAGTTGGATATTTAAAATGTCATCAGAAAGAGATGATTACATATTCCAGAAAGCAAGGCACTGTATAATCAGATGAACTGAATCCAGTTAAATGTAGTGTGGTACCAACCTGTCCTTCAAAGTGGAATTCTTGAGCTACCACCAAAGGCAGCAGCCTTCTGCCTGGTTTTCAGGAAGCTGATCTTAACCTTGGGATGCAGCGTGCTGCTGGGGTCGGGTGATACTCAATTATGGGAAACTTTCCAAGTCTGAAAATGGAATTGCTCCTTCAGATACACGAGAAGTGCATTTTGGGTTATCTCATTCAATTCATCTGCAAATCTATAAATAAGAAGTCCCTCTATTCTTCTTGCTTCCTGTGGATTTAAATGCCAAATCCTGATTTGTGGCAAAGTTGTCACATGTCCCTTTTCCCACTCTCTCTCTCTGCCTGGTGCCCAGGATCTAAGCGGTGGCAGTAGAAATTACAACTGTTTGGAAGCCAAGAAAAAGCTCCATTTCTCACTTTTCTCCAATTCCGGATATTCTCGGCCCTGCTCCATCCATCAGCCATCTCCCCACACACCTCCTCCACCACACACCCGCCTTCTGTCCACACCACCAACAGGAAACAAATACAGCTCCAATTTTTTTTTTTAAAATGGAGGAAAAGAAACCACAACCTGAACAAATAACAAAAATACTCCCACCATACTGTCTACATAGAACGATCACAAATGTTCTAAATGTGCAGAAATCGCCCCTTAGGCCTGCCCCCTCTCTGGGCATCAAGAGTGCCCCTGAAGAATGAGATTCTAGATCTGAGAGTGTTATCCAAGCCATCAGCCAGATAATGTTAGTCCATCCCCATTATTAAAACTGAGTGTAGGTTCCAGAGATGTTTTCTGTATCTCGGTGGGTTTCATGAATTTGATAATTTTTGCAGGACTTTTCCTAGTTCACGTCCCAGAGAGCATGCTGAACTCTTATGATTCCAGAATCCCATGGTGGTCAAAAGGCTTTCCCACCATAAAATAAAATTTTGGAAATCTGCTAGAAAATTCATCTCATCTGTGAGGTGGGAGTGGGGATGGGGAGAGACCCTTCAAAACACAGGAGTCCTGGGTTGTGTGTGCTGGAGCATGTGGGAGAGAGAGAGGTAGGGAGTGGAGCATCTAGAAAAATGACTTAAAAAAATGACATTTCATTGAAATAGAAAAAAGGTATTGTCTCTGCTGCCATCATCTCCTGTCACCTCTGTCCCTCTCCTCCTTCACCACCTGTGCTCCGCCACCTTCATCTTGCCTGGGTTTCCCTGCCAGGCCTTGCAGCTTGGGGAGATCGGGATCAGCTGACCACGCTGCCCTACCAGGGCGGGTAGAACTTGCTTTGAGCCTGGAAAGCAGGTTATATGCTTGTGGTGGGTGAGGTGGATGTGTGGAGACCACAAAGCAAGGGTGCCACGGGCCGAGTTTAGCTCTTGGGAGATGTAGAGGAGCCCTGGGGGTCTGAATGGTTTTGCTTTTCCTGAGGTCCCTGCCTCATTTTTGTTTTCAGGGTGGACGCGTTTCTCTCTTGTTCTGCACATCCCATAGGCAGGGGCTGGGCTTGGGCCTGGGGCTCCGGCTGGGCAGGGACATGCCAGTCATTTGGCTGGGAAGCCCCGGCCCCACTGAGCACTCCAGAGCTTTGCACTCTCTTCCCTGCCCTCCACCGGGTGGTGCCAGGATCGAGGACAGTCGGGGGATGAAGCGTGGGCTGCTGCAGGCAGCCGCCTGCATCTGAGGCAGGGAGGCAGGTGAGGCCATCCACACAGCCTTCCATGCACCTTCCAGGGCTAGCCTTATTTACCCTTTTAGTGGAGCAAAGCCATGTGATCGAAAGAGGATTCCTTGAACTGAAGGACTTTGCACTGATCTCTCTCTCGGGGCAGAAAGATGGGGCTGTAGGTAGGGGATGAAAATAGAGGAAAGTGTAGGAGATTACTAAAACAAATTTGAGATGATGAAGGAGAAGGAAGGCAGCCAGACTAGGTAACTGGGACCAGTTCATCAGAAGGCTTAAGGAAATTTGACATCTATTGTGACTCTTCTAACTGTATAATTGCACAGCGTTTGGAAAGTGAATTATTAACTTGATTGTCTATAATGACCATTGAGTAAATATACAGTCACAGGTTGTCAACATTGTACAGTGAACTGATGGGCCAGCAGCCACTTTTAACTGGTTGTAATCATCTCCTGGGTCAAGGCTGACCTGGAGGCTCTGGGGTTAGTGAATCATTTACGGGAGAGACCTCAGGGACTCCAGGAAGGCAAGGTCCCCCTGGTCACTGCTGGGCCCTTGGCAGCTCCTTTCAGCCCAGGTCATTTAGAATTGCCCTTCAGGAAAAAAAGTCCCCTGAACAGCATGTGACTGAAGGGATGGTGCTGGGTGAGGAGAGGTGGACAGTGTGCGATTGGGTCTCAGAAGGCTGGCCTTGAGTTGGGACCAGAAGTAGTGGACACATGAGCATCACATGAAGCTCTGGATCCATAGTGTAAGGCGGGAGGTCCTTTGCCAGCCCTGTCTTTGTCTAACCGGGGCCCTTGGTGCCCCCCGCCCCCTGAGCTGCAGTGCCCTGGCCCTAGGTGCGGGGTGGGGTGGGAGGTTAGGGGTGTAATCTCAGTGGGGCCTCCTCCTGGGGAAGTCCGCAGCTCGCTCCACACTGGAGGAGCAGCCGTGTCAGCCAAGAGCCGCAGGCCATAAATGCAAAGTATGGTTTAACAAAAGCAGCTTTTGAGTGAGAAAGCTGAGTGGAGTTGTCCCAACCTGTCAACTTCAGATTTCTTTCCTCCTCCCCCATAAATCAAAAAACGGTTGGTGGAAGGGAGGGACAGAAGCGTTTCATTTTCAGATTTTGTAAGAAAATAAAATCAAATCAAAAGAACCTGTCCCACGCTGATACCTTACATGCCAGGTTTGAGCCTGAGGCAAATTTTTGTGGCCATGTAATAAGCCTCTTTAAAATGGTGACAGACCCTTGACTCTTTGCCTTGAATCACACTGATAAAAGGCATTTTATTGCGTTAGAGCCGGGGCAGGAGTACAGGATGGTTCTTGCCTGGTCGGCCTCTTTGAAACCCCATCAGCCCTGCTGTCCACACTCCCCACCGCCTGACAGGGCTGGAGAGTGATGGTGGCGGAGATCTGTGGGCCGGTGACAGAGGGGGCTTTTAGCCTGAGGGGCTTGTTAGGGAGAGGGGAGCGACTCCGTTCCTAGTGGACCTGGGAGACCTCGACGTGGGTGGCTCCGGGTCGGTCTCACGTCTGGTGCTGCATAGAAAAGAGTGTAACTGGGGCTCATTTGCCAGGCAGTCTTGGATTCAAAACAAGAAATGATCCTGGGGACTCCCTTCTCATGTGGGGCCCCCTTGATGTCTGTGGAAACAGGAAAGGGGGTTGTGGCCCCAGTGCCCGGAGAGGCCAGGTGTCACAAGCTGAGTTGTCGAGCGGATCTGTCCAGTGGGTGGAGAGGGTGGCGTGCTCTTGGCTTGGGGAGCTTGGAGGAGTCTGATAACTTCGTGTGTTCCCTCGTTGAATCATCAGAATTAGCAAGCCCGAGAACAGCCGGGTGGTACCTCCCGAGTGACTACAGATCATACATGTGGGCATCTTTTTTTATTCAAGAAATTCTTTCCAGGTTGGTCAGTGGGATAAATGCAGGATTTGAAATTGGGTAAAAAGCCAGGAAAATGAACTCTGGGGCCCAGAAAACATGCCTCCAGTCGATAGGCTGTGTCTGCCTCTCCTTTGTTCCGTGGGACTGTCAGAGAGGTTAGGACTGAGGCCAGGGCTTGGAGGAGGAAGGTGCTGAGCGACTGAGCCCAGGGGAGCAGAAGACGGAGGAGCCTGTGGGCGGGCAGAGGCCTGCTTCTGAAACAAGGACTTGCTGCCGTGGGACGAGGCCTGGCCTCGAAGCCCCAGAACCCTCCTTGAGTCAATCTCACCTCAGGCGAGAGGGCAGCCTAGTTTTGTTCCTGAAGAAATGTCAGAGCCTGACCTGCTAGACCATTTTCTTTTTTTTTAAGTTTGTAGAGCTTTGAAGCCTTAAATTAGTTCTCATAATTTCCGAGCAGTTCTGTATTAACCACCGGACATAATAAGTTTTAATTCTGGAGAACGGCCAGTTCTAGTGCTAAGGATCTCTTGGCCAAGGTGTCACAGAGCATCAGGCCCTCACAGCGTGTCTTTCCCCCGCTTCCCTGGATGCTCACACCCCATTTTACTGTCCCAGGAAGGCAAGAAGGCAACGCACTGCCTGTAAGTGTCTTTAAGACGAGCACCCAGACACTCAGCCGGCCTGGAGGGCTCTGAGGTGAGTGGTGAACAGGGGGCACAGCTTGGTCCCCCGGTCGGAGGGCAGGACTCTGAGTTCCAGCCCTGCCCTCACTACCTGAAGCAGGATGCCTGAGAGATCTTCCACCACCCGGGGAGGTGAAGATAACACCTTCCCTCACGACACAGGCGTCCTGTGGGGTCAGAATGTGAGGAAGAAGGCTTTGGGGAAAAAACAAAGCCCTGCACAGAGGCCGCAACATACTTCCTTCTTTATTTTAGCCACACCTCACGACATGCAGAACTTCTCCAACAAGGGATCAAACCCACACCTCCTCTGTGGATGCATGGAGTCTGAACCCCTGGACTACCACGGAAGTCCCATGACATACTCTATTAAGAAGGACGAGGCTTGGAGGCTTGACCAGGCCTTCCTGGGGCCACCTGTGCTTCTCTGCCCTTTTTCTTTGAAGGTTGCACACATCAGTCCTGGAAGATGAAACCAGAAAATCTCCCAGCTCTCTGGGCCTGCTCATACCCACCTACCATGCTTCTTTCCTCCAGCAGCATCGCTGCCCACATCCCACCCACATCCTCCTCCACACAGCCCGAGAACACCGGAAAATATCAGGGGCATTCCTGTAAGAGCTAAGCTTGGTTTTCTTCAGCTTATTCTAGCAATTTCTTGAGACTGACGAAAATGGTTATGTGGAGGCATAAATTCTGTTTGTTGCGAGCTGACATAGATAAAAAAGACTCGGGGTGGCCCCTTCAGAGGAATTTGGGAGTTGCATGTTCTGCTTGCTTTGATAGAGAAGTCCTTCTCTGCCCTGGCTGGTGTTATCAGAATTAAACGTTTGCTGAGCAAATGGTCAGTCTCACTGGATCCACATTTACAGCCCAAATGCCTTCCTTCCCTCAAGGGCTTCCCAGGTGGCGCTAGTGGTAAAGAACCCGCCTGCCGATGCAGGAGACTCTGGTTCAACCCCTGGATCGGGAAGATCCCCTGGAGAAGGGCATGGCAACCCACTCCAGTATTTTTGCCTGGAGAATCCCATGGACAGAGGAGCCTGGCGGGCTACAGTCCATAGGGTTGCAAAGAGTCAGACACGACTGAAGTGACTTAGCACAGCACCTCATGTGAAAATGCTTGTTCCTCCAGGCATCAAATCCTGGAGAGATGCAGGTGTAGCTTTCCAGGTGCTGGGGCTATGATGTTCCGGCCTTTTCTTCTTTTCTCTGTGGGGTGAGTGGGGTCTGTGAATACATGTGCGTGAGGCTCGACGATTAGGGCAAAAGAAACGCGTCTGGGACTTCAGTTTCTTCATTAATCACCCCTAACCACAAAGGTACTGCAGTTGAGTCCCACTTTAAGAAAGTCCAGTACACACCAAATCTCATCAATGGAAACCGATAAATTAGAGGGTGATTTTTCACATTACAGAAAGATTGTTAACTTTTCAAAAGGTTTCGCCACAGGGTTCCTTTAAATAGTGCGCTCCCCCACTGAATTTAAAGTGTTTGTTTACAGATCATTAACTACTTGACAGAGAGGTTGGGGAGGGGGTGGAGGAAGAAGCACTTAAAAGGTAAAAGTGTTAGAAGCCCTGCCAGTTTTCGATGAGCCTGGAAGGGTGATGAAACATCCCTGAAATTACGTCCGTTAGCAAATGTGATTCAGTTTACAGAAATTCAGTTTACACTCGGCTTTCCAGGAACCCTGCACGTTGGCCGAGGCAGGGACCACAGGGCGCAGGGGCCTGGCTTCTCTGGTTGGGGTGGCTGAGAGAAGAAGCCAGTGTCCTGTGTGTGCCCTCCTGTACAGTGGGTGCCAGGCTCTGGCATGAGGCCGATCTTTGCCACTGGCCTTCTGGCACGGGCAACAGAGACCTTTCCCCTTGACATTTAGCCTGAGTTTGTGGGAAATTTCTTCCTGGTTCTCTCTGACCTTCAGTCTCTTTGGCTCAAGACAGGTAAGCTTTGCGAGACTGTGCCCCAGGAGATTGGAAACCACCACCAGGCCTACATTCTGAGTCTTAAGAATTAGCCTGGGGACCAGCCCACACTCGCCTCATCCTGCCAGGTCATAACAGGGCATAGTTCCATCCTGGCCACCTTCTAGGATGGGCCATAGTAGGTGTCTTACTTGTGCCCTTATCTGGTCCCAAGAAGACTCAAGACTCGCTTGGGAGGGAAAAACTCATTCATGTACTCCAGTCCTCTTTGTCTGCTGCTGCTGCTAAGTCACTTCAGTCCTGTCCGACGCTGTGTGACCCCATAGACGGCAGCCCACCAGGCTCCCCCATCCCTGGGATTCTCCAGGCAAGAATACTGGAGTGGGTTGCCATTTCCCGCTCCAATGCATGAAAGAGAAAAGTGAAAGTGAAGTCGCTCAGTCTGTCCGACTGTTAGCGACCCCATGGACTGCAGCCCACCAGGCTACTCCGTCCATTGGATTTTCCAGGCAAGAGTACTGGGGTGGGGTGCCATTGCCTTCCCCGCCTCTTTCTCTAAAGATGAGAAAACTTAGGGCCAGTAAGGGAAGGTGCTTTACTCAAAGTCACATAGCTGGTTAATGGCAGAGTTGGGATTTTTTGAAGAACTTAAATTCCTGATTTTGTTTTAGCAGTCTCTATAGAGGAATGAGTCCCTAACATCCTACAGGAAGAAAGGAATCTGGAAAGAGATTAAGGGGACCCATGAAGGAAGGAACCCACTGGGCAAGGCCTCTTTAAAAGTTGTTTCCCAATTCCCCCAAATAACCTGAAAAATAATCTTGGGTAGAGGCAAGTGCACACACACACACACACACACACACAAACATACACTCTCCCTCACACCCCACCACACACAAACAGATTCCTCCATATAAGGACTCAGAGCTGGAGTAGGGTTACCCCAGCCCTCCCCAGGGCTTTGAAGAGAAGAAAGCAGGGAAATTTGGAGGGAAGGTCAAGCTGATGATTGAAGAGACACAGCAGTATAGGAAAATCTCCGCATTTCTTGCACAGTCGTTTGTTGAAAATGTGTCAGCAAGTACAAGCCCATCTGAAACTAGCAATGATACATCTGAAATAGATTATTTAAGCCGGGGAGGTGGTATTGCGAGGAAGAACATGGCTATCAGCACTTGTTTGGCTGACTCAGAGGAATAAAACACAGTAAATTCTGCCTTGGCAGACCACCCACCATTCCTCAGGGGGAAAGACAAGGTGGGGTGGGGGGGACGGGGCAGGAACAAAACAGAGGACCGATGAACTTTCATAGTTTCACCAGCATCCACATGGCTGCAACCGTTGTTGTAAGAAAACGTGATGTTTGAAAACAAGAAGCTGTGAAAGCTGAATCCTTCACAAAAGTCCTGAGGGTTTATTTAGATGACCATATCCTCTCTTGTCAACTGAGTAGATTTGTCCATGATGTTTTGATTTAAATATACTACCTGTTGAGCCCGTTTGCTCTGTGTATACCTGGAGCTTTGCTTCTCTCTGGGCATCTACAGTTGCCTTTCCTTTTACCTAGAAAGTCCTTCCCCTTGACTCTCCAGGTCTAGTCCCTAAATTACCTCACTGCCCTATCTTCCAAAATTCCTTTGAATTTCCATTGCAGTTTATCTGTACCTGTCTTGTGACACACTTTGTACTTTGGAGCATAGCGATTCCTTTCCAGGTCTATCTTCTCTACTAGATGGAGTTTTCTGT
Source organism: Oreotragus oreotragus (assembly GCA_006410675.1). Taxonomy (NCBI): domain Eukaryota; kingdom Metazoa; phylum Chordata; class Mammalia; order Artiodactyla; family Bovidae; genus Oreotragus; species Oreotragus oreotragus. Next base: position 16,500 of record SJYX01010396.1, on the reverse strand, counting down.
AGGGAAGTCTGTGTCTTGAGTTTTCTTTGTTTTGCCCACAGAGGTAGCCCATAGCTTTGGGCATTATAGGCACTCAGTAAATAGTTGTTGAATGACTGTGTCAAAGAATGAATGAATAGAATTTATACTGGGAACACACATTTTGCATAGTGAGGTACACAGTTAAACAAAGGAAAAAAAAAACTGTCGTATAAGATGATTTGTCTTTTTATGCAGCTGCCCTTCCAGTCTCTTCGAGAAGTTCCACCATTCTAAGAGAAGAGCTTAAAATGTAATAAAAATTTATCTAATTCACGATCAAGTGAAAATACTTTGGGCCTAGAGCCAAAGAATATTATTGGAATGAACTTTTTTCAACACCCTAAATTTAACCAGCTGGAATTCTTTTTTTAAGTACCATCCTATTCAACCTTTTGAAATGAAGGATTTGCCTTTTAGTGGGAAATCTGCATTTCAACACAAAGATGGAACAACACAATGTCTTTGGCTTACTTATTCTGAAAAGCAAGCTCTTTTTTTTTTTTTTGAATTATATGCTTTGCTTATGTTAAAGACACAGATTGCAGAAAATTCTGTTTAGGCCTGACAGATTGGTGGCTTGCATTTTTTCATTTTTAAAGATAAAGGGGCATGAAAGATGTCATCTCTTATCCCCACTGATAGAATGGATGCCTAGGGTGAGAACTCTTTAACAGGTGAAATTAGTAACATGTTGTTTAGATAATCAAGGCTCTGAGATAATAGAATTGGTTTAAAAAAGGCGGGGGAGGGGGAGAGTTTTTAAGTGAGTGATTGATGAAATTAAAGTCACCGGTGAAGTATCTAGGAATACGAGGACCATGAGCAAGTTTCAGCCAAGAAATTCTATCAAGTGAAGTCTGTAGAATTCTTGTTTGCTTTTGATTGTACAGAGCATCACAAGTTGGTAAAATCTTAGCTAGTGAAAAAGCATAGTGATGGGAGACGTGCTCACATAAATGCTCGTTTCTAGAACAAAAGGGAATGCAGTTTTGACAATATCAGAAGGTTAATTAAGAAGTCTGTGAGCAGTGATAAAGCTGGCACATTTTCAGTCAGACTAACACAACTCAAGACACAGGTATTGCTAATGTTGGCTCTATAATATTGTATTATTCAAACTGTAATATACATACTCTAGTAGGTCGCAGGATCCGAGAGGTGAGGGCTGGCATCTGTCTTAAACAGAGGGTCAGGAGATAGAAGGACATTCAGTGGATTTGCTTTCAGTTAGATAAAGAAGCCTCTATCCTAGACTAGCTGCACTGTTGTTATTTTTGTGATTTAGATGCAGTAATATTACTACAACTAGAATGAATTCATTCATGGAACTTTACAAACTTTCAGGATGCATTTTAAGTGTAGTCTGTAATTTGGCTATTGGCAGGGGGTAGAGAAGAGACTTGCGAATGCTGGAGCTGGAAGGGACAGTTAGGGTCCTTTATTTTGGCCTGTCACCAATAGAGATTCTTCCCCATTATAGCGGACTGTCATCCATTCTTTTCATGAAGACCCAAGGTGAGTGGGGGGTCACATTTCACAGGGTGACCCTCCCTCTTGGGGATAGCTCTACTCCTGTGCTTCATCTTGTTAGGAAAACAGGGAAATTATCTAGAAATGTGTGTTTAAGAAAAGAAATACATAGATGCACATATACACTTTAGTGAACAGCAAACATCCATACATGTATGTACTTCTCTAGAGAGGCCTGGGTTTTCAAATCTTGACAAAAGTCGGCACCTGGAGCAGTCATGCAGTGCTTTGGAAATGTTGCCTTGTGCTCGGCTGTTTCCGCCCATTTGTACATCAGCAGGATTACTTGTTGATCGGTAGACAGTGATGTGGCTATATGACATACCCAGGGATTTGTTTTGGAAACAAATAGCAGGTCAATAGTAAAGGAATCTTTGAGATATTCTTGAGGAAGCCTAGAACTTGATTTAATGATCTTCAGTTCCAGGGACATCCCACCTGGCTTATAGCTCTCTCGGTCAAAAGTTGGTCCTGATGCACATAGAAATGTAAAGTGACCATGCATAACATTCAGTCAAAATCATTCCCAATTCAGTGCAGATTTTTAATGAGATCTGAAAAAAATAAAGATTCATTATTTGTTATTCAGCCATAAGGAACCATTGCAACCTAATAATGCATAAGGTCCCTGGGGAAGGAAACGGCAACCCACTCCAGTATTCTTGCCTGGGAAATCCCAGGGAGAGAGGAGCCCGGCAGGCTCCATTCTATGGAGTCCCAAAGAGTCAGATAGGATTTAGTAACTAAACAACAACAACAGCAAATGCATAAGACGTTTCTGAGGCCCTAAATGGAAATGCTGGGTCTGGAGAGACTTTTATGCAACAGAACAGGTTAAAGTGCCTTTCATCAGAGGAGTACAAGGCATATGAAAAGATTGATTCAGAAGAGGGCCACATATCTGCAAGTCCAGAAAGGGAAACAGGAGTCCAGTGCTGGCTACATTACACCATGCAGCGTGCCACAGCTGTATTCATAAACACTTCCTCTTTTGTGGAAGCAGTGAGGACATCATCTGCCTGACAAAAGCTGGTTTGGAAGTTATGCAAAGAGTGTTCCCTGTTTGAGTCTGGGCCTGTTCCTGGTCAGTGAGGGAGGGTGGAACCTTGGACTCCATATGGAAGGATCCTTAGGAATTTCCCAAGCTTGCTCTGGTCCTGAAGCAGGTGAGTTCCAGACAACCTCATAGCCAGTGGATCTCTGCCAGGAGAATATCAAAGCTTCCAGCTTCCATGCCTCCCCTTACCCTAAGACAGTGCTTATGAAACTGGATTGTGCATACGAATCCCTGGGAGTGCTTGCTAAACACAGGTTTTTTTATTCTACTCCACCCCTCCCCGTCAACCCAGTTTTTGATTTAGTAAGTCTTAGGAAGGGCCTGGGACTTTGCATTTCCAGACAAGCTCCCAGGAGATGCTGATGCTAGGCTTGGGTTTGCACTTTGAGAACCACTGCCCTGAGAGGCGGGGAAGGCAATGGCACCCCACCCCAGTACTCTTGCCTGGAAAATCGAATGGACGGAGTAGCCTGGTGGGCTGCAGTCCATGGGGTCGCTAACAGTCGGACAGACTGAGCGACTTCACTTTCACTTTTCTCTTTCATGCATTGGAGCGGGAAATGGCAACCCACTCCAGTATTCTTGCCTGGAGAATCCCAGGGATGGGGGAGCCTGGTGGGCTGCCGTCTATGGGGTCACACAGCGTCGGACAGGACTGAAGTGACTTAGCAGCAGCAGCAGCCCTGAGAGGGCCACTGAAAAAATAAAGGGAGCACAGGTCAACTGCCCACTTCCCTGCTGGCCAGCCAAGCCCACCTCCCCCTGGGGAGAATGAAAATGTGGGTAGAAGAAGAAGAGGCCCTCGGTCAAGGGCAGCCTGCGGGGTGGGCAGAGCTGCTGGCTGAAGGTGATGCTTAGAAGCATTAATTGTGAGACTTGACTCTGCCTAAACCGTGATGAAATAATTGATAGCATCATAGCAAAAAGTTAAGCCCTAGGGAGGCTATTAACAATTTAGCATTTCCAGTTCCTGTGGGGATGTTGATTCTGCTTACCAAGGAGAATGTGTTTAGAGATGTGTTTGGTGGGAGAGGCTGCAGAATCAGCTGGGGATGCCTGTTGCCTTTGGTTCGCGGGGGAAGAGAAATGCAAGTGTGAGTCTCTCTCACGAAGACAGTGTCAGGAGCTTGTTTGGCTCATAGGAACGGTTTTGTTTCTCTTCTACTGACTGATTCTCAGAGGGGAAGCAGAGGTAGAGGATGACAACAGTGGAGGTGAGCCAAGAGGCACAGGAAGCAGATCAGGTGTTGTTTTCTAATTTTGAAACCAAGTCAGTTCATTCAGACTGTTTGAAAGGCCCACTCAACACCTCTGGGCTGGACTCTCCTCCAAGAGCGGTTATTCCTCCCAGTGGTTCAAGAGAAAGAGATTCCTCCTCACTGGTACTTCTTGGGTAGTGCAGAACATGGTGGGAACCACAAGAGGGAAGGAGAGAAATGGATATCCCAGAAAAGAGCACTGAATGGACAGTCAGGAGACTAACTCTGATCTTCACTTTGTGTTAACCATCAGTCTAGCTATGGGCCAGTCACTTCATTTCTCAAGGCCTCAGTTTCCCCATCTGCAAAATTCAGGCATTAGATTTGATGATCTCTAAGGTTTTTTACAATTCAGAAACCAAAGCCAAATCTTGGTGCCAGGTACTCAGACACTTTCCTTGGTGAGGCCTCACTTTGCCCTGTGGCCTAGTGCTGTGGGGAACGGGGCCAGGCTGCTACCCCCAGAAGCTTGGTTTGCTCTAGGCCAGTATGTTAGTTGAGGAGTTTGCCAACAAGAGATGCATGCAATTGGTTAGGCCTGGACAAGGTTAACGATTCTCCGGTTTCTTGCTAGAGATCTAGTCCAGGCACCAAAGGGTTGCTTCCCAGAGTCAGGGGCGGGGAATATGAAACGAGACTCTTTTCTCATCTGAACATCCAAGTACCTTGTTCTCATGTTGGGGTCATAGTACCCTGTTGTGTGGGTCTCCTAAGAAATGGATTTCAGTCTTGGTGACAAACAAATTTATTCAACAGCTGAGGCCAGAACAAGTGCAAAAATGTATTCTCAGATATCTCATTGAAAAACGCTATGACTAAATCTGTAGTTAATTTCACCCTCACCTCTCAGTTCATGGAATGTGAGCAGCTGGATGTAGACGTGCTTGTTTTCTAAGTCTAGTCTTCAGCTTTTGCTGGTTCATTGTGTGGTATTTGTTTTTTTGGGGAGGGCGGGGGTCACGGAGGAGGACTTGCCTCTGTAGATGGTCCTAGGCAGCCTCCCTGGGCAGGCCCAGTAACAACAGATTTAAGAGCTTCCACAAGTGCCACGCCATTGTTACCCACCAGGCTCCTCATGAAAGGGAACCCTGTGCTGGTTGCCCTGGCTGTTCTTGGCCATGTGATCTATAGAAGGAGAACAGGACGTATTTTACACTTGAGACATGCTATCCTAGAGTATAACAACAACTCTTCTAAGTGCTCTTAATATTAAGCTAATGGAAAACATACTCTGTTTACTCACCATCAAAGTCTGTTTTTCTTCTCTGCTGCCTCCCCCAGTCATCTCAAACTCCAAGCCTCTAGAGCACATGGAGCATCCCTGCTCCATCCCTCTCCTCCACTCTGTCTCAAGATTGACTTATCCATCTTGGTTAGCTCAAGATGGACTTGCAAAAGCTAGGAACTCACCATATAAACCATACAATCCCCAGGTTGCGCAAACCCAATATTTCCTTTCTCACAAAAATCTCAGTGCTAGAAATGCTTGATTTATGGCTAGATTTATGTTTATTAGTGTGAGCAGTCATTTTTGCTCACCAGGATGCAGCCCAGTGCAGTGGAATAGAGAAGGTGGGCCACTCTTTCTGGGTGCTGCTGTTTTTGGAATGCTGGCTGCCACTGAGTGGCAGGATTCCTTATCCTAAAGGTGAGGATTTGGCCAAATTACCTTAACCGCGGAAGTCTAGTCTTTACGTTGCTTTGTGCTGTAAGAAGAAATGTCTATATGGGGTACTCCATGGATAGAATTCCAAGTCCTGAGATGCCCACGGTTTCCCTATCATTGGAGGTGCTAAATACAGCAGGGGAAGTGTAGGACAGGGAAGGCAGAGTAGAACTCTATTCCAGAAGGAAAGAGTCACAAATCCACTTGTTTTCTGTTACTATATTGTTTTTTTGCTTGAGCTTGTCTTATAAGTAAAGTAAATGTATGCATGTAAGCCAGCCTTGCAGATAACCTCGCCACGTTACCAGCCTGCTAATCATACTAGCAATTTCCTTTTGCTGTTCACACATCTCTTATTGTAAGACAATAATCAGACTAACAAATGAACCAAAGAACACTCCCGCTCCTATCCCATACCTAAAACATCAACTCCCTTCCCTTTTGTCAAAAAAAACCCAAAATTTAAAACAGAACTATGGAAAGAAGTCACCCCTGTTCATTTGATATAGGCCTTGGGCCTGTTCACTATCTGCAAGGCTGTTGTAATGATGTTAATTTATTTTAATGGAACTGAAATGTGATATCCTGTGGTTTACAATGCACATTGTTTATAGCTTTCATGCTTGATTTTGGGTTTCTTTCACAGATAAACTTCTGCACTGGAGGGGCCTCTCCTCCCCTCGTTCTGCACACGGAGCTCTAATCCCCACGCCTGGGATGAGTGCAGAATATGCCCCGCAGGGTATTTGTAAGTTGAGCATTATTTTCTTCTACAAATGTCCATGTTTGTAGAGATGAGAGTTGCTGGAAATTACCCTTACGTTTTAAGTACTGAATGAAGTTACTTCCAAAATACCTTGGCATCTGCATATGTGTATCCCATTACTCACTTGGCATCTGGCT
>SJYX01010395.1:0-21943 GCA_006410675.1 Oreotragus oreotragus | reverse complement strand
TTTTTTTTTTTTTACTTTAAGGATTTCAACTCTGAATATTCATCGGAAGGACTGATGCTGCAGCTGAAGTTCCAATACTTTGGCCACCTGATGCAAAGAGCGGACTCATTGGGAAAGACCCTGGTGCTTGGAAAGACTGAGGGCACATGGGAAAGGGGGCAGCGGAGGATGAGATAATCAGGTAGCATTGCTGACTCAGTGGACATGAATCTGAGCAAACTCCAGAAGACAGTGAAGGACAGGGAAGCCTGGCGTGCTGCAGACCGTGGGACCACAGAGTCGGACACAACTTAGAGGCTGAGCGACTGCAGCAGGAGCTTAAGCTCTCAAACACCTTTTCCTCCAAAAGGGATTTGATCTCTCTGGCTGCGGATTTCAGAGATCTCCCCCAGTTTAAGGACAGCTTGGTCCATGTCCTGCATTCCTCTTGTACCGCTGCCTCCCAGGCAGCGGCTGGACACCACACGCCCCCAGGGAGAGGTCTCATGCCTGAGTGGAGTGTGGCTCTGTCCGCTTGTCCTGCGGGCGCTCAGCCTGACCTGTCACTGTGGTCCTGGCTGGCACACAGCTGTGCGGTAGCTGCCCAGGGAAACAGGCAGGCTGCAGCTTCAGAAGTCTTCTCTGGTCAGCTCTTTGTAAAACGGCCACTCAGTTTTTCATTTGTAAATTGGGAAGACTTGGACCCATTTATCTTTTCCTCGTGAAGGACATGAAATCCATAAGGAAACTTCTTGAACCCTGATGATTTGGGGATTAAATAGAAGCATACATGTGTAAATGCTACAGGGACCTATTTCCTGATATTAGTTGTTGAACTCAGACTAGACAGCTGCTCTTACAGAGAGCTTCACAAATCCTTGTGATCCCAACTAATTCTTACACAGGAACAAGGCCACATGACCATTAAGATCCGGTCAGTCTTGTCAGTGCAAGAGGCCAGAGCACGCTTTCCCTGTCTTTTCACGGGATATGATGGTGACCTACAGTGCATTTCTTTAATGGTCTTGTCTCAGGGCAATGACCTGTTGATTTCCCCATTGAAGTTAGTTTGACTTTCCTCAACTTAAGAGATTACTCTGAGACTAATTTTAAATATGCTTTCACTTTACTAAATTGAGGTGTGACTAGAAATACTTTTAAGATAATAACTTCTGACTTTTAATGTAGCCTAAGTCTCTGTAATCTTACTTTCTAATAAAAACAGAAATTTTCAATAGAGTTCCATAATTAACACTTAATTGGCACCAATATACATGGCCTATGTAGAACTATATTATGGCTAAATGTCCATAAAATTCATGTTTGCCATTTTTTTCCCCCAGAAATTGATAACTGTTTCCCCTGGAAAATATGCAGGATCTCTTGCCAGGTATGAAGAAGGTAAACACAGTTTCCCTGTTTCTTCCTTACTGATATTTCAGACCTGTGGACTGAGCAAGGGAAGGAGAGGCTGGGACGANCCATAAAATTCATGTTTGCCATTTTTTTCCCCCAGAAATTGATAACTGTTTCCCCTGGAAAATATGCAGGATCTCTTGCCAGGTATGAAGAAGGTAAACACAGTTTCCCTGTTTCTTCCTTACTGATATTTCAGACCTGTGGACTGAGCAAGGGAAGGAGAGGCTGGGACGAATTGATAGAGTAGCACTGATATATGTCCACGGCTGCTGCTGAGTCGCTTCAATCATATCCGGTACTCTGTGATAACCTAGAGGGGAGGGATGGAGTGAGAGGTGGGAGGGAGGTTCAAGAGGAAGGGAACAAATGTATACTTATGACTGATTCATATTGATGTATAGCAGAAACCAACACAATACTGTAAAGCAATTATCTTCCAAATTAAAAAAAAAACAACAACTAAGAAATGCAGAGCCCTATAAGTAGAGATGTCAGATTTAGCAATAACAGCAAAAACAAACAAGCAGGATATCTAGTTAAATTTAAATTTCAGATAACAATGGATAACTAGTTTTGCTATGAGTATGTCCCATGCAGTATCTAAGACATCATTTACACTAAAATTATTTGTTGCTTTTCTGAAATTCAAATTTAACTGGGCATCCTACAGTTTACCTGGCAAATCTGTCTGACTGACAAAGATTTAAAGTAGAAAAAAAAAAATTCCCTAATTGTGCTGAACTTTGTGAATTCAAATTAAGAGCAGAATCTGGCTCATAAACCATCTTCCATGTGGAGTCCCATGAAGAAAGCCATGACTATAGGCTTGTCAGGGCTTCCTTAGACGGTATCCTTCAGCTCACCCTGTATGAGGAGTGGATGGGAAGTTAGGAGGCCTGGTCAGCAATGCATGAAAGAGTCCAGTGTGGGGATTATTGTAACAGACTTATGCTGCATGAGAAAGCAGATGGCAAAGGCTGTCTCCTGATTGTTCTCTTGAAGCTAGAATATTCTGAGCCTATAGAAGTGTTTCATATTTTTCATAATCTCTACCATCCTCATGCTACAGATACACACACAAACACCCCAACCTCATTTAGTACACACAAGAACATTTTTTTCATACCTTCAGTTAAAGTAAGAAAATACATAATGTCTTGCTAGGAACTGTCAGGTTTTGCCTCTTCCTTACTTTTGTTTCATGAGTCACTCAACACCTTCAAAAGATAAATTACACTATGTTTTTGCCTAGATACTTCTAGCTCTAAAGGATCTATTACAAACCCAGACTTCCAAATAAAATCAGTGTGCTATTGTTAAAAGAGCATTCTGAATTTTCAGTACAAAATGGCAAATGGATACCACACCCATAACTTCTGATTTAAACACCCACGAAGACAAAGAATAAAACATTCAGCACCACCAGCAGCCCAAGACCAAGAAACAAACGAACTTGTATCTGGGGAAGGAGGCAAAAGAGCTAATTTTTTTTTAAATTTGCTCAGCTTTTTGTGTCTGCTAGACATGTTTCGAGAAAAGCTATCTGTGTTTCTCTCTCTGGCTGCCACATTGATTGTCTGCTTTAACCAGGGACCAAGAAACTAGGCAGCTGTTCTTCTGCATCTCAACTGTATAAAGCTGTGGAAAAAGAAGGACATTGGTCTTTAAAATCTCAGGATCCCATGGACATCTTTCTACATCCAGAGATCTAATCTCAGAAGGCAATGGGGTAGTGGGTAGCACCAGTGCATTCTGGGACTTGACCTTGATAAGGCTGTGCTTGGCATGGCATATTAGGGATGATTTTAAATAGAACTTAGAAAACAACCCAGTCAAAAGATGAGTGGAGGATCTAAACAGACATTTTTCCAAAGAAGACATACAGATGGTCAAGAGGCACATGAAAAGATGCTCAGCATTACTAATTGTTAGAGAAATGAAAAGCAAAACTACAGTAAGATATCATCTCACTCCAGTCTGAATGCCCATCAGCAAAAAAAAATCTACAAACAGTAGGGAGCACCCTGGTGGCCCGGTGGTTAGGATTCTGGGCTTTCACTGTCATGACCTGAGTTCAATCCCCGATCAAGGAACTGAGATCCCACAAGCCATGTGGTGCAGCCAAAAGCAAAATAAAAACGTCTACAAACAATAAATGCTGGAGAGGATGTGGAGAAAGGGGAGCCTTCCTACACTATTGGTGGGAATGAAAATCAGTACAGTCACTATGGAGAACAGTATGGAGGGTCCTTAAAACACTAAGAACAGAGCTACCATGTGATCCAGCAATCCCACTCCTGGGCATGTATCTCAAGAAAACCATAATCTGAAAAGATTTATGTACCTCAATATTCACTGCAACACTATTCGTAATAGCCAAGACATGGAAGCAACCTAAAGTCCATCAGCAGATGGATGAAGATGTGGCACATATATATAATGGACTGTTGCTGCTAAGTTGCTTCAGTCATTTCTGACTCTGTGCGACCCCATAGACGGCAGCCCATCAGGTAACCCCGTCCCCGGGATTCTCCAGGCAAGAACACTGGAGTAGGTTGCCATTTCCTTCTCCAATGCACAAAAGTAAGAAGTGAAAGTGAAGTTACTCAGTTGTGTCCAACTCTTAGCAACCCCATGAACTGCAGCCTTCCAGGCTCCTCTGTCCATGGGATTTTCCAGGCAAGAGTACTGGAGTGGGGTGCCATTGCCTTCTCTGATAATGGACTGTTACTCAGCCGCAGAACAAAAAACAACCTAAAGAGTACCGTTTTCAGTGACATGGATGAACCTAGACACTGTCATACTAAGTCAGACAGAGAAAGAGGAATATTCAATGATACCACTTTTCTTTGGAATCTGAAACATTATACAGATGAACTTATTTACAAAATAGAAGTAGAGTCATGGATGTAGAAAATAAATTTATGGTCACCAAGGGGGAAATCGGAGGGAGGGATAAACTGGGAGATTTGGGGACCGACATAGACACACTACTATGTATAAAATAGACGACTAATAAAAAGCTACTGTACAGCACGGGGAACTCTACTCAACACTCTGTAATGACCTCTATGGGAAAATAATCTGAAAAAGAGTGGATCTATGTATATATGTAATTAATTCACTTTGCCGTACAGCAGAAACTAATGCAACATTGTAAATCAACTGTATTCCGATAAAAGTTAATTTTAAAACAACTTAGAAAGATTTCCAAACAAACATGCAAAAATACACAATGCAGAAGAATCTGTGGTGCTGTCAAAACCTGAACTGTTGATCAGATTAATTCCAAATACCCTTTCGCATCCTCTGAGTCTGTTTCTTAGGAAACTCTAGCCTTATCTTGACTGTTTCCTATGAATGTTTTCATCTATAACCTTATCTTGTACTGTTGGTGGATACAAAGGTAATTCTTGCAAATTTAGAGTTGATTTTTTCATTTCGTTCATTTGGCCCCTAAGAGAAAGAGCTTCAGTGGAATGTGAGATTTCTCTCCTTTTGACAGAACTCTGCATGTCAAAGTGGAATCAAACTTTTGACCCCAGAATCAGAAAGCGAGGGCAGATGGTAAGCAGTTCCGTCCCTGGTAGCTTATGAAAACCAGCTTCTTCTTTGCATTACTTTTGGGAGGTAGGGCATCAAAGAGGAAGTTAAGTGGACTCCCGGACAAACGAGTGTGATAGGATGGAGGCCTCGAGGGGCATTTGGTGTTCATTAGTGGGAATTCGGTAGCTGCTTTGTCATTTTTCTTGTTTGTCATAAAAAATAAATAGAGTTTAATAGATGATCTAACCTAGCAGGTTTTGGCAACAAAGTGGACTGTGTCCCGTTATGAGCTTGATGTGTATAATTTAAAGTAAGATGGAACATAAAACCATTTCCAGCATGCACAGGGTGGGTGAGTGACATAGATTTAGGTCCTGATTGTGCAGAAATGAAAACCAGTACTGTCTTGGATGGGGTATTAAATCATGAATCCTCTTTTATGGAGTTTGTGCTGTAAACAGCATTTTTCAGAATAATTAACCCTGTCATTTTTTACTTAAAAGTTTGTTTTTAAAAATTGGAGTGTTTTATGTAGAAGGCAGAAGCTTAAGTGCCTTAATAGATTGCACGGAGGCCAGAAGAAATTCAAAGGGCAGTTCCTGTTAACTCACGGGTCAGAAGTACCATCTCTTAGCAGAAATGAAGACAGCTCAGCCCACCCAGGGGGAATCCTGCGCTTGGTGGAAAAGACCTGGGCCTGGGGACCTGGGCCTCTTGCCTGGCCAGGCGGTGAGGTGAGCGGCCAGGCCTGCAGGCGCCACGCCTTTAGCAGGACACATTGGATAATTGTCTCCTTTTCCACCGAACGGCATCAGGAACGGATTAACCTCTGTGGTGACTTGGGGGGATCTTATCAGTGAGCTGCTCAGATTTTCCGCCTGGCGGGTGAAGCGGCCCGATCATAGTCACCCCCGGGGGATTTTCCTTGAGATCTGTTTCTTGATTTGTTCTCAGATTTGTGGCATACACTCGGCTTTCTTTGTTCTCAAAATCCGGAAATTCTCCGCAAGTTAAAGAAGCCGGGGCTTAGCTGTGTCTCCGAAGCCCCTGAAATTCTCCCCAAGACCAGGACTCAGAAGACCTTCCAGTTCTGTCTCCCCAACTTCTTCCTCCGGTCACACATGGAGAGGCCCTTCCTCCTCCTCTGTCTTAAGCAAAGCTCCAGGTGATAAATGCCTAGTCAATAATACATCTGGACAATGTTTATAAATGCACTGTTTTAAAAAAATTTTTACCCAAATGTAGTTGTTTTACAACGTTGTGTTAGTTTCTGCTATTCAACAAACTAAATCAGCTCTAAGTATACATATATTCCCTCTTTTTTCGGATTCCCTTCCCGTTTAGGTCACCACACAACACTGAGCAGAGTTCCCTGTGCTGTACACTAGGATTTCATTTGTCGTTCAGTCACTAAATCGTGTCTGATTCTTTGCAACCCCGTGGACTGCCCCATACCAGCCTCCCCTGTCCTCCACTATCTCTCAGAGTTTGCTCAAAATCATGTTCATTGAGGCCGCAATGCTATCCAACCATCTCATTCTCTATCACCCTCTTCCTTTCCTGCCCTCAATCTTTCCCAGCATCAGGGTCTTTTCCAAAGAGTCAGCCCTTTGCATCAGGTGGCCAAAGTATTAGAGCTTCAGCTTCAGCATCAGTCCTTCTGATGAATATTCAGGGTTGATTTCCTTTAGGATTGACTGGTTTGATCTTGCAGTCCAAGGAACTTTCAAGAGTCTTCTCCAGCACCATAATTCAAAAGAATCAATTCTTCAGTGCTCAGCCTTGTTCATGGTCCAACTCTCACATCCATACATGACCTCTGGAAAGACCATAGCTTTGACTAGGTTTTCATTAGTTACTTATTTTATACATAGTATCAATAGTGTATACATGTCAATCCCAATCTTCCAATTCATTCCACCTCCCTCTTTCCCCCCTTGGTGTTCTTCTGTTTGTTCTCAAAAACAAGAAACAAACAAAAAAAGTCAACTAGACCTTCAGAATTCATTCAAAATTCTTTTTAAACACACCTTGTATAAAACTTTGTCTTAAAAAGACATGTCTTGTGTTAGTGTTGATGCAAATATCCTCAAGGTCTTGCAAGAAGAGGTATACCTAGCCAGCCTCATTTGTGCATCAGATCAAAAGATTGGATGACAGGCTGAAGGGTCCCAAAGGGAGGGGCAATCTTGAAAAATGGGACACCAAAATCCCTCTCTTGAGGACTGTATTTGGGAAACGTCTAATGGCATTTTTTCCCTTTCAGTTTCCGTGATTCTGTCCTGCTTATCTTTCCACATCATAACCCTAGTCATTCCATCAGTCAAGCCCAAACATTCATAAAATTTATTTCATCAGGTGTTTATGAATATGACCAGTATTTACTCTCTTACAAATGGTCTCTTATGAAATGGAGAGTTTTTCTTGGGAGTTCAGTGAGGCAGCAAGAAAAATCAATATTTGTGCAGAAAAAAAAAAAAGGCATATATACAAACACTGACCAAACAGCAACCTCCACTCTTCCAAAGAAAACTCAGAGGACAGAAATTAGGAAAGTTCGTCCAGGGCCATCCTCCCAAGCCACTCAGACAACCAGGGGCATCTCTTATCTGACCTGTTGATTGAGTAAAAATAGATTTCACTCAAACTGGGGCTCTGTAACACCTAGAAGGGTGGGAAAGGGTGGGAGGTGGGAGGGATGTTCAAGAGGGAGGGGACATATGTATACCTATAGCTGATTCATGTTGATGTTTGGCAGAAATCAAACCATTATTGTAAAGCAATTATCCTTCAATTAAAAATAAACATTAAACATAAAAAATAGGTTTTGTCCTTTCTATACAATCTTAACACATTCCTGTGACAGAGACAGTTGTTCTTATTTTATAGGTGAGGCAACCACGATTTGATTTGTCCAAGGTCTCATGGCCAGTGAGGGGCAGGGCTGGGACTTCTGCTCAGACCCAAGGCAGCCCCTCACTTTCCACTACAGTAGGGAAGATGCTAAACAGTCATTGGTTGGTTGCTAAGTCATATCAGACTCATTTGAGACCCCCTGGACTGTAGCCCACCAGGCTCCTCTGTCCATAGAATTTTTTTCCGGGCAAGAATCCTGAAGTGGATTGCCATTTCCTTCTTCAAAGGATCTTTCCGACCCAGAGATTGAGCCCGGTCTCCTGCACTGGCAGATGGGCTCTTTACCACTGAGCCACCTACCTGGGAAGCCCTTGATGCATATTAAATAATTCAACTCTTCCACTGTATCATGAAAGCAGCCATATGCAATGGCACACATGTGATTGTGACTATGTTCCAATAAAATTTTATTTACAAAATAAAAGGGCTGCTGATGTTTAGTTTTAAAGACAATTGTAAATATGTTTTAGGATCTAAAGGAGGAAGACTAGCTGTCCTCTTTCCTTTTTTTATCAGAGTTGTAAGCTTCTTGTTTCTGTTGGAAGAACAGAAAATCTGATGGGGAACAGAGAAAACGCCAACAGCCCAGCTCTGGGTGGCCAGGACTCCACCCATACAGGCAGAGGTACCAAGCACAGAGGCAGGTTCCCTTCTGCCCCTCTGTTCTCCCATCACTGTGAAAGTCACTCAGTCATGTCTGACTCTTTGTGACCCCATGGAACAGTCCATGGAATTCTCCAGGCCAGACTACTGGTGTGGGTAGCCTTTCCCTTCTCCAGGGGATCTTCCCAGCCCAGGTCACCCACATTGCAGGTGGATTCTTTACCAGCTGAGCCACCACTAGAGGGACTGAATTACAGGGCTTTGGACAATGTTTTTGATGCTGAGTTTGTGCAATGATTCCAGCACAATCCTAGCCTCACACCATCTCCCTGTCCCACCTTCTAGGTCATCCCAGAGCACTGAGCTGTGTTCCCCGTGCTATACAGCAGGTTCCTGCTAGCGATCTACTTTATCCGTGGTAGTATATATATGTCAAACCTCCTCTCCCAATTCATTCCCCCCACCCCTCCCCAAGGCTTCCAGGGTGGTTCAGACAATAAAGAATCTGCCTGCAGTGTAGGAGACCTGGGGTTGATTCCTGGATTGAGAAGATCCCCTGGAGAAGTGAAAGGCAACCCACTCCATTTTTCTTGCCTGGAGAATTCCATGGACAGAGGAGCCTGGTGGGCTACAGTCCATGGGGTTTGGAAAGAAACAGACACGACTTAGGGACTGTACAACAACAATAAGACAGGCATCATTAAGGCAGGGGATTGGCACTGGCCTGCTGAAGTGAAGCCTCAATTTGTTCCTTGCTTCCAACTATGAGGGTCTCCAACACTCTTCCCAGAAAATCATTGACAAAAATTTCTCTTCATTTCTGTTTCATCTGTAATCCACAGCATGCGAGCTGGAGTGATCAGTTACATGGGTGAGGCTCAAAAAGGCAACTGAGCTGACCAGGGTGTCCGAATTCCTCCGGGATTCCTTCAGGAGCTCAAAGGTTGCAGGCAGGAATAATAACTAAATAGTCTCTCGGCCCCTCAGCCCCGTGGCGTTTTTCCATCCTAGCTGGGTAATTTGCCAGAGTAAACTCTGGTGGATGAATGGGGCCTCTCCCCATCACCCGTCACTTTCCCTGCAGCTTTAGCTTATAATGTCATTGTCAGACAGCTCACAGAGATCCAGCTTCTCCAAGGAAGAAGTACTCCGTAACTGAGTCCAGGATCAGCCTGTATTGTTCCAGTTGCACAGTATGTATTGAGTGTGTGCTCTGTCGCTCAGTAATGTCCGACTCTCTGCAAGAGAGTAATAGCCCAGTGGGCTCCTCTGTCTGTGGAACTTTTCAGGCAAGGATACTACAGTGGGTTGTCATTTCCTTTTCCAGGGGATCTTCCTGACTCAGGGATCGAACTGGCATCTCTTGTGTCCTGCATTGATAGGCGGGTTATTTACCACTAGTGCCACCTGGATAATACAACCCAACACAGAGCAGTCTTCTCATTCTCATCACGGCATGGGCCTGATATTCCACGTGGCTTCCAGTTTCCATGAAGCATTGACTGTGTTTTTTCAGTCTTACTAAGGGTTGGAGAGTTGCAGAGAAAGTAGTCTCCACATTTGCAGACTTTTGCTTAATAAATTGATGTGATGCTGTGTAGAACTCTGAAGAGAAGAGAGCCGTCTCTTCTAAATCTATCTGGAGGAAATTGTTCCCCAGATTCCAATGATACCCAAAAAGCTGCCTAATTAGACCCAAATGGAAATAGCCTCCTGAGCGTTTGCCATTTGATTTTGCTTCCAAAAATCAATGATTTTACACATGGCATCTGCTGCCTCTGTGGTTATTATGGCTTCCAAGAAATTCTTCAGTGTTTGGTTATGAGTTCTGAGGAAATTGTTCCCCAGATTCCAATGATACCCAAAAAGCTGCCTAATTAGACCCAAATGGAAATAGCCTCCTGAGCGTTTGCCATTTGATTTTGCTTCCAAAAATCAATGATTTTAGACATGGCATCTGCTGCCTCTGTGGTTATTATGGCTTCCAAGAAATTCTTCAGTGTTTGGTTATGAGTTCCTTGATGTTTATAATAACCTGCTTCTTGAATGTTTTGTCAACAAAACATTGTCTGGGTTTTGAATCTAGAGAATGGGGGTTTTATCAGGGTGAAATCTCTCCAGACAGTCTAATGAAAAACCTTTTCCACCAAATCAAATTTGCCAGATGATTGACTCTATTATTTAAATTTCATGTGGCTTTTAATACATGAGAACGGGTGCTCCGAAAAACATAAACTTATGATTATTGTATCAGATTTAAATATCCTTGTGCTGAGCAGACGCTGGCTGTTTTCCATCTATTTCCATAACTGCATTTAAAAGGCATTAGGTGTTGTGATTGTGGGTGATTTTTGTTTGGCTCTCGTCATCAACTCGATATATAGTGTCATAAATTTCAAAAATACGTTTTATAGTGTTGCATTTGGGAAGGAGAAAGTTATTGTTTGACGTGAGACTCACGGAAAGGATGATGTCGTGTTAATGATAACGACCTTTCAAAATGTTCCGCCTTCAAGAACATTCTCATCCAAAGCTGTGTGTTTGTCATCTCTCTCTCTCAGCTTGCATCCTTGTTTTAGGAGAGCCATGCATTCGTCTCTGTGACTGTTACGGTCACTGGTCTCATTTTCTCTGAGACTGTCTCATACTCATTTAGAACTGACGAAGCCCAGGAGGCAGAATGACACAGTGTTCAGTCTCGCTTTCTTAGCCAGTTTACAGGGGCTTCCATGACCTGCTAGGTGAAACCTCCTTCAGTCTTGGGCTCTGAGTAGAAATTCCTGGGTTGGGCTGTGAGACTCTGTATCTTCATTATACAGAAACACCAAATAGAGCTTGAAGTCTTCAAGCATTTCCACTGTGGTGCCAATCAGTTCTGTGGAAAGGATAAGGGACCTAGAACAGTTGTTTTCACTAAGGAAACGACAGACATGGTGCAGAAAGTGCTACTTCCCCTCCCGCCCAAGCCCCAAAAGACCCACAGAAATGGAAACATGCTTTTTCTTTCTCTCAGCTCTATATCTAGAATCCACACTTTAAAAACTCACCAGGAATGATTCTTTTAATTTTTGGTGGGAATGTGAAATGGTGTAGCCACTTTGGAAAATATATGCTAATGCTAAGTCAATTCAGTTGTGTCCGACTCAAAAAAAGTGTTTCCGTAAGTAAGCGATAAGTTCTTCAGAAAGTCCTGAATTAAATTTGAGTCCACCCCACATCCAGAACCTCAATCTTTAGGATCAATAGAATCTGATTTCAGACTGTAGCTCACCAGGCTCCTCTTTCCATGGGATTCTCCAGGCAAGAATACTGGAGTGGGTTGCCATTTCCTCCTCCAAAGGATCTTCCTGACCCAAGGAACACATCCACATCTCCTGCACTGGCAGGTGGATTCTTTACCACTGAGCCACCTGGGAAGCCCCTTTGAATTCAGAAGGTAATATTTAATTGATGCTAAATCTCAGATTCTTGTATTGTGTATCTGTTGTGTGTCTCCCTTGAATGTGGTAAAAACTTCTTAGGAGCTGAGATCAGGTCTTTTCTTTGGGTTCATACATCCCTGATACTCAGGGTGGTGGTACCTGGTATAGGATTGACACTCGGTGAGTAACTGTTGAGGGAGTGAATAAGCGTGTAACCTGGGGGACTATTAGCGGCTTGCAGAGTCACAAATACTGAAGTTCAGGGGCTTGTGAAGAAGACAGAAATTTCAAGCCTAGGTACATCGGGTCACTCCTGCTCTTTCTAGATGTGTTGACACCGGGGCTTGGCAGCAGAGCATCGTCAGTCATTGAGGTCAGGGAGTCAGCAAGTGCATACTTGAAGGGCTGCTTGGTATTAATACAAGGGCAGCTACTTGTAATGAAGGAGCTGCAAGCAGCCAAACAGAGCAAACAGAGAAAATTCACAAAACCAACAAACAAAACCATGTTCCATCCAGCCATTCCCTCCAGGCAGATTCCAGCTTCAGCTCTGGTAAGACTTCTTATATTCTAGTTTGAGTCCGCTGCTCCCTGACCTCGTAAATTGATGATTAAAATTAGACAAATGTCGAATATTTCTTAATATGTGCACATTCTCCTGCCTGTTTAGTTGGCTGCATGCATGCTGAGTTGTTTCGGTAGTGTCCGACTCTGCACCCCTATGGACTGTAGCCCTCCAGGCTCCTCTGTTCCTAGGATTCTCCAAGCAAAAATCCTGGAGTGCGTTGCCATGCCCTCCTCCAGGGGATCTTCCTGACCCAGGTGGCAAAGAGTTGGACATAGCTTAGCAACTGAACAACAACACATATTAGGTACTAGATTAATTACTTAAGAAAGAATCCCGCCTTTTCCAGGAGTATATCAGGAGGATTATCCAGCATCACCAAGTGGGACTTATTCCAGGAAAGCAGTGCTTCTTGGTCCGCACTGGTTCTCTCCCTCGGATCCAGTGGACCCGCCCCATGCTCTTCTCCCCTCAAGAATACCCAGCGGAAAGGACAACTTAGAACAGACATCCTTTGATTCATCTATTTATATCACCTCATATGAGAGACTCCAGCCATTCCAAGGGCTTTTTGTCTTATTTCCAACATGCTTTCTTTTAGACCACAATAACCCCAGCTTGTTATTTGTCTTTCAAAGGCCTTGGGAGAACCTATTTGATCGCCTCAAGTTTCACAGAGAGTCTTATTTTATTTTTAATTGGAGGATAATTACTTTACAATACTGTAATGGTTTCTGCCATACATCAACATGAATCAGCCTCAGGTATACATACGTTCCCTCCTTCTTAAACTTCCCTCCCATCTCCCTCTCCATCCCATCCCTCTAGGTTGTCACCAGAGGGTGTTTTAATTTCAGTCTCTGCATCACAGAGAGGATGTATTGGCAAGGAAAAAATTTCATCACTTCCATTTGCTTCACTTTATCTAACTAGTAAGCTTCCCAGGTGGCGTTAGTGGTAAAGAACCCACCTGCCAATGGAGGAGACGTAAGAGACACGAGCTAAAGCAAAACTGTGCACTCAGCAATGAGCGGAACGCCCAGGAGGAAATGATGACCTTCTTGAGTCCTGCATTTGCAACCCACGTAATACAAAGTGAGAATTTCACAAAACAAGATGGCTCCCAATACAGGTATATAAAACCCATCTCCCAGAAAACAATGTTCCACTTTTCCTTGTGTGAAGTTTAAGAAAATGACATAAAACATCATCTGATTGAGGCCCCTGCAGTACCTGTGGCTGACACATACTTGCTGTTATCATTTGTTTGAACCATTTCTCCCATCCCACAGAGCAGAGAGCAAACAGCTGGTTAGCCCTTAAATGAACATGATGGTGTAAGAATGATGTTTCGTGTGCACCCAAGGAAGTCTCACCGGATAAATAAAAGGTTGCTCATTTATTTATGATGCAAAAAATCCATTGTGCATTCAGCGAAAAGAAGCATCAATTATTTATTCAGAACTCCTGTCTCCAAGAACAACTTTTTATGTTCATGAGGCATGACTGCTTTTATTCCTCTAAAACATGCAATTTTCTTTCTGACGGTACTGGGTGGTACTCTTAGAAAGCACGTGGCATTGTGGCAACTTGTGCATTTGATAAAGGATTTCTAGCTGGTCATACCCTTTTTATCCGATTCCCCCCATTGCCCTCAGACACCCAGGAGTTGTGAACAGATGCATAGAGTTCATTCATTCATTCACTAGCAACCTTGTTTCTTTTCCCTCACCCTGAGACAGACCTACCACATTGCTAAATCATTAATTAAACTCTGGGGTCAAATATCTTCTCATGCATCACTACTTACCCTAACCCTAGTGAGGGCATGATTAAAGTGACATCATTTATCAAAGGCATTTAAAAAAATTTCCTTGGAATTGTATTATGTGTTTTTGTGTGTGTGCTCAGTTGTGTCTGACTCTGTGCAACTCCAGAGACTGTAGTCCGCCAGGCTCCTCTGCCCATGGAATTTTCCAGGCAAGAATACTGGAGTGAGCTGCCTTTTCCTACTCCAAGCTACACATATACATACACATATATCCTTGTTTTTAGATTTCCTTCCCATTCGGGTCACCGCAGAGCACTGAGTAGAGTTCCCTGTGCTGCATAGTAGGTTCTCATCCATTATCTCTTTTATACATAGTATCAACACTGTATATGTGTCGATTCCAGTCCCTCAGTTCACTCTACCACCACCCCTTCTCCCTTGGCATCTGTGTATTTTTTTTCTATGTCTTTGTCTCTATTTCTTCTTTGCAAATAATATCATGTTTACCATTTTTCTAGATTCCACATAGATGTGTTAGGAAACCTAATAAAGCAAAGAAAACAGTACAAATCAAGTTGAACTCTGTAAAAGGTAGCTGAAACACTCATATTCCACTACATCTGAATCTTACTTGATGGTGTTTTATCCATCTTTATATTCCTTCCACCTATGCCTAGAGCAGTGCTAACATAGTTGTAATAACTGTTGTATTAAAAACCCACAGAATTTATCTCTGCTATTTCCCCACTCATGCTCTAGCACCTCCTAGACTGGGGACTTCAAGCTTCCTTCTGATATTTTCTACAAGCTTAACATTTACACCCAAATTAGAATTCTCACCACTCAAATTCATCCCTGGTTCTCATGTGAAAGCCATATTAAAATGCTTATTCTATTAGCACCCATTATTCCAGCTACCAGAAATCTGATTAAACTCATCAAGTGGGAAACGGAATCTCCACAGAAGTCAGTCTGCTCTTTTTCCCTAGCAGAACATTTTGGATGAGTAATTCCCTTTGCCTTGGCTTCAGTTTTCTCATCCAGATTACCTAGTTCGTAATGTCTACTTAACATTCAAGGTGTTTTCGGAGAAATGAGTTCAGACAGCCATCTCATGCTCATGTTTAGCTGTGTCTGACTCTTTGCGACCCCAGGGACTATAGCCCGCCAGGCTCCTCTGTCCATGGGGATTCTCCAGGCAAGAATCCTGGAGGGGTTGCCATTTCCTTCTCCCATTAGAGGAGAGAAAGGAGATTAGAGCCAGGTTAGGAGTGGCAAGGCTCCACTCTCCCCACCTGGTCCTCAGGCAGGTCAGCAGGATGACCGCTCCAGGGGGGCTGGAGAAGTACGGCCGTGACATCTGTGTCTGTCTTCCCTGTGGAGCTCGGGGAAGTTAAAACCCCTTTCTCTGATGCTCTAGGGGAGAAATGGCCGTGATGGGTGTCTCGAGGACTCAGAGTTCTTAGGCTCAAGAAGAGCGCCAGAGGGTTGCTTTGCACGCTGCCCCCTGCCCAGAGAAACACAGAAAAGGCTAACTGGGAGCTAAGCAGGTGTGTGTGAAGAGACCTTTGTCAGCGGCAGGAAGGATGAAGCAACAGACTGGATGGTCAAGTAACTGTAGAAAATGGTGGGACGAGGAAGGAAAACCCAACGAATGCTGGCTCTACTGAGGACCAGACACTCCATCCCCCAACACACACACACACACACACACACACACACACACACAGGCACACCCTGCCTGGGCACTTGGCAAGACACTGAAACACAACGCTATGGGAACTGAAAGATTCTAAAATTTACACACTCAAGAACTTATTTCTTGAGTTTCTATACATAGTTTTAAGTTCCTGGGGATAGAAAAAAAGAAAACAGTGACACAGAATCTTAAAAGAGAAAAGAAGATTAGCTGAAGAAAATAAGATGTCTGAGAAGGTGAGTTTGTGGCCTGAGATGAGTAATCAATCCTCAGGGATCTCAAGGGTAGGGTAGGAGTTGAGAGACACAGAGAGAGAAATGTTGATGTTTTGCTCTGCGTTTCTTAGCCCAGTGGCCTGCTTTTGCCAGTGTGATGTAGAGTATGCTTCACCTCTGCTGGATGGGCATCCACAACCAAATTATTTCCTGGTAGTTTAAACAGGTCAGAGGCCAGATAGCATCACCGACTTGATGGTCATGAGTTTGAGCAAGCTCCAGGAGTTGGTGATGGACAGGGAGGCCTGGCATGCTGCAGTCCATGGGGTCACAAAGCGTTGGACATGACTGATCAACTGAACTGAAATGAACCTCAGAGCAAGGAAGAAGAAGCATTTTGATAGGTGACTCAGGATGGAAGCAGAAGCTGGGGGACTAAATCAGCTTTCTCTCAGCCCTAGACTCTTCTTTTGGGGAATTAAAAAATTATCGGAGTATAGTTGATTTGCAACATTGTGTTAATTTCAGGTTCACAGCAAAGTGAATCACTTATACATATGCATATATCCTCTTTTTTCAGCTTCTTTTTCCATAGAGGCCATTACAGAACATTAAGTAGAGTGTCCTCTGCTATACAGTAGGTCCTTATTAGTTACCTATTTTATATATGGGGCTTCCCTGGAGGCTCAGTAAAGAATCTACCTGCAGTGCAGGAGATGTAGGAGATGCAGGTTCAATTCCTGGGTCAGGAAGATCCCCTTGAGAAGGAAATGACAACCAACTCCAATATTCTTGCTTGGAGCATTCCATGGATAGGGGAGCCTGGTGGGCTACAGTCCATGGGGTCACAGAGAGTCAGACACAACCAAGCAACTAACACACACACATCTTATATATAGTAGTATGTGTATGTACGTATAAGATGTGTGTTATATATAGTAGTATGTGTATGTACGTATAAGATGTGTGTTATATATAGTAGTATGTGTATGTACGTATAAGATGTGTGTTATATATAGTAGTATGTGTATGTACGTATAAGATGTGTGTTATATATAGTAGTATGTGTATGTACGTATAAGATGTGTGTTATATATAGTAGTATGTGTATGTACGTATAAGATGTGTGTTATATATAGTAGTATGTGTATGTACGTATAAGATGTGTGTTATATATAGTAGTATGTGTATGTACGTATAAGATGTGTGTTATATATAGTAGTATGTGTATGTACGTATAAGATGTGTGTTATATATAGTAGTATGTGTATGTACGTATAAGATGTGTGTTATATATAGTAGTATGTGTATGTACGTATAAGATGTGTGTTATATATAGTAGTATGTGTATGTACGTATAAGATGTGTGTTATATATAGTAGTATGTGTATGTACGTATAAGATGTGTGTTATATATAGTAGTATGTGTATGTACGTATAAGATGTGTGTTATATATAGTAGTATGTGTATGTACGTATAAGATGTGTGTTATATATAGTAGTATGTGTATGTACGTATAAGATGTGTGTTATATATAGTAGTATGTGTATGTACGTATAAGATGTGTGTTATATATAGTAGTATGTGTATGTACGTATAAGATGTGTGTTATATATAGTAGTATGTGTATGTACGTATAAGATGTGTGTTATATATAGTAGTATGTGTATGTACGTATAAGATGTGTGTTATATATAGTAGTATGTGTATGTACGTATAAGATGTGTGTTATATATAGTAGTATGTGTATGTACGTATAAGATGTGTGTTATATATAGTAGTATGTGTATGTACGTGTAAGATGTGTGTGTGTTAATTGCTCAGTTGTGTCTGACTCTTTGCGACCCCATGGTCTGTAGCCCACCAGGCTCCCCTGTCCATGGAAGAACCTCCCAATTTATCCTTCCTCCTACCTTACCCCCTGGTAACAATAAATTTGTTTTCTACATTTGTGACTCTCTGTGTTGTAAATCAGTTCATTTGTACCTTTTTTTTTTTAAGATTCCACATATAAGTGACATCATATTTTGTCTTTCTGCATTTGACTTACTTCAGCCAGTATGACAATCTCTATGTTGGTCAGTGTTGCTACAAATGGCAGTATTTCATTCTTTTATATTCTCTTGATCTTGCCACTTTGGCCCATGCTCACCCTCTTGGAGCTTGTGCATTGGTTCTTCCAAAAGGACTCAACTCCTGGCCCCGATGTCCAGACACCTTCCAAGTGCCCAACCTCTCACTATGAGAAACCACACCCCCCTAGTTCCTAAGTCCCTGGATCCCAGAGGCTGATGGAATAGAGCCAACTCTGTTTTGATGCAAACCATATGTTTGTAACTTCACATCAGTGTCAGATGGCAAGGCTCAGAGTAGAAGCTCTGGCTTCTTGTTCCAAGGGGTGCCTGCTTGTCTTAGGCTGGTAAAGATCCATCTACAGCTTGCTGGAATAACCCAGTGTCCCCAAACGCCACACAAAAAGCCCTTTGGCTGGACATGCATTCGCTCTTGGCTCTTCCAGATGAGGAGTCAGAATAGCCACCTCGGGTTTGAAGCATGGTGTCGCCCACCCGACATGGCTCCCTGCAGAGATGTGGTTCACCTAGGAGGCAGTGAAGACAAATCCCAGCTTTGTTGCACAGGGTGGTGGAAAATATGAGTCACTGAACTCGAAAGTCACCCTGGTGCCTGCTGCTGATTATAAACCAAGAGGAGAGCCTGAGATGGGCAGAGTCCAGGGCCAGGACCACCCTCTCGGGCCTAAGCTCAAGACTGGGGGGCGGGGCACAAAGACTCCTATTGTTTACACTGGGGCTGTGTGATGCCCTGTCAGGAAGCCCCCTTCACAAACTGAGTTGCCTCTGCCAGCCCTTAGAGACCTGGGGAATACACTCGCCCGGCCTTTGGTCTGCATGTTTAGACTCATGCCACACTGAATTTCATCTGGGAGGAAAAGCTGTTTCAGATGACCATGAATAGCAGCTTTCATCAGCTGTCACTCCCCATTAGGGCCGGCATGACGTGGAAATGTACAAGAGGTTGGGGTGGAAGCAGCTCCTTCTATCCTAAGCGTTCATTGACTTCATTTGAACTGTGGTGCTGGAGAAGACTCTTGAGAGTCCCTTGGACTGCAAGGAGATCAAATCAGTCAATCCTAAAGGAAATCAACCCTGAATATTCACTGGAAGCTGAATACTAAGGCTGAAGCTGAAGCTCTAAAATGCTGGCCGCCTGATGTGAAGAGCCTACTCACTGGAAAAGACCCCAATGCTGGGAAAAGATTGAAGGGAAAAGAAGGGGGCAGCAGAGTATAAGATGGTATCACCAACTAAATGGACGTGAATCTGAACAAACTCCAGGAGACAGTAGAGGATGGAGGAGCCTGATGTGCTGCAATCCACGGGGTCACAAAAATTCAGACAGGACTTAGAAACAGAAAACCAACAACAAAATCCTTTTAAAAAGTTAAACAGTCCATTTGACTTTTCCCCCTCATCTTGCTTAGCTTCATCTGACTCTGGGGCAGAAAAAAATGTGGTACCTTAAGGCCAGACCTGGGTAGAACTAAGATGCTGATCTAGATGATTTGGGGAGCTCCATTCAGTGTTCTTTCCCTTGGAGAAGTCAGCTGCAAGCCTCAGCTTCCTCATATGGACTTGGCCTTGAAGAGATAGGATACAGTTTCTGTTTTAGGAGAAATGGAATAACATCCCTGTGGGCAGGTATCCTGTCTTATATCTGTCTTCAGGAGTAGAGATGGACTTGCTTCAGTGGAACTTGGTAAACTAGCTCTCTTAGGAAAAAAAAGAAAAGAAAGGCCATATTTGTAGTGTTTGCTAATTTCCACAGTGTAAATACTCTCATCATGGTTGAGTTCAAGGTACCAACATTGTAACTGAATGTGGGGTTTGACTGCTTGCCTCTCAAAAGCCAATTAAAAAGGCCAGGTGGATGGAAAGAAGAGTTTGCTTTATTTTGGATGCTGGCAACAGGAGGGGGTGTGGGGGGAGGGTGGACTCCTGTGCAAAGATCATCTCCTCCATTCCTAACAATCAGAGGGCAAGATCAACATCAAAAGATTATATTAAAAGAGAGAGAGAGAGAGATTGTCAGGTGTCAGTCAGAAGCGGCTCATTGAAGGTCTCAGAGAAGGGTAGTAGCTGAAGTCATGGAGTGATTGAAGGAAGGATTTAGAAAAAAAAAAAAAAATCATTGCAAGGGTCATGAAAGGGTCAGAGTGTGAAGACCTCCAGAGAAATTAGGAGGAAGGAAAACAAGAGTAGAATATTCTGAAAGGCATGAGCCAGACACATGGATTGTCAGATGGGTAGCAGGAAAGGAAGAAAGGAATCACAAAAAATAGCATCTGAAAAAAAAAATCCAGACCAATTATGGGAAGACAAATAGTGGGTTAATAAAATTTTTTGAACAAGAAGTTTCTAGAACATTACTGTAGTGGTAGGGTGAAATCAGGGACATAAAAGAAACAGGATCCTTTTCATTGATCTGTCCTTGGACATCAAGGAGATCAAACCAGTCAATCCTAAAAGAAATAAACCCTGAATATTCACTGGAAGGACTGAAGCTGAAGCTCCAATACTTTGGCCACCTGATGCCAACAGCCAACACATTATAAAAGACCTTGATGCTGGGAAAGACTGAGGGCAGGAGGAGAAGGGGGTGACAGAGGATGAGATGGTTGGNGAAATAAACCCTGAATATTCACTGGAAGGACTGAAGCTGAAGCTCCAATACTTTGGCCACCTGATGCCAACAGCCAACACATTATAAAAGACCTTGATGCTGGGAAAGACTGAGGGCAGGAGGAGAAGGGGGTGACAGAGGATGAGATGGTTGGATGGCACCATTGACTCGATGGGCATGAGCTTGAGCAAACTCCAGGAGATAGTAAAGGACAGGGAAGCCTGGAGTGCTAAAGTCCATGGGATCACAAAGAGTTGAACATGAGCGAGCAACTGAACAACTCTCCAGAAACAATCTGACATTGAAATTTCTGACCAGGATGCTGTGTGCACTGAAAGATGACAGTGGATGTAACATCTGGCATGGACGAAAAGGATACAGGAGTTGTACAGCACTAGCTCTGGAGGTCAACTGACTTGGCCCAGACAGCCTGCCAGTGCCCCAGTACTTGCCACGGAGAAAGGTGGTCCCCACAGCTGTGTGAATGAGGGATGAACAACCAGAGAAAGAGGAGAGAATAGGATTCACTCATGAAACTTTCTTGGTGGTTTTCTTTACAAAAGCGTGGTCGCTAGGGGACTTCCCAGGCGGCCCAATGGTTAAGACTTCTAATGCAGGAAAGTGTAGGTTCGATCCCTGGTCAGGGAGCTATGATCCTACATGCCTCTTGGCCAAAAAACCAAAACATAAAACAGAGGCAATGTTGTAACAAATTCAGTGAAGCTTTTTAAAATGGTCTACATTAAAAACATTTTTTAAAAAAAAGTTCCTTTAAAATGGTCCATATCAAAGCATGCATGCTCAGTCATGTCCTACTCTTTATGACCCCATGGACTGTGGCCTGCCAGGCTCCTCTATCCATGGGATTCTCCAGGCAAGAATACTGGCGTGAGTTGCCATTTCCTCCTTCAGGGGATCTTTCCAGACCAGGGACAGAACCCTCATCTCCTGCATTGGCAGCTGGGTTCTTTACCACTGAGCCACCAGGGAAGCTTGACTGTAGCCTACTAGGCTGCTCTGAGAGACACAGACCAAAAGGCTCTGACAATGGCCTTCATTATCTTCATCCAGAAAATGTGATAGAAACCCCTGATCCTTTTTTTTTT
>SJYX01010394.1:162637-210930 GCA_006410675.1 Oreotragus oreotragus | reverse complement strand
ATGGATCTCAAGGCTCCACCTCCCTGCCCTGCGTCACCCCTCCCCCACCTCTCCGCACCTGTCTCTTATACACATCTAGATGTGTATAAGAGACAGGAGTAAGCGTCTTTTAATTTCATGGCTGCAGTCACCATCTGCAGTGATTTTGGAGCCCCAAAAAATAAAGTCTGACACTGTTTCCACTGTTTCCCCATCTATTTCCCATGAAGTGATGGGACCAGATGCCATGATCTTCGTTTTCTGAATGTTGAGCTTTAAGCCAACTTTTTCGCTCTCCTCCTTCACTTTCATCAAGAGGCTTTTTAGCTCCTCTTCACTTTCTGCCATAAGCATGGTGTCATCTGCATATCTGAGGTTATTGATATTTCTCCCGGCAGTCTTGATTCCAGCTTGTGTTTCTTCCAGTCCAGTGTTTCTCATGATGTACTCTGCATAGAAGTTAAATAAGCAGGGTGACAGTATACAGCCTTGACGTACTCCTTTTCCTATTTGGAACTAGTCACTACTGTTACTTCTCAACAAATATGATTGTTACAGTGTTTTTCACTCTAAGTTACTGTGTGCCTCTTAAACTCCATCAGCTGTCCCTGAGGGAGGCGCCTTTCATTCCAAGCTGAGTCCAGCTCCTTCGACCATTCTTCATTATGAAAGTTTGAAAAAATCTCTCAGCATCCTGGTTGTCTTATGGGTAACATTCTCAAATTTTGCAAAGTTCCTCTTTGAGGAGTGGGCACTGAGTAAGATGAAAATGTCTAGCTGCTTGGAACTCTCTTCTCTTGAGTGGAAAATGTTCTAAGTAATAGGTATTACTTGTTTGTTTTTATTGAGGTAAAATACACATGACATCAAATTAACCATTTTAAAGTGGAGAACTCAATGGCATTTAGTACATTGACAATGTGTTGTAAATATCATCACTCTCTAGTTCTAAAATACCTTCTCTAGCTCAAAGGAAAAGTACACTCATTATGCAGTCACTCCTCATCCCCCTAGCTAACCATTCGCCTACTTTCTGTCTCTATGGATCTATCTATTCTGGGCATTTCATTATAAATGGAATCATACAATAGGTGGTTTTTGTATCTTGGCTTCTCTCACTAAGCATGAGGCTATAGCACATACCAGTATTTCATTCCTTTTTTAAAATAGCTGATTAATCTTCCACGGGATGGATAGGATGTCCATTGCAGGAATGGAATATCCAAAAATATCCATCATCTGGATGGACCACAATTTGTTTATCCATTCATCTATCCGTCACTGGAGTTGCTTCCACCTTTTGGCTATGGCGAATCATCTTGCTATCCACATCAGTGTACAGGAACCTGTTCTAGTCCTTGCTTTAAATTCTTTTGGGTATATATACCAATGAAATTGCTGGGTCATGTAGGACTTCTATGTTTAACTTCTGAGGAACCGTGACAGTGTCTTCCACAGTGGCCGTTATCACTTGGCATTCCCAACAACAGCATCTGAGGATTCCCATTTCTCTGCCTCCTTGCCAATATTTATTTTCCATTAAAAAAGATTTTTAATTTAATTCTAAAACATTATAACTGTCCTATAGGAGTGAGGTGGTATCCTAAGGAATCTATTTTTTAAAGAGTTCCTTGCCGTGGCCTCTGCAGCCCCATTCCCCGTGCTCCAGCCTGGCTGCATTCACAGGGTCTCCCCCACTATATGTACAGCCTTTGCACAGGCAGTTCCCACTGCCTCTTTGCTTGGCTACAGCCCACTCATCATTTGCCTCAAACCCTGAGTATCACTTCCTCAAGGAAGCCCTCCAATCTCCCCATCCGGTCAAATGCCCCATCTGACAGTCTCATGATCTATCCAGCTCCCCTTCCTAGGACCTACCACAGTGGCCATTTACTTCAGATGATGTGAATATATTTTTCTCCTCTGCTGGGCTATGACTACGGTGGGAGTAAATTAAATGTACTGATTAATCACTGAAAAACTTTTTGAGGAACCATGTGAGAATTTGAACTTGTGGCTACCTCATTCTGAACATCTTTTGAACATCAAGTTTTCAAATTCATGTCCCATATCCTCCTTCCCAGGACTCTAGTCCAACAACAAGTCTTCCATTTCTCCTGCATCATCAGTATTTCCCTTTGACCTGGATCATTCCCACTGGTTCACACATGTGTTCTACCACGGCATTACTTCCTTGCTCCCTTTCTTAGCAAAACCTCTTGGGAGAATCATCCCTCCTGTCTGTGCTTCGTCACTTCTCCCTGTCTGAAGCCTGCTCTGATAAGCTTTGTGTGCCCATCATCCTTGCCATGTGGCCACATGGGACTCTTGCAGTGGAGGCTTCCATTCTTCTGGAAACATGTTCTTATCTCAGCATCCCTGAAGCCAGACATTTCTGGGGTTCTTTCTCCTTCACTAGATGCAACTTTTCGGTCTCCTGTGCTACTACTTTAGAGTTGCCTTGTCATGACTATGTTCATTTCTTATTGTCAGTTTCACCCTGTAGACTGGATGCTCCAGGTGGCCAGGAACCTTGCTTATCTTGATCAACACTTAACCTCCATGCGCAGAATGTATTAGATACTCAACTCTTTATTAAATGAATATCTTCTCCATTGGAACTCATATCATTTTGATCCTGAGGATCTTTAAAATTCTTGTTTGTATAAAAAATATTAGGTCATCTTATATGTATCGTTCTGAGTTTTGATTCTTCTATGTAACATATATTAGCCACCCCAACAGTCTCTCTCAATTTTAATCCATCCTGAGGATAAAAATATTGATTCTGACATTCTTTCTTCCTTCAAGTTGACCTTGACTCATTGATCACCATTTTCTGGGTGTGATTGTTTTCAGCCAGTAGGGTGATCCTCAGTTGTGTTGACACCCAGCACACATTGCTCAATGTTGCTGTGCACAAGGAAATGAGTTTTGTTGTGGAAAAAGGCCATCGTCTGTTTTGCACACACAAAGTTTGAGGTTGATTCAGCTGTTCAGCTGGGGCAGACACCTGTTAATAGGGTGAGTTCCAAACTGCAATCAAGGCCCATTTAAATCCCAGAAAGAGAAGCAGATGTAGCAGTTATGCAACCCCTGCATATTTCTTGGCCCAGAAGCTGCCTCGTGGGGAAGGAACCAGCTCTTGTGCCTCACTGAAATCAAGGTCAAGGAGCAACTTCAGGGCAACAATATCTGCTCCTTTCCCAAGCCCATACAGCATGGTTTCAGGGCTCTCCTTCTCTCCTCTCCTGGGAATGGCTAACCCTCTGCTTCAGCTCTTCCTGAAATCCAGAGATGGTGTGGAGCATGACTCTATTCTCCCATCTAGAAGCTTCATCCAGGAAAGCAATGAAGGTGGAAGTGGCAGGGGAAAGGGTGGGCGGTGGAGGGGGGGCTGTTGTGCCTTAATATATGCTGGTTCCTTAGGACCATTTCTTTCTTTTAAAAATGATCAGGGATCCTAATTGTAGAAATTGGAGAAAGTATTTGCAAATGATGTGACCAGTAAGAGATTAATCTTCAGAATACACAAACAGCTCATGTAGTTCAATATCAAAAAAACAAACAACCCGATCCAAAAATGGGGAGAAGATCTAGATGTTTCTCCAAAGAAGACATACAGATGGCCAAAAAGCACATGAAAAGATGGTCAACACCACTCATTATCAGATAAATGCATATCAAAACTACAATAACATATCACCTCACACCAGTCAGAATGCTGCTGCTAAGTCACTTCAGTCGTGTCTGACTCTGTGCAACCCCATAGACGGCAGCCCACCAGGCTNAGCACATGAAAAGATGGTCAACACCACTCATTATCAGATAAATGCATATCAAAACTACAATAACATATCACCTCACACCAGTCAGAATGCTGCTGCTAAGTCACTTCAGTCGTGTCTGACTCTGTGCAACCCCATAGACGGCAGCCCACCAGGCTGCCCCGTCCCTGGGATTCTCCAAGCAAGAGTACTGGAGTGGGGTGCCACTGCCTTCTCCGACCAGTCAGAATAGTCATTATCAAAAAGTCTATAAGCAACAAATGCTGGAGGGGATATGGAGAAAAGGAAAGCCTCCTACACTGTAGGTAGGACACAAATTGGTATAGCCACTATGAAGAACAGTATGGAGGTCCCTTAACAAGCTAAAAATAGAGCTGCCATATGATCCAGCAATCCCACTCCTGGGCCTATATCCAGAGAAAATGCTAATTTGAAAAGATACATGCAGCTTAACGTTCACTGAAGCATTATTTACAATAACCAAGACATGGATGCAACATAAATGTACATCAACCTATGGACAAAGGAATGGATAAAGATGTTATACATATATACAATGGAATATTACTCAGCCATCAAAAGAACAAAACAATGCCATTTGCAGTGACATGGATGGACTTAGCGATTACCATACTAAGTGCAACTCTACATTTGTAGATACTCCGTCCACGTCAACGAGTATCTCCCCAATGGATTCATGACACAGAGGCAGATAGGGTCAACACTATCAAAATTTTGCAGAAGAGGTCATTGAGACTGGGGCTGCTTGGGCACCTCAGCCATGGTTCTAAGACTCATGGATGATGAGAACTAGAACTTGTTGACTGGAACTCACCATGACTCTGTCAATTTCCTGTCCTACCCACCACTGTCAACATCCAGGCAGAAATGTGACACAGTGACTAAGCAACCTGCTCTTTTCTTTGGGACAAGTAACCTCACTCCTTTGAACCTGCTTCCTCATGCTTGAGAGACAGATAGGAATACTACTGGCCCATGTCCCCTTGTGGGAACCTGAGGAGGTTTATCAGAGAGTATTTGAAAACACATGATTTAAGATAAAGCCTGGCTTTATCCAGGCTTATATTTTTCTTGTGTTGGTCATGATTGGTCAAATCAATCTCTCTCTCGCTTCTTTTATTCAAGATAGAGACCCCTGCTTCAATCCAGTTTCCTGGTGCATCTTCACCAAACGGTCTCTGATCATGTCTACAAAGCCCTGAAGAGACCCGGGATGCAAACTGACAGGCCTGAAATCAAGACTCATGATAAAGGAATAGGAGATGCTCTAAAGACTAGCTGGACTCTTCCCCTCTTCTCCTCTGTGTCCTAAGCCCTTCACTGATGTTTGCTGAATGAATGAATGAATATAAAGAGCAGACAGACCTGAGATCAAACCTCACCTTGGGCCTTTATGAGCTGACCCTCGGTTTTCCAATCTGCAAACTGAAGATGATCCACTCTTTGGAGG
Source organism: Oreotragus oreotragus (assembly GCA_006410675.1). Taxonomy (NCBI): domain Eukaryota; kingdom Metazoa; phylum Chordata; class Mammalia; order Artiodactyla; family Bovidae; genus Oreotragus; species Oreotragus oreotragus. Next base: position 205,692 of record SJYX01010394.1, on the reverse strand, counting down.
GTTGGGAAGAGGATTTCAGTAACAGCTGCTTGGCATTGGTCTCTTTTCCACATTCAATTTACCCTCAGTTTCCCCTTCCATAACGGTATCTGCTTTACATTTCATTCTTTCTTTTCAATTTTTTCTCCTTGTTAAAGGCAGAAGCAAATTAGGAGGTAGGTACTCTGAGTCAGATCTGCCCCAAACCAGACTTCCAGGCTTTGTCCCTTCTTTGTCTAGTCATGAGTTGAAAAATACCCTTTTAGCTTTGCGAGTCACAAATAAAAGCACAGCACACACCAGGTTAAAATAGTGAATTAGTCCACCTACATAATGTCCTTTTTTTAAAACAAGACAATCAAAAACCTTAATTCAAATTCTAAAAACTGTTACATTTCTTTTGATTTCTTAAAATGCCACTGAATTGGAGATAAAGCATTAAAATCCTTTAAGAGAATTACATTGAGATCTCTCTTTATCTCCAAACAGGTCATATTTGGGGAGCAATTTTCCAATATGTAAAATGAATAATGATGGCTTTAGAATAATCATAATTACCTCCCCGAAAGGGAATTTTATCTCAGTTAATTTTTTTCTTTGTACAGTCAAACGACTGATTCTGAAGCAATTATAAAACACTGCATTATTTTTCACCACTGAATAGCACACCCATTACCCCTCGCAGTTCCCTGTGTTTGTCTGCCACGCTGGCATTTGAAAACAGTGGTTTTGTGATTTAAAGTTATCAAGCAAAATGCCATTTAGGAGCCAATTTGCTAATCGACCTTTCAGTGTGTATGTCTTTGTGCCACAGCAAAGGGCCAGGAAAATATATGTAGGCGTGTGGCTGTTGAGGTACCATTAATCCTCTCTCTGCGTTTGGTTTCCACTCTCTTAAGGGTTCTTGTGTGGGTGGTGAGAGCAGATTGGCTGTCTTAAAAAGCCAGCCTCCTTTTCCTCTTCGCAGCAGCTGTGCACAGGGTCTCCTTGCCTCCCCTGGGTCTGTCCTTTGGGCCAGTCCTTGGAGATGCCTCTTTCCACCTCTTCCTGGTGCCTGCTATGTTGTCTCACCTCTCCACTGGCCCAGGGAAACCTGGCTCACTCCTTGGAGAAGTTAAGTGTCACAGCCTAGTAAGAAGGGCAAGTGGCGAAGGGCACTGCTGAGTGGCACTTTGTCTGCCCCAGCAAAGTCCGCACAGCTGAGAGGTGAGAGCCAGGGACTCAGCTAACAGCGTGGGTTTGAAGTCAAATAGACTTGGATTCAAATCCAGTTCAGAAAAGCTGCGGAGCCTGCAGAGGCGTGACTTGACTGGCCTTGCGTGGCTTTCCTCTTCTGCAGAATGATGCCTCTCTCAGAAGATGGGTTGTGAAGAGGCAGTAAGTTAATGCACTCGGAGTGCAGCGCACAGGCTTGCTCTGGCTAAGTGGCTCCACAGATAGTGTCTACATTTCCACAGCAGCTGGAATGGCCCTGGGTGGACCCAGGTGCTGGTGACTCCTACCTCATCACTCCTCATGCCTGGGGTCTTCCGAAGGCTTTATTAGTGCATTTTAGTGTGTGTGTGTGGGGGCGTGTTTGTGTGGCCCAAGAACACCATCCTGCTGGATGGCACCCTCCCACTTCTGCTCCATGTCCATGGAGATGCCGTAGGGCTGGGTACATGTGTATGTACTGACATGTATATTGACCTTTGTGTAATCACAAGGGTTCTTCTAAAAGGGAGGCCAGAAGGTGGGAGAGGCTCACTGTCCTGAATCAGGTAACCTGAATGACTATCCGGTGGTGTCTCTCTTGGTTGTCTCATTTCTTTAAGCTATTTATCCCAAGCAGCAGAGATTTATTTCTAGAGTGAAATTCTAAAGCCAGCATTCATTTCAATTTTCTTCTGGAGAGCTTTGTCTCCCTTCCAGGTCAAGGCATCCAGCAGCTTCCAGCTGCTCATGGTGGGGGAAGGGAGGAAGCACATCCTTGCACGGAGAAAGGGGCATCAGAGGTGGGGGCCAAGTGCCCTGGCACAGCCCAGGAGCTTTGACAGAAGCCCCTGGCTCCCCACGCCCACCATGTCCTTGGCTCGGACCACGCGGCAGTTGTCAGCCTTGCTGCTCCCACATCTTACTCATTATCACTGACTGTTCTCAATCTGTCCTTTTCTGATTTTCCTTTTCTTATTCCTCCACCTCCTCAATTTTTTTTTTTTTTTGCTTGTTTCCATTTCCTCCTCCAATTCCCACTGGTCTCAGGCTGATGACACCCTTTGCTTGGCAGGTTTTCCCGTCTCCTGCCCAGCTCCCTCTATGCCGACCGGGCCGACACTGTAGTCAGAGCTGGGCAGCCCTCTCAGCCTAGCCGGCAGTGGCAGTTGTCATGGGTGCACTCTTCCCAGCTCTTTCTGCTTTTCTGGGGGATGGGTCCAGGTGATGGTGTGTGTCCATGCTCTGTGAGCATCTCATCTGCAGAGCCAGTGGGCAAAGCCCTGGTGGTCCCAGCAACCAAGCTGATGGTCCTTTGGGTTACCCGATCCAGGACAGTGAGTCTCTCCCACCTTCTTGCCTCCCTTTATTAGAACTCTTGTGATCACACTGAGCCCACCAGGACGTGCACATGCTAAGTTGGTTCAGTCGTGTCTGACTCTGTGTGACCCCATGGACTGTAGCCCACCAGGCTCCTCTGTCCATGGGATTCTCCAGGCAAGGATACTGAGTGGGTTTCCATGCCCTCCTTGCCTACCAGGATAATTTTCCAGCTCAAGACCTTTAATTTAATTGCATCTGCAAAGTCACTTTTGCCATATAAGGTAGCATTCATAGCTTTTGTATAAGAGACAGCCCATGGACTGTAGCCCACCAGGCTCCTCTGTCCATGGGATTCTCCAGGCAAGGATACTGAGTGGGTTTCCATGCCCTCCTTGCCTACCAGGATAATTTTCCAGCTCAAGACCTTTAATTTAATTGCATCTGCAAAGTCACTTTTGCCATATAAGGTAGCATTCATAGCTTCCAAGGATTAGGACATGGACATATGGGGTGGGTATTATTCAGCCTTCTACAGGCAATATCTAACAAGGTCCTTGTCAATGTGTAACTGTTACCTGCAAGCCAGTGGGCCAGTGTTTGTGGGTCCATCATGCGTATGCATCCTATTAACCCACACAGTTCCAAAGGCAAATGAGGGGACTCACTGAGGGTCCTGCTGAACGAGTGCTTCACTATTCTAGGCTCTTCACACAGACCATCCTAAGTGTTGTTAGATCATTCTCGTTACACAGTCAGATGAGGAAACCAGGGCCCTGGGCACACAAGTGACTTGCCCATACTCACACAGCTGGCATGTGAGGAGAGACATGAGAGGCAGCCATGTTGACTAAAGCCACACAGGGGATGACTGCTGTCATCCATCAATGAATCCTTTTAATTCCAATCAGAGCAGTGCTTCTCACATTGTAGTGTACATCAGAATCACCTGGAGGGCTGGTTACAACATGCTGCTGCTGCTAAGTTGCTTCAGTCGTGCCCAACTCTGTGTGACCCCATAAAGAGCATCCCACCAGGCTCCTCCGTCCCTGGGATTCTCCAGGCAAGAACATTGGAGTGGACTGCCATTTCCTTCTCCAATGCATGAAAGTGAAGTCCCTCAGTTGTGTCCAACTCTGTGTGACCCCATGGACTGCAGCCCACCAGGCTCCTCGGTCCATGGGATTTTCCAGGCAAGAGTACTGGAGTGGGGTGCCAGTGCCTTCTCCACATGTAGACCCTATTATACATAAAATATCAATAGATAAACAACAAGGACCTACTGTATAGGCACAGGGAACTCTACTCAACATTCTGCAATAACCTATGTGGGAAAAGAATCCAAGAAAGAATAGATATATGTACACATATAACTGAATAAGATGCTGTACACATGGAACTAACACAATGTTGTTCATCAACTGTACTCCAATGTAAAACACAATTTTTTAAAACTGCAGGGCTTTCTTCAGCTTGAGAGAGAAGAGGAAGGCAGAGAGGGTGGAGGCCTGAGAAGGACTCACCTTGCTGTTGCTGGCTGGAAGATGGCAGGGACTGGGTGAAAATGAATGTGAGCTGCCTTACACACTCACTGACAGTCAGCGAGGAAAGGGGACCTCTGTCCTACAACCACAAAGAACTCAATTCCACCAACAACCTCAATGAATGAGCTTGAAAGCATGTTCTTCCCCAGAACCTCTAAAAAGGAATGTAGGCCTGCCAATGATTTGATTTCAGCCAGTGAGATCCTGGGCAGAGGACCCTGGACTCCTGATCTATAGAAACTATGAGATAATACATTTGCATTGGTTTAGGCCACTATGCTTGTGATCATTAGTTATGTAGCCATAGAAAACTGACATAGTATGCTTACAGGAACCAACAGAACACTACTCTCTTATTGATTACTTTGACTAAGGCCAACTCTGGGTAACGATAAAGCTACTTAATAGAAAGAAAAAAAACTCAACAAGGAGCAAGTAGCTATGGGCTGTGCATGCTGCTGCTGCTGCTGCTGCTAAGTCACTTCAGTTGTGGCCGACTCTGTGTGACCCCATAGACGGCAACCCACCAGGCTCCTCCATCCCTGGGATTCTCCAGGCAAGAACACTGGAGTGGGTTGCCATTTCCTTCTCCAATGCATGAAAGTGAAAAGTGAAAGTGAAGTTGCTCAGTCATGTCCAACTCTTTGCGACCCCCATGGACTGCAGCCTGCCAGGCTCCTCCATCCGTGGGATTTTCCAGGCAAGAGTACTGGAGTGGGGTGCCATTGCCTTCTCCTATGGGCTGTGCATAGACCACTGTAATAAACTGAATAATGTCTCCCCACAAAGATGTCCACAACCTCATTCCCAGAGCCTATGACTCTGTTGACAGGAGGGTTAGAGTTAGACAAAGGAGATGTGAGGACAGAAACAGAGGTGCAAGTGATGCTCCTAGACCAGGGAGGAACGATATTCCCCTGATGCCTTCAGAAGGAACACAGTGCCTTGACTTCAGACTTCCGGCCTCCACACTGTAAGAGAATAAACTGATGTACTTTTAAGCCACTGCATTTATGGTACTTTGCTAAGGGCGTGGTAGGAAACTAGTACAAATCCCATGTGAACAGTGTGGCAATTCCACAGGCAGCATACAAAGGCCGTGAGCAACCTGAGGGACGCTGAGAAGAAAAGCTTCTCCACGTTTTAGTTGTGGAGACAGCCTAGAGAAAGCTCAGGTGAGCTGTTGACTGATGAAAGCCCTTGGAGGAGAGGGAGAAAGTATTGCACATTTCACAGAAAAGGGCTCCTGACTCTCGACTGCTTCATTCTGTGGAAACCAACAGCTAAGTGGCAATTGGTAGAAAGGGAAGGAATCACGGATTGGTTCCTGGGATATGTGAACTGAACTCAAGTCACTTGACAGGGAAAAAACAATGACCTTTCTATTCACTCTAAGTAATCTCACCAGAGTCAGAATGCAGTCTCAGCCCTAGGAGTGGGTGACAGACAGGGAAACCTGGTGTGCTGCAGTCCATGGGATCACAAAGAACCAGACAAGACTGAGCAACTGAAAAACAAACAAATCTCACCAGAATTTTCCTTTAATTTAAATGTGGTGAAATATGCAATGATATGGAAAACTGACATTCTCTAGCTTATGTCCTTGAATAAAAGCATCTTTGGGGGACAAGAAAACCCTAGGGGGAAGTCTGGCTCCCTGGCTGTCCATGGTACCAATTTATAGGAACCACTTCTTGAACCTAATAGTCTTCAATCAGTGTTTTTGTCTGATTTAGGTTTTGATTTTTAGCCAATTTCTCTCAAGAAACTCTTGGACCCTTTGCCACTCAAAGTGTTGTGCATGGACCAGCAGCATCAGCATCAGGTGGGACCTTGTTAGAAATGCAGAGTCTCAGGCCCACCCCAGACCTGTTAGCTGAGATCCCATATTTAAACAAGATCTCGCGTGATTTGCATGCAACCAGAAGATACAGGCAAAAGTTCAGTCATAATTCTTTTCTATAAGGAAAAAGTGCCATTTAATTCTTACAAATTTAAAGATTTATATTAAATATAATATAAATCTTATATTTAAAGATACAAGATTAAAAATTTTTGAATCATTTTCTCCTAAAGTTAATAAAAGGTCATTATGGAAAAATGAGGAAAAAGAAAGGAAAAAACCACCTGCTCTCCCAATGCCTTAATGTCACTGCTATTTTTATTTGTGTACATTTCCACACACCTACACTGAATCTCCACATCACACTCTTCATCCTTGGAAACGGTTTTTTCACTGAACATAGTCTGAAAACCACAGTTTTACCATCATCATTTCAATGGCTTTATGAGAGTAGAAATGATTCATTTCACATCCCCCAATTTGGGGCAGTTTTTCACCAATCTAAGGAATACTGTGATAAACATCTGAATGGATTTTCAAAAGAGGAATTATTGGATCCTTGGTAATAAACACTCAAAAAAGCACATTTTAAGGAATCAGTGGTACATTGTTTGAGAGAGAGAGAGAGAATGTGTATATGTGTGTGTAAAATGTGAACTTGTTTGGGGACCACAGAAATCTAATCTTTTTCATCTAGACTATGTGATAGAGTGATGATGTCTCATCTCTGTTCTTGAATAACTCAGCCTGGCTTCAACCCACGAAAATGATTCTGTCTCAAGGAGATGCTCTTACTGAGTGAGGCACCACTCGCTCCCAACCTGGGACTCTTGTCTTTTAAGACAGCTTCCTCCACTGACAGCATTATTATTATTAGCCAACAAACTGCGTTATAAGGTGTGCTCACCCCATTGATCGTTTATCCCAACAGGACTGGTTTGTGGAAATAAATGGGCACCATTTTAAACTGTTTTGATGGATACTAGAAAATCACAGTGGTTGAGTAGTCATTTGATTTGTCCCTTCATGTTCTTTTGATTGGAGTATAGCTGACAACCACAATGGTGTGACCACTCACCTAGAGCTGGACATCCTGGAGTGTGAAGTCAGGTGCACCTTAGGAAGCATTACTACAAATGAAGCTAGTGGAGGTGACAGGATTCCAGCTGAGCTATTTCAAATCCTAGAAGGTGTTAACGTGCTACACTCAATACGTCAGCAGTGGCCACAAGACTGAAAAAGGTCAGTTTTCATTCCAATCCCAAATAAGGTCAATGCCAAGGAATGTTCAAGCTAGTGTACATTTGTGCTCATTTCACATGTTACCAAGGTTTTGCTCAAAATCCTTCAAGTAGTATGTGAACCAAGAACTTCCAGATGTACAAGTTGGGTTTTGAAGAGGCACAGAAACCAGAGGTCAAATTGTTAACATTCATTTGATCATGGAGAATGCAAGGGAATTCCAAAAAAATGTCTACTTCTGCTTCATTGATTATACTAAAGCCTTTGACCGTGTGGATCATAACAAACTGTGGAAAATTCTTAAAGAGATGGGAATACCAGACCTCCTTACCTGCCTCCTGAGAAACCTGTATGTGGGTCAAGAAGCAACAGTTAGAATCAGACATGGAATGGACTGGTTCAAAATTGGGAATGGAGTACATCACGGCTGTATATTGTCACCCTGCTTATTTAACTTACACGAAGAGTACATCATGAGAAATGCTGGACTGGATGAAGCACAAGCTGGAATAAAGATCTCTGGGAGAAATATCAACAACCTCAGATATGCAGATGATACCACTCAAATGGCAGAAAGTGAAGAGGAACTAAAGAGCCTCTTGGCAAAGGTGAAAGAGGAGTGTGAAATAGCTGGGTTAAAACTCAGCATTCAAAAAACTAAGATCTTGTCATATGGCCCCATCACTTCATGGAAAATAGAAGAGGAAAAAGTGGAAGCAGTGACAGATTTTATTTTCTGGGCTCCAAAATCACTATGGATGGTGACTGCAGCCATGAAATTAAAAGACACTCACTCCTTGGAAGAAAAGCTATGACAAATCTAGGTAGCAGATGAAAAAGCTTTGCCAGTAGATAGTGTACATAGTGCAAGTTCCTCATTTATGTCTGACTGTTTGTGACCCCATGGACTATACAGTCCATGGGATTCTCCAGGCCAGAATACTGGAGTGGGTAGCCTTTCCCTTCTCCAGGGGATCTTCCCAACCCAGGAATCAAACCCAGGTCTCCCACATTGCAGGTGTATTCTATACCAGCTGAGCCACCAGGGAAGCCCAAGAATACTGGAGTGGGTAGTCTATCCCTTCTCTAGCGGATCTTCCTGACCCAGGAATCGAACTGGGGTCTCCTGCATTGCCAGCAGATTCTTTACCAACTGAGCTATCAGGGAAGCCCTCACTTTGCCAACAGAGGTCCATATATTCAAAGCTATGGTTTTTCCAGTAGTATGGATATGAAAGTTGGAACATAATAAAGGCTAAGCACTGAAGAATTGATGCTTTTGAACTGTGGTGTTGGAGAAGACTCTTTAGAGTCCCTTGGACTGCAAGGAGATCCAACCAGTCCATCCTAAAGGATATCAACCCTGAATATTCATTGGAAGGACTGATGCTGAAGCTCCAATACTTTGGACACCGATGTGAAGAGCTGACTCACTGGAAAAGACCCTGATGCTTGGAAAGGCTGAAGGCAGGAGGAGAAGGGAATGACAGAGGATGAGGTGGTTGGTGGGCATTTGGGCTGTTTCCAGTTTTGGGCTATTATGAGCAATGCTGCTATGTCTGTGTAGACATATATTTGCATTTCTCTTGGGTAGATACCTTGGAGTGGAACAGCTGGGTGGTATGGTAACTCTTTGGTTATCTTTTCGAGGAACTGTCAGACTGTTTTCCACAGCAACTGCACAATTTTCCATTCCCACTGAAAGTATGAGAGTCCCATTGTCTCCCCAACTTTACCAGCACTTGTTATTATCTATCTTTTATATTATAGCCATCCTAGCAGGTATGAACTGGTATCTGACTGTGGCTTTGATTTGCATTTCTCTCATGGTTAATGGTGCTAATCATCTTGCATTATTTATTAGCCACTTGTCTATCTTCTTTGAAGAAATGTCTATTCACATCCTTGGCCCATTTTTTTAGTTGAGCTATTCATCTTTCTATTATTGAGTTATAAGAGTTCTATATAGCCTGGATCCGAGTCTCTTATCAGATAAATTATTTGCAAATATTTCCCCCTATTCTGTGGGTTGTCTTCACTGGTACACCTTTTTTAGTCTACACATAAAAGAAGCTATAGCATTTAGACATCTGCTTTTGGTTTTCTTTCAACCATAAATTTCTGGTGTGTGCATCTGTGTGTGTGAGCAGGTGTCTGTGCATGTGTGTGTTAAATCCAGACATTAAGCAGCATTTTAAAATGGAGTTCCAGACCATTTGTATGCCTGTCTGGTTTGGAGGTTTGAGTCTTATAGTGAGTGAAATGCAGCCGATATCACAAATGGGAGTTTACTTTCTCTCTCTTGTGCCCCCTTAGCCTTCGGACTTAACCACAGCTCTCAGAGATGGAAGAGTGGCAAAGAGAAGTAATAAACTGTCCACATTTCAGCAGGATCACCTTGCAAACAGCAATGTAACACCCAAAACGGGAGAATGAGTCCATCAATGGAGGCTGCTGAAATCCACTGCAGAATACAGTCTTCATGGGAAAAAGAAATAAGTAAAATGTGGCAGGAAATCAGCTGCACATTGACAGGAAAAGGGAATGTTCCATGTGTTGGACAAATCCTTTCTGAAAAAAAGTGCTGATTCTTTCACTAATGACACATGTGCAGGTTGATTTTAAAGGATAGTTAAGCACCTGAAGAAAAGTGCAGATGCTGTCCCCCAGAGGCCCCTGTCACATAACAGAGCAGTGTCAAGAGAAAGATGCCTCTAGAAGGCGTTTGCCCTTCTTCCCTGTCTGCACACCTCCCTGCCGCCCAACCCTCAAGGCTGATCAAGTCCCACCACTCTCCGGCATTCTCTCCAGACCCCCATCAGCCCACACACATCGCCTGGCTCTAGCTTACAGCATCTCATATGGTTGCACGTTGCCACATTTGGCAGGGCTGCTGGCGAGCAAGGGGAACAGCAGGCCCGGGGGCGCTGCTTCTGTCGCCTCACTACTTGGCTCTTCCTTTCTGCCTCTTCCCTTCCTGCGCCTCTGCTTTCCATTTGTGTCTTTTCTTTCTTTTTTTTTTTAATCTTCTATCCTTCCCACTTAATGATGAGAAGAAAAGTGACAGTCACAGAACTCAGACACTAGCAAATGGGAAAAAGGCCTGAATTATTCGTTTGATTCTTTTTCATCTTTACTTTTGTCTTTTCTTTTTCATTTTGTAAAATTTGGCCAAGTGAGGTCTGGAAATTTTGTATGTACTTAGAACTGTAGATGGTGGATTTTTGTGCATATGAGTGCTAGTTCATAATGAAGAAATATTATTATCATAATTAGCAATATCTGCAAATTCCTGGTGGCTCAATGATAAAGAATCTGTTTGCCAATGCAGGAGATGTAGGTTCGATCCCTGGATTGGGAAGATCCACTGGAGAAGGAAATGGCAACCCACTCCAGTTTTCTTGCCAGGAGGATCACATGGACAGAGGAGCCTGGCAAGCTCCATGGGGTTGCAGAGAGTCGGACACAACTGAAGCGACTTAGCATGCACACACGCTATTTAATCTAGGCTGATTCAGTAGTCTAAAATCTTAGAATTAAATTCAGTATCAGACTGAAGGAAACCAATGCACTGCTCTGACAGTTTTCCTAAAACTCATCAGGGCAGTTTCCTAAAACTCTACAGCCTCCTAACCTGCAAAAATGCTGGCTTCATTTCTGGCAGACGATGAAAAACAAAATCAACTCAAAAACAGAATTTGGGAGCCATAATGCCAGTACGATATCAAATTCAGAAATGTGCATGGATGTCAAGAGCCTCCTCCACTGGCACTCTTGTGGGACCTCTGAGTCCTGGCTGGCCAATGTTATTAACAGTCGTGTTATCTGTGTTATCTGGCAGGGCAATGGCACAACTCAAAATTAGCAAGAAATGATGCTATAGGAAAAGATTCCATCAAATGTATCTACTTCATGGAATTACACAAAATTTATCTGTGTGAGAGTTCCTTGATTTTAGGTAGGGCAAGTTGGGGAAAGGAACATCATGGCCCTGAGAAGTCTGCATTATCTTGCTTTGAGAATCTTCCAGTGAAAACAGAAATAGGGCTTCCTTCCAGCAAAAAAAGCCTTCTGATTAGCTTCTTCCATTTTCAGAGAGTGGAAAGAGCATTCTCTTAGAACTTTTTTTCCTTAGCATAAAAATCTCGGTTATGCGATGTCACAACGATACGGGGTGGGGGAAGGAAATGGACCCAAGACACGGAGATAAAAGGCAGGGCAGAATTTTTCTATTTGATATTTTCTGAAAAGTATCATGATGTGACCAGCTTTTTACTTCTTTTCATCCTAATGATGGTTGAGGCCCTGATTGTGGCAATCAAAGTTGAGTGGAGTACCAGTTGAATCAGCTCCAAGATAATGCAACTCTGGGAAAATTGTCAGGCTCAGACCTTTCAAACAAATATGCATGAGTCAGGCGGTCACTGCTGGTTGTCAGGGAGATGATCGGTGTGGGGTTGCTGGGAGCTGGCAGCTCAAGGTTTTCTGTGACCTCCTGAATCATCAAGATGCCCCAGTAGAACAACATGGCACCAGGGAGGCATCCATGTTATTTCAGTCCTGTCTCTGGTGCTTCATATCTTACAGCTCTAAGCAGGCCTGTGGAAGAAACCTCAGGGCTTGTGTGTCTCTAGAGTAACCATTTCTGATGCTGCTAGTCAGGCAATCAAGGGATTTCAGTGGTTTATTGAAATATCAAGGAGCTGGAGGGCATGTCTTCTGTACCTGTCTCTTATACACATCTAGATGTGTATAAGAGACAGCCCTTCTTCCCTGTCTGCACACCTCCCTGCCGCCCAACCCTCAAGGCTGATCAAGTCCCACCACTCTCCGGCATTCTCTCCAGACCCCCATCAGCCCACACACATCGCCTGGCTCTAACTCTCCCCCTAACCCTCCCGCCCCTACAGCATCCTGGCCTTCCACACAACTGCACTTAACTCTTTGCTTCCTCTGATTGTTTCTCTGTTAACACTTGTCTCCCTATCTCCCAGAAAGTTCCTAAGGCCTGAGGCTGTTGTTCCTTATATACAAAGAAGGGTGTCTGTGTTTGTTCAAGGGAGTTACATTATGGCCCGGATGATGGGCAATGCTGCTGGGTCAGCTTACAGCATCTCATATGGTTGCACGTTGCCACATTTGGCAGGGCTGCTGGCGAGCAAGGGGAACAGCAGGCCCGGGGGCGCTGCTTCTGTCGCCTCACTACTTGGCTCTTCCTTTCTGCCTCTTCCCTTCCTGCGCCTCTGCTTTCCATTTGTGTCTTTTCTTTCTTTTTTTTTTTAATCTTCTATCCTTCCCACTTAATGATGAGAAGAAAAGTGACAGTCACAGAACTCAGACACTAGCAAATGGGAAAAAGGCCTGAATTATTCGTTTGATTCTTTTTCATCTTTACTTTTGTCTTTTCTTTTTCATTTTGTAAAATTTGGCCAAGTGAGGTCTGGAAATTTTGTATGTACTTAGAACTGTAGATGGTGGATTTTTGTGCATATGAGTGCTAGTTCATAATGAAGAAATATTATTATCATAATTAGCAATATCTGCAAATTCCTGGTGGCTCAATGATAAAGAATCTGTTTGCCAATGCAGGAGATGTAGGTTCGATCCCTGGATTGGGAAGATCCACTGGAGAAGGAAATGGCAACCCACTCCAGTTTTCTTGCCAGGAGGATCACATGGACAGAGGAGCCTGGCAAGCTCCATGGGGTTGCAGAGAGTCGGACACAACTGAAGCGACTTAGCATGCACACACGCTATTTAATCTAGGCTGATTCAGTAGTCTAAAATCTTAGAATTAAATTCAGTATCAGACTGAAGGAAACCAATGCACTGCTCTGACAGTTTTCCTAAAACTCATCAGGGCAGTTTCCTAAAACTCTACAGCCTCCTAACCTGCAAAAATGCTGGCTTCATTTCTGGCAGACGATGAAAAACAAAATCAACTCAAAAACAGAATTTGGGAGCCATAATGCCAGTACGATATCAAATTCAGAAATGTGCATGGATGTCAAGAGCCTCCTCCACTGGCACTCTTGTGGGACCTCTGAGTCCTGGCTGGCCAATGTTATTAACAGTCGTGTTATCTGTGTTATCTGGCAGGGCAATGGCACAACTCAAAATTAGCAAGAAATGATGCTATAGGAAAAGATTCCATCAAATGTATCTACTTCATGGAATTACACAAAATTTATCTGTGTGAGAGTTCCTTGATTTTAGGTAGGGCAAGTTGGGGAAAGGAACATCATGGCCCTGAGAAGTCTGCATTATCTTGCTTTGAGAATCTTCCAGTGAAAACAGAAATAGGGCTTCCTTCCAGCAAAAAAAGCCTTCTGATTAGCTTCTTCCATTTTCAGAGAGTGGAAAGAGCATTCTCTTAGAACTTTTTTTCCTTAGCATAAAAATCTCGGTTATGCGATGTCACAACGATACGGGGTGGGGGAAGGAAATGGACCCAAGACACGGAGATAAAAGGCAGGGCAGAATTTTTCTATTTGATATTTTCTGAAAAGTATCATGATGTGACCAGCTTTTTACTTCTTTTCATCCTAATGATGGTTGAGGCCCTGATTGTGGCAATCAAAGTTGAGTGGAGTACCAGTTGAATCAGCTCCAAGATAATGCAACTCTGGGAAAATTGTCAGGCTCAGACCTTTCAAACAAATATGCATGAGTCAGGCGGTCACTGCTGGTTGTCAGGGAGATGATCGGTGTGGGGTTGCTGGGAGCTGGCAGCTCAAGGTTTTCTGTGACCTCCTGAATCATCAAGATGCCCCAGTAGAACAACATGGCACCAGGGAGGCATCCATGTTATTTCAGTCCTGTCTCTGGTGCTTCATATCTTACAGCTCTAAGCAGGCCTGTGGAAGAAACCTCAGGGCTTGTGTGTCTCTAGAGTAACCATTTCTGATGCTGCTAGTCAGGCAATCAAGGGATTTCAGTGGTTTATTGAAATATCAAGGAGCTGGAGGGCATGTCTTCTGTACCTGTCTCTTATACACATCTAGATGTGTATAAGAGACAGCCCTTCTTCCCTGTCTGCACACCTCCCTGCCGCCCAACCCTCAAGGCTGATCAAGTCCCACCACTCTCCGGCATTCTCTCCAGACCCCCATCAGCCCACACACATCGCCTGGCTCTAACTCTCCCCCTAACCCTCCCGCCCCTACAGCATCCTGGCCTTCCACACAACTGCACTTAACTCTTTGCTTCCTCTGATTGTTTCTCTGTTAACACTTGTCTCCCTATCTCCCAGAAAGTTCCTAAGGCCTGAGGCTGTTGTTCCTTATATACAAAGAAGGGTGTCTGTGTTTGTTCAAGGGAGTTACATTATGGCCCGGATGATGGGCAATGCTGCTGGGTCAGCTTACAGCATCTCATATGGTTGCACGTTGCCACATTTGGCAGGGCTGCTGGCGAGCAAGGGGAACAGCAGGCCCGGGGGCGCTGCTTCTGTCGCCTCACTACTTGGCTCTTCCTTTCTGCCTCTTCCCTTCCTGCGCCTCTGCTTTCCATTTGTGTCTTTTCTTTCTTTTTTTTTTTAATCTTCTATCCTTCCCACTTAATGATGAGAAGAAAAGTGACAGTCACAGAACTCAGACACTAGCAAATGGGAAAAAGGCCTGAATTATTCGTTTGATTCTTTTTCATCTTTACTTTTGTCTTTTCTTTTTCATTTTGTAAAATTTGGCCAAGTGAGGTCTGGAAATTTTGTATGTACTTAGAACTGTAGATGGTGGATTTTTGTGCATATGAGTGCTAGTTCATAATGAAGAAATATTATTATCATAATTAGCAATATCTGCAAATTCCTGGTGGCTCAATGATAAAGAATCTGTTTGCCAATGCAGGAGATGTAGGTTCGATCCCTGGATTGGGAAGATCCACTGGAGAAGGAAATGGCAACCCACTCCAGTTTTCTTGCCAGGAGGATCACATGGACAGAGGAGCCTGGCAAGCTCCATGGGGTTGCAGAGAGTCGGACACAACTGAAGCGACTTAGCATGCACACACGCTATTTAATCTAGGCTGATTCAGTAGTCTAAAATCTTAGAATTAAATTCAGTATCAGACTGAAGGAAACCAATGCACTGCTCTGACAGTTTTCCTAAAACTCATCAGGGCAGTTTCCTAAAACTCTACAGCCTCCTAACCTGCAAAAATGCTGGCTTCATTTCTGGCAGACGATGAAAAACAAAATCAACTCAAAAACAGAATTTGGGAGCCATAATGCCAGTACGATATCAAATTCAGAAATGTGCATGGATGTCAAGAGCCTCCTCCACTGGCACTCTTGTGGGACCTCTGAGTCCTGGCTGGCCAATGTTATTAACAGTCGTGTTATCTGTGTTATCTGGCAGGGCAATGGCACAACTCAAAATTAGCAAGAAATGATGCTATAGGAAAAGATTCCATCAAATGTATCTACTTCATGGAATTACACAAAATTTATCTGTGTGAGAGTTCCTTGATTTTAGGTAGGGCAAGTTGGGGAAAGGAACATCATGGCCCTGAGAAGTCTGCATTATCTTGCTTTGAGAATCTTCCAGTGAAAACAGAAATAGGGCTTCCTTCCAGCAAAAAAAGCCTTCTGATTAGCTTCTTCCATTTTCAGAGAGTGGAAAGAGCATTCTCTTAGAACTTTTTTTCCTTAGCATAAAAATCTCGGTTATGCGATGTCACAACGATACGGGGTGGGGGAAGGAAATGGACCCAAGACACGGAGATAAAAGGCAGGGCAGAATTTTTCTATTTGATATTTTCTGAAAAGTATCATGATGTGACCAGCTTTTTACTTCTTTTCATCCTAATGATGGTTGAGGCCCTGATTGTGGCAATCAAAGTTGAGTGGAGTACCAGTTGAATCAGCTCCAAGATAATGCAACTCTGGGAAAATTGTCAGGCTCAGACCTTTCAAACAAATATGCATGAGTCAGGCGGTCACTGCTGGTTGTCAGGGAGATGATCGGTGTGGGGTTGCTGGGAGCTGGCAGCTCAAGGTTTTCTGTGACCTCCTGAATCATCAAGATGCCCCAGTAGAACAACATGGCACCAGGGAGGCATCCATGTTATTTCAGTCCTGTCTCTGGTGCTTCATATCTTACAGCTCTAAGCAGGCCTGTGGAAGAAACCTCAGGGCTTGTGTGTCTCTAGAGTAACCATTTCTGATGCTGCTAGTCAGGCAATCAAGGGATTTCAGTGGTTTATTGAAATATCAAGGAGCTGGAGGGCATGTCTTCTGTACCTGTCTCTTATACACATCTAGATGTGTATAAGAGACAGCCCTTCTTCCCTGTCTGCACACCTCCCTGCCGCCCAACCCTCAAGGCTGATCAAGTCCCACCACTCTCCGGCATTCTCTCCAGACCCCCATCAGCCCACACACATCGCCTGGCTCTAACTCTCCCCCTAACCCTCCCGCCCCTACAGCATCCTGGCCTTCCACACAACTGCACTTAACTCTTTGCTTCCTCTGATTGTTTCTCTGTTAACACTTGTCTCCCTATCTCCCAGAAAGTTCCTAAGGCCTGAGGCTGTTGTTCCTTATATACAAAGAAGGGTGTCTGTGTTTGTTCAAGGGAGTTACATTATGGCCCGGATGATGGGCAATGCTGCTGGGTCAGCTTACAGCATCTCATATGGTTGCACGTTGCCACATTTGGCAGGGCTGCTGGCGAGCAAGGGGAACAGCAGGCCCGGGGGCGCTGCTTCTGTCGCCTCACTACTTGGCTCTTCCTTTCTGCCTCTTCCCTTCCTGCGCCTCTGCTTTCCATTTGTGTCTTTTCTTTCTTTTTTTTTTTAATCTTCTATCCTTCCCACTTAATGATGAGAAGAAAAGTGACAGTCACAGAACTCAGACACTAGCAAATGGGAAAAAGGCCTGAATTATTCGTTTGATTCTTTTTCATCTTTACTTTTGTCTTTTCTTTTTCATTTTGTAAAATTTGGCCAAGTGAGGTCTGGAAATTTTGTATGTACTTAGAACTGTAGATGGTGGATTTTTGTGCATATGAGTGCTAGTTCATAATGAAGAAATATTATTATCATAATTAGCAATATCTGCAAATTCCTGGTGGCTCAATGATAAAGAATCTGTTTGCCAATGCAGGAGATGTAGGTTCGATCCCTGGATTGGGAAGATCCACTGGAGAAGGAAATGGCAACCCACTCCAGTTTTCTTGCCAGGAGGATCACATGGACAGAGGAGCCTGGCAAGCTCCATGGGGTTGCAGAGAGTCGGACACAACTGAAGCGACTTAGCATGCACACACGCTATTTAATCTAGGCTGATTCAGTAGTCTAAAATCTTAGAATTAAATTCAGTATCAGACTGAAGGAAACCAATGCACTGCTCTGACAGTTTTCCTAAAACTCATCAGGGCAGTTTCCTAAAACTCTACAGCCTCCTAACCTGCAAAAATGCTGGCTTCATTTCTGGCAGACGATGAAAAACAAAATCAACTCAAAAACAGAATTTGGGAGCCATAATGCCAGTACGATATCAAATTCAGAAATGTGCATGGATGTCAAGAGCCTCCTCCACTGGCACTCTTGTGGGACCTCTGAGTCCTGGCTGGCCAATGTTATTAACAGTCGTGTTATCTGTGTTATCTGGCAGGGCAATGGCACAACTCAAAATTAGCAAGAAATGATGCTATAGGAAAAGATTCCATCAAATGTATCTACTTCATGGAATTACACAAAATTTATCTGTGTGAGAGTTCCTTGATTTTAGGTAGGGCAAGTTGGGGAAAGGAACATCATGGCCCTGAGAAGTCTGCATTATCTTGCTTTGAGAATCTTCCAGTGAAAACAGAAATAGGGCTTCCTTCCAGCAAAAAAAGCCTTCTGATTAGCTTCTTCCATTTTCAGAGAGTGGAAAGAGCATTCTCTTAGAACTTTTTTTCCTTAGCATAAAAATCTCGGTTATGCGATGTCACAACGATACGGGGTGGGGGAAGGAAATGGACCCAAGACACGGAGATAAAAGGCAGGGCAGAATTTTTCTATTTGATATTTTCTGAAAAGTATCATGATGTGACCAGCTTTTTACTTCTTTTCATCCTAATGATGGTTGAGGCCCTGATTGTGGCAATCAAAGTTGAGTGGAGTACCAGTTGAATCAGCTCCAAGATAATGCAACTCTGGGAAAATTGTCAGGCTCAGACCTTTCAAACAAATATGCATGAGTCAGGCGGTCACTGCTGGTTGTCAGGGAGATGATCGGTGTGGGGTTGCTGGGAGCTGGCAGCTCAAGGTTTTCTGTGACCTCCTGAATCATCAAGATGCCCCAGTAGAACAACATGGCACCAGGGAGGCATCCATGTTATTTCAGTCCTGTCTCTGGTGCTTCATATCTTACAGCTCTAAGCAGGCCTGTGGAAGAAACCTCAGGGCTTGTGTGTCTCTAGAGTAACCATTTCTGATGCTGCTAGTCAGGCAATCAAGGGATTTCAGTGGTTTATTGAAATATCAAGGAGCTGGAGGGCATGTCTTCTGTACTCACTGAGCACCAGCTGGGTGACCATCCCCCTGTGAGAGGCAGTGAGGGTTGAGAAATAGGAACTCAGCTGTCTGGGAACTTACAGAGGTTGACTTTTGAAGAAGTACCTCTACTGAGTCACCCCATGCAAGGACAATCTTATGTAGGGAGTGCTTTTGTCTCACTAATACTGAGACACCTCAATCCAAGAGCCATGGCTCCTTAGGTTCCTGGGACTTGTAATAAAAAAGCAGGAACTGGTTCGGAGCATCTGAGGATGCTTACTGGCTCTTCAGCATCTGGGAGTCAGATGGTATTGCACCAGGTCCATACCTGATTCTCAGAGTGAAACTGTATGAAGGTTTGGCAAATCCCAGTAAGGGAATGTCTTCTCTAGGTTTCTTCTGTCCCCTCCCATTAATGAGAACACTTGTATAACACAAGCTGAAGCAGGAAAGGGAACCCAGTGGCTTGCGTCCTTCTTTCACAGTCCCTGATTTACCCTGCAATGGCCTGGGTTTAAAGATTCCAGGATGCTTCGATGTGAACCATTGGGATCTGAGTTCTTACCAGACGGGCTGCAAAGCAGCAGAGTCACTCCAAAGCAATTGATTGGATACATAGAAGAAAGAGCAAGAGAGCAAGGGAACGAGAGTGAGAGCGTGGGAGAGAGCAAGAGACTCTGCGCAGATGTCCAGGAAGCCCAGTGTGCTCAGCCTTGAGGTTTAATTAGTCAGATCCATCATCTCAACCCGAGACACTTCAGAGCAGCGGTTCTCAGCCTGGCTGCACATTAGAATCCCCCAGGGAGCTTTTTAAAATGTACAGATGCCCAAGTCCCACCACAGAGGAATGAAATCTGAATCTCTGAGGCTGGTTTTCACAGACAGCAGTATTTATTAGATTTCCCACTGCTGCAGGATCACCAGACAACTGAAAACCACTGACTTCGATTTCTGGTAGAGGATTTCGGCAGACCAGATGGAAAAAGCCCCTGCTCTTCTCTCTCTGCGTGTGCATGTGCTCACGCATGCATGCGTGTGTGTGTGTGTGTGTTAGTTGCTCAGTTGTGTCCGATTCTTTGCAACCCTGGATTGTAGCCTGCCAGGCTCCTCTGTCCATGGAATTCTCCAGGCAAGAATACTGGAGTGGGTAACCATGCCCTTCTCCATGGAATCTTCCTGACCCAGGGATTGAACCCAGGTCTTCTGCATTGCAGGTGGATTCTTTACTGTCTGAGCCACCAGGGAAGACTCCCTGCTCTAAAACCTCGGCATGATCAGTATCAGGCTCAACAACCTCAACTTCTTGCTCTTCTCAACATTTTTGTGTTACCAAGAGAATACCGGTCCTATGTATGCACGAATGCATTGAAGTAGATGGTATATAGTCATATATCTGTGCAGAGAGATCAGTTTATCACTATGCTTCGGGGGCCAAAGTACACAATGGCTTTATTTCTCTCTTCATTTCCATTCGCTTCCTTTTGTGACATGGGCCCTTGAAAACTCATCCTTTCCACTATTCAAAGATCTTGTGTTGAGCCTGTCCTGGGTACTTCAGTAGAGCCACAGGAGATAAGTTGGCAGAGAAAGCCCGAGGAGCCTGGCCAGGAAGTGCAGGAGAAGGGCATAGTGGCCTCCAATGAGACAGTGTTGTAACGGAGTGTCCTGGGTGCTAATGAACAATTGGGATTAGACGATGGCATCAGAGAAAGTACTAGAAAGGATGACTTTACTGAGACTTGAGGGCTGAGCAACAGCTTGTCTGGCAGCTGAGGGGGAAGAACAAACAGTGAGATGGAGGTGGGGTAGAATCAGAGGCAGGAAAGAAAGTGCTCCGTGGGCTCCATCTTGCCCTCATCTCTCATGTATTAATACCTTTAAGGACGAGCTCAGACAGGGATGTATAATCCTGTTTCCTCCTCACACAGGGTTTGGGGCACTTATTCACAACAGTGAATGAGACACAATCCTTGCCCTTCAGGAAATTTCAGTTTCATTGGGAGCTCAGAATGATGACCTGAACTACTATACTTCCTTTTTGAATGGATTTCCCCCAAAAGGAGATCATCGAATCTGCTATAATGGAATATAAGACAAATCCACCAAGAGGAATTAAAGCATCTCATTATATATATTTCCAACGCAGAGTGCCTGAGACTTCAACATGGTAATAACACCCTATGGTTGCATGTCACTTTGCCATTTATTAGCATAAAAGCTTTGTGAGGTAGACAAGACAGGCCATAGTATTCCCACTTGAAAGGGTCAAGTGGTGGATCTGGAGTAAGGAAGTATTTCCGACTCCCTATCTCATCTCTACACATTTCTTTCCTTCTGGCTGAATACCAACTTGTCACAAATATCTCCATGTCATACCATTTAGAAAGAAGAGAGGGCTTGTCCTGGAATAACTCAATTTGAGGAGAATGTGTTAAATTTAATTCCTAGTTCCTGGTTTAGTCTCTTAGCAACCACATATATTTAGTGATGACTACTTCTCTGCCTATAAAGCACACCCCACACATATTTGGTTTCATATGTACTCCTCAAGCTGGATCATAATTTAACTGCGGCTTTGGTCTAAAAACTAATGATTCTTTCATACTCAGAATCTGATTTTTCACCCTCTCTGCTATGCATATGATGTGTGAAATTCTGACACTTTCTCATTTTAAAACTTATTTTTCTTTAAGAGGTCGATGCTAATGAAGGATTTTTTTCTTAAAGGTTTTTATGGCTTTAGTAAACCTATGGGAATTTATATAGGCATAACCCTTTTGAAGAACAGTTTGAAAATGAGTATCAAAAACCTAAAACACATTCTGTTTGACTTGTTAGTTCTGCCTCTTGAATCTGTCTTGCTGCTGCTGCTAAGTCACTTCAGTCATGTCCGACTCTGTGTGACCCCATAGACGGCAGCCCACCAGGCTCCCCCATCCCTGGGATTCTCCAGGCAAGAATACTGGAGTGGGTTGCCATTTCCTTCTCCAATGCATGAAAGAGAAAAGTGAAAGTGAAGTCGCTCAGTCTGTCCTACTGTTAGCGACCCCATGGACTGCAGCCCACCAGGCTACTCCGTCCATTGGATTTTCCAGGCAAGAGTACTGGGGTGGGGTGCCATTGCCTTCCCCGTTGAATCTGTCTTAGGGAAAGCAAATCTAAAATGCAGATAAAAATTTCTGCATAAAAATCTTCATTGATGCAGTATTTACTGGACTCGTTGAGTTCAATTTTAGATGGCCATAAAATAGAATACTATTCTTCCATTAGAATACATAATTCTTCTAGTGGTTAAAATGCTTCTTATATTAGGTTAAGAGATCAAGTGGAATACCAGTGCACATGCATATTATCAACTAACTACATAAAACCACGAAGATGAGAGGGAAACATCCCGAAATGTCAATAGGAGTTGTACCTGAGAGGTAGCATTGGTAAATTTTCTCTCCCTTATAGATTTTTCTGTTTTTCTCAACTATTCTGCAGTGAGTATATGTAATTCTTACATTAGAATTGAGCTTTTACAGACTTTGTAAAAGAAATGAGCTTTTACAAACTCTGTTTCTGTGCTGAATGTTAGTTCTTCACCAATACTAGTTTGAATATCAGCTCTAAGAATGCTTCTGGGAGTGAAATGAGAAGTAACAGAATCATTCTGGCCCTGGCCTTCCTGCTTCTGCTCTTGATTCTCTACAGCCTGTTCTCCACCCAGCAGGCAGAGGGATGCTCTTAAAATCGAAGAGCAAATTTCACTTCTTGACTCTACATCCTCCAGTGGTTTCCCATCTCCTTAAGGCACCGTCTTTAGCAGAGCTCACAAAGCCCTGTGGCAGTTGCTGCCTCCTCTGCACCACCCACGCTCCCTCTCTCTATCTACTCCAGCCACACTGGCCCCCTCTCACTGAACTTTCAATAGGCCAGGAAAACTCATGCCTCAGGGCCTTTGCGCTAGCTGTTCTCTTTGCTTGGAAGGCTCTTCTCTCAGACACCAGTTGCCTCCCCATCTTCACATCTTGCCCTAAATGTTACCTTCTCAGTGAGCCTTCCTAACTACCCAATTCAGAACTGTACACTCTATTCTCATCTCAGATATCCCACACTCCTGATCGCTCTTACTAGATACTAGTTTTTCTTAAAAAAAAAAAATCAAGGACTTCCTTGGTGGTCCAGTGGCTAAGACTCCGTGCTCCCAATGCAGGGGTCTCAGGTTCAATCCCTGGTCAGGGAGCTAGATCCCATATGGCGCAACTAAGATTCCACATGCCACAACTATGATCCAGCACAGCCAAATAAATAAATAAATAATTTTTTAAACATAAAAGGACACATCATCTTTTAACACACTACACAGCCCACTGGTTCAACACAGGCCTTAATCTGTAATTGGCAGGTCAGGAGATTGGACTCTCTAGCTCACCTGTATTGCAATAATGTGCAAATTGCTTTTTGTGCTTTATTCTTCTTCCAAAACACTTAGGGATCGGGGAAGAGAAATGATTACATTGTGTAGCTGACCTAACATTTGTCTATTTGTATATTTTACAACTGGACATGTATGTTCATCATACAGATCATTGTATATGATTTCAGTCCCTACTGTTTGTCAATGTCAAATACATTACTAAAATGGCCCTAACACAAAGATATATTGTTTCATTAAAATATACAGTTTTTTTTAATAGAATAGTATATTCACGTGGCTCAATAGTCCAAAGACAGAAAGTGGGATACAGAGAAAAATGTCATTTGTATACCTGTCTCCAAATTATTTACTGCCCTCCCTAGTGACAACTACTGCTAGCAGTTTGTTATGTATTCTTGTAAAGATATTTTATCACTAGCAAATTAAACTCATACAAAATATATACTTCCCCCTTTACCCAAATGGTATCATACTGTACACATCACTCCATACCTTGCTATTATTCTCAATATATCTAGGTGATCATTCTGAATCAGTACACAAAAATTCTCCTATTCCTTTCTGAGTAGCATATTATTCCATTATGTATGTGCATCAAAATGTACTTAGCCAGTCCCATACTGGTAGACAGATGAATGTCTGCACTGTTTCCAGTCTTTTGCCATTGGAAACAATGCTTGTACATAGCCACTTTTGTGTATGCAATTATATCTGTAGAATACATTCCCAGAAGCACGTCAATTTGTCACTCTGTGCATGTATAATATTGCCACATACATTATTTTTGGATATGAGGATGCAGGTTATAAAGACATTGTTCTCCATGAATTAATGTAATATTTCAAAATGAGCCCAACCAAAATACCTAGAGAATCAGTTTTTGGAACTTGAAGGCAGTTCATGATGCCACTTTGCTCTAGCTGCCCCGATGGCTCCCCACCTTGCTCAGAGAAACAGCCCAGATCTTTTCATTTGCCCTCAAGGCCCTCCTAGAGCACTCCCTGTTACTCCTCTGGCCCCATCTCCTCTCATTCTCTCATTCTTTTTGTTCCAGGCGTACTGGCCTCCAACTTCAGGGTCTTTGTACATGTCGCTCCTACTTATCCCTGACCACCTGGTTTTACACTCTCCCCACTTCCTATCTTACTTGGTTGTTTTGCCTTTCTCCATCTCATTTACCAGCCTTTGACCCTGTTTGTAAAGACTAATTGAATTGGTCTCTCACACAGCTAGAATGGAAGTACCATGTGGGCAGAGATTTTCCCTGTTCTACTCACTACTGCATCCCTAGTGCTTAGACCACAACCTGACACACAGTAAACACTGATTCAACATTTATTAGTTTAAATAAACATGTGAGAGTGGCTAGAATTCTGGTGGGGGGGTTTAATGAGTAAAAGGTTACTAGCTTTACCAAAGATTTATTATATTATATAATATTTACATATTATAAAGCAACAATAATTAAAACGGTCTGGTTTCTGGATGAAAAATAGATTGAGCAAAATAGAACAGAGTTCAGAAATACACCTAAATTCATATGAAGATTTAAAATATAATTAAAGTCACATATGCAATTAAAACAAGAAAAAAGAGATGGACTACCCAAAAAAATGGTTTTGAAGCACCTGTCTGGTCACTTAGAGAAAATAAGATGAAATCTGTATGTCTCTTATATCATATGGACCAAAGATATACATGTAAAAAATAAATCACAAAGAATCCAACACTAAAATTTGGGGGAATTAATTTTTAATCATGGGGACAGCCTTTCCATGTGGGACACAAAATTAAGAAGATAGGTAATATAATATATTATATGTAACAGATAGTATAATATAATTAATAATGAAATATATTAATAAGGATCAATATATTTCACTAAAAATAACAAAGTCCCTGCAGGAAAAATGCCATAAACAGAGTAAAAAGACAACACATGCTAGTGAAAAATTTGCATGTTATATGACTTATGAGTAATTTCCTAAGTTACAAAAAGCTCTTATAAATCAATGAAAAAAGATAAAGAAGCTAACAGAAAAATGAGACAGGACATGAATCAGCAGTTCTCAGAGCAAGAAATCCCAATGGCCAACTGACAAAATGATTACTTTCATTTATAACTTTAAAAATGCAAATTCAAATGTCAAGAAAATATATTTTTACAATATCAGATGGGCAAAGATCCAACAATTTGTTAATAGTTGCTGCTGGCAAGGAAGAGAAACCAGCGCTCTCACCCACTGTTGGGGAGGGTAATTTCAAGTGAACTTGTCTTTGTAGAGCATTCCAGCAATTTCTGCGAAAATTAAAGCTGAACATACTCTTGGACTCAGCACTTTCACATATAGAAATTTGTACTATAGAGACAAGAAAAAAAAAGATGACTATTCAAGGATATTCATTGTAGCACTGTTGGCATTAAAAAACAAAAATCTGATTGCCCAATAATAAGAAAACACTGATTAAATATTCTTCAGCCATACAATGGAGCAGTCCATAGCCATTTAGAGATGGTTGCATGGCATCACCGACCCAATGGACCTGAGTTTAAGCAAGTGCCGGGAGACGGTGAAGGACAAGGAAGTCTGGCGTGCTGTAGTCCATGGGTCACAGAGTTGGACACAACTGAGTAACTGAACAACAACCAGCCTTTTAAGAAATGTCTTGGGACCTTATATGTGATTATGTGATATGATATATAAGAAAAGCAAACACATGTGTAGTGATATGATAGTGTAGTGTATCCATCTGTGATAGAATGGATATCCTTACATATTCTTATATATGTATAAAAATCTTTCTGGAAAGATCCATAATGTTACTTCTGGGTAGTGGGAAAACTTTGTTTCTCACTTTCTAGCCCCTTTCTGGTCTTCATTTCTTACAGTGTGCACGTGCTGCAAGGAATAGAATACAGGCATCGTGTGGGTTTATTTCTAGGTTCTCTATTATGTTCATCTTTAACAAAGGAGGCAAGACTATATAATTGGGAAGAGAATCTCTTCAGCAAGTGGTACAGAGAAAGCTGGACAGCCACAGGTAAATCAATGAAGTCAGAAGACACCCTCTCACCATATACAAAACTAAACTCAAACTGGCTTGCACACTTAAATATAAGACATGACCCCATAAAACTCCTAGAAATGAACATAGGCAAAACATTCTCTGACATAAATTGTAGTAATGTTTTCTTAGATCAGACTCCTAAGGCAAAAGCAAAAATAAACAAATGGGATCTAATCAAACTTATAAGTTTTTACACAGCAAAGAAAACCATAAAGAAAATGAAAAGACAACCTATGGATTGGGAGAAAATATTTGCAAATTATGCAACCAACAAGGGCTTAATTTTCAAAATGTACACGCATCCCATACACCTCAATATCAAAAAAAATTCTTTGAAAAATGGATAGAAGACCTAATAGACATTTCTTCAAAGAAGACATATAGATGGTCAGTCAATAGAGACATGTAAAGATGCTTCACATCACTAATTATTAGAAAAATGCAAATCACAACTATAAAGAGGTATCACCTCACACCAGTCAGAATGGCCATCATCAAAAAAAAGTCTACAGATAATAAATGTTGGAGAGGGTGTAGATAAACAGGAACCCTTGCACACTGTTGGTAGGAATATACGCTGCTAAGTCACTTCAGTCGTGTCCGACTCTGTGTGACCCCATAGACGGCAGCCCACCAGGCTCCCCCGTCCCTGGGGTTCTCCAGGCAAGAATACTGGAGTGGGTTGCCATTTCCTTCTCCAAGGAATATAAGCTGGTATAGCCAATATGGTAAACATTATGGAGGTTCCTTAAAAAACTAAAAATACTGCTACCATAGGATCCAGCAATCCCACTCCTGGACATATATCTGGAAAAGACAAAACCTCCAACTTGAAAAAATACATGCACCCCAATGTTCATAGCAGCACTATTTACAATAGCCAAGACATGGATGCAACCCAAGTGTCCATCAACAGGTTAATGGATAAAGAAGCATATATCAATGCTTATATACATACATAATGGAACATTACTCAGCCATAATAAAAAATGAAATACTGACATTTTCAGCAACATGGATGGACCTAGATATTATCAGACTAAGAGAAGTAATTCAGACCAATAAAGACAAACATATGATACCATTTATATGTGGAATCTAAAAAATAATACAAATGAAATTATTTATAGAACAGAAACAGACTCATAGAAAGCTAATTTATAGTTACCAAAGGGGAAAGGGTGGGGAGGGATAAATTAGGAGTGTGGGATTAAGAGATACCACTATATCTAATACAGATAAACAAGAATTTATTGTAAAGCACAGGGAAATAGTTCCCTGTTCTCCATCTCTCTCTCTCTCTCTCTCTCTCTCTCCACACACACACACACACACACACACACGTATGTAGGAATCACTTTGCTGTCCACCTGAAATGAACACAATATTGTTAATCACCTATAGTTCAATTTAAAAAACAGAGTATGTTATTGAGTCGGCCAGCTATCATTGTGGATGACTGGGGTTTAATCCCACCAGAAAGTTCTGTGAAGCGGCACAGAACGCGTACCTCAGTTATCTATGTGATGGGCAAGGGAGCAAGGGTAATCAGCTTCCGTCAGTCATTCGCCATGGGCTGCTGCTTCCCTGGCTTTGGAGAAATCCCTTGGGCAAAAAGATAGCAATACGGGCAGTGGGAAGTCAGCCTTGAGTGGTGGTAAATCCTGATGGCTAGAGGCGGAGCAGGAGCAGGGCCTGCTGCAGGGTGTACAAGGACATGTGGACAGGTCCAGCTTCTCTCCATGCCCCCGCCTCACTCATCACCTCTCCCCGGAGAAGGAGGAGTGGCACGTCTATGTGGTGCATTTGGAAGAAAAAGAGGAACATGATTGGCTCAGGGTTTCCTGAGTTATTTCTCTTTCAGATTGGCTTGCCCATAGAAGGTCTAGAGAGTAGGTCTGTTTTCTACTATGAGAGGAGATCATGGGGTAGGTGCTGCCCCAAAAAGAGTGGAGCCCAGAGTTCAAGTCAGTGGGAATGTACTGGGAAGTCCATTTACCCCTGAATTTAAGGCTTCAATCTTCTCATCAATTGATATTTCCATCTACGTTGGCTGGACTCTTAAATTTATGTCTCAACTGGTTCTGAACTTGGGTGGAAAGAGGGTTGCAATTGATCAGGCACTTAAATACCACAGACGATTATTATTTCTGTGAACTGACTTACTTCCTTAGGTTCTTAACACAACCTAACAAATCACTGTGAAAGACTCAAACAATGCCCCAATTTGTGGAATGGGTGTCTTGGGTGTCTTGTGGCTATGTTTGTTCAGCCGTTTGTTTCCTTATATGAAACAAGATTAAGTACAGAATATAGAATGGTGTATCAGAAATCTGTTTTTCTAATTAGTACACAAAACTGTTGGCTGGAAAGATGACAGAAAGGTCTATATGCTGGAAAACACTCATGGTGGATTAATATTCTTCTTTTCATCACTTGGGCAACAATGGCCTTTTGTGACCCAAAGAGACATCTCATATTCAAAAACAGAAATAACAGATGTGCATGTTCACCATCAAAAGAGACTTGCACAGGGAGTGCCATTTACCCCAGGGAAAGCAGAAGGAAGCACAGACGAGAGAACAGTAATGCCTTTTCTGGTTTCTTTTTAGAAACCTGATTTTTATATGCCTTTGCTTTCCACTTCATGCATGGTTATAATGAGATTCTCTGCTACTTGTGCTGTTTCTATTTGGTAACTACTTCTATTTCTACTGTACTTAGAAAAAAAGAAAACAGCTTGAGGCATCTCACGAAACGGTCGTCAAAGAAAATAGAAAGAAAAGTAACTATGTGCAAGGAAATAGAAAAGTCAGACAAAGTAAGTTATTAGAACTGTGCTTACGGTGGGCAGAGGACGTGAGCAGATGAGGGGAGAAGTTACCATAGCTGCTCTCCATCTTGAACAGCCCCAATTCTGACTGTCCAGATATGAGGCTTTCTCACTGCATGGCTGTGGGGTGCGTGTATCAGAAAGGATTAGGTCTCACTGTAGGTAGCTAAGACTCTAAATCATAATAGCTCAAGGAGATAGAAATGAACTTTTCTTACGTAAAGTCAGGACAGGATGATCCAGAGCTGGTGTGGCTGTTATGTTTCTCAAAGTCCTCAAGGAGCCAGACTCTTTTCATCTCACTGCTCCCCAAACCCCAGGGTGTAACCTTCCACTTGGGGCTTCCCAGGTGGCAATAGTGGTAAAGAACCCGCTTGCCAATGCAGGAGACATAAGAGATGCGAGTTCGACCCCTGGGTCGGGAAGGCCCCCTGGAGGAGGGCATGGCAACCCACTCCAGTATTCTTGCCTGGAGAATCCCATGGACCGAGGAGCCTGGTGGTCTATGGTCCATAGAGTCGCAAAGAGCTGGACATGACTGAAGCAACTTAGCACGCATGGACTAAGATGAAGTTCAGCACACCAGCCATCACATCAGAATTCTGGGCGGCAGGAGAGTGAAGGGATGAAGAAGAAAACTGCACAATGGCATGTGCCAGCTATCTTTTAAAGAAGATACATGTCAGTAACCATGGGACTTTATTAACTAGGACAGAGTCACATGGCCACACCCAACTACAAGGGATGATGGGAAATGTAGTCTTTCCATGCATACAGCTAAAAATCAGGGTTTCTATTACTATGGAAGAAAGGACATTGGATATTGGGGCACATCTGGCAGTCTCTGCCACAATGCACCAGGAATTGATCAATGAAACATGTCCTCCATGTGTTGCTCCCAAATGCTCATTCTTAGAACCAGTGCCAACCCACAACAAAGTATTCACTAGGCTCTGTTGAAATGTACACAAATTTGTTCAATGTAGTGATTTTTAAATAGTTTTTTTTTTTAAAAGAAGGATTGTCCATGGGAACGTCTGTGGAACTCCCTGAGACGCTTCTGTCCACTTCTGCCCCCCTCAGATATATGGGAACAGCCTGTTCCCCAGGTCTATGCCTGGCTGCCTGAGACCCCTGAGACAGAGACCAGGGGGATGTATTTTTCTCTGGGGTCTTGTTCCTGCCACAGGGTCCTACCCTGAAGGCAAGACACACACCTCCTCCAGGATCCCTGCATGCATCAGTATTGATTAGAAAGCCTTTGGCTGCATGTCAAGGGGATAAATTACGGATTGAATCGTCTCACGTGAGGAGAAGGCTGGAAGTAGACAGGCTAGATTTCTTGGCTTCCCTCTTCTCATCATCAAACATTTGCTGCGGCACTATCATGTTCTCCCATGCCTGCATCCAAAGCAGGAAGGAGTAGTCCTCTGCTTTCTCTTGAGGAGGCAAAACCTCTCTAGACCCTGTTGCTGAATAACTCACTGGGCACAGCCGGGTCACAGGGCACCCCTGAAACCACTGACTGGCAAAGAGAAGGATTACCTTGACTGGTTTAGAAGCATCCTGATTCATTCTTTGGACCTCAGCACCTTGCCACCTAATATCTGGACAATATTAAAAGATGCCATCTGCCACAGCTTCTATCTGTCCTTTTCTGGCTCCAAGCTCTTCAGGGGGTTTTTTTTTTTAAAAGAAGGATTGTCCATGGGAACGTCTGTGGAACTCCCTGAGACGCTTCTGTCCACTTCTGCCCCCCTCAGATATATGGGAACAGCCTGTTCCCCAGGTCTATGCCTGGCTGCCTGAGACCCCTGAGACAGAGACCAGGGGGATGTATTTTTCTCTGGGGTCTTGTTCCTGCCACAGGGTCCTACCCTGAAGGCAAGACACACACCTCCTCCAGGATCCCTGCATGCATCAGTATTGATTAGAAAGCCTTTGGCTGCATGTCAAGGGGATAAATTACGGATTGAATCGTCTCACGTGAGGAGAAGGCTGGAAGTAGACAGGCTAGATTTCTTGGCTTCCCTCTTCTCATCATCAAACATTTGCTGCGGCACTATCATGTTCTCCCATGCCTGCATCCAAAGCAGGAAGGAGTAGTCCTCTGCTTTCTCTTGAGGAGGCAAAACCTCTCTAGACCCTGTTGCTGAATAACTCACTGGGCACAGCCGGGTCACAGGGCACCCCTGAAACCACTGACTGGCAAAGAGAAGGATTACCTTGACTGGTTTAGAAGCATCCTGATTCATTCTTTGGACCTCAGCACCTTGCCACCTAATATCTGGACAATATTAAAAGATGCCATCTGCCACAGCTTCTATCTGTCCTTTTCTGGCTCCAAGCTCTTCAGGGGGAGGGTGTGTAAAACCCAGAACAGATCTCTGCACATATAATTGCTCCTCTGACAAGTGCCTCCATCCCAGGAATTATCTAGTGGGGCAGAGTGGCTGAGAGGGTGACAAAGCATTGCTTTAATTTCTTTCACATTCTCCAGAATCAGTGGTAGTTGCACATGTGAGTTCCATTTAGCCCTTCCGAGTGTCAGGCTTTTGGAACTCAAAAGCCAAAGGTGGCTCATTTTCTCT
The DNA here is from genome assembly GCA_006410675.1 of Oreotragus oreotragus. Classification (NCBI taxonomy): domain Eukaryota; kingdom Metazoa; phylum Chordata; class Mammalia; order Artiodactyla; family Bovidae; genus Oreotragus; species Oreotragus oreotragus. Next base: position 174,173 of record SJYX01010394.1, on the reverse strand, counting down.
ATTTCTGGTCTTCATTCCTTTCCTGAGCTAATGAATTTCTGGGTAGAGAGGGTGACAGGGGAGAATATATTCTCGTCACACTCATGTATGTCCCCAGGATGGCCTGCAGCTCCTTAGGGGCAGAAGCTGGCTTTGTATCCGCGGTACCCAGCAGTCAATAAGCACTCAAGCAATACAGGCCAAAAGGATAAAGGACCTTTCTCCTGGGGGCAGCAAAGGGAGCTATCAAATCCATCAATACATGGGAATACTAACCTGTGCATTCACCAGTTGAGTGAGATGACATTTTTAGGTCTCCTGAAGTTTCTGGTTTTCCTGAAAGAGAACATTTAGGTCAGGAAGATGAAGTGTGCAGCTTAAGCTAAGATAACCAGAGTATTATTTGAATCACTACAGGATTAATAAATCATGTCTGTTTCACAGGAAGGGCATGGAAAGAAACTGGTCAAAATGGGAGGGACCGTCTCCAGTGCCATGATGCCCAACAGCAAGATGGCAGAACTGGGTTATAGAACCCCTTGAATTTGTGCCAGGAGTTAGACTCTTAACAGTTAGACTCTTAGCCATTAAAGTTAAGAGCAGCTTGAGAGATAATGCTTACTTGCTAAGAACATGCTCTTAACACAGAGGATCAGGAAGCTGTTGAATATATTCGGTAGAAACTTAGAAAAAACGTTGAGATGTTCAAAGACTGGAGTTATGTAAAGTTTCCCTCTCACTGTAGATAAGACCTTCTTTGTATTTGTAAGCATTTTTATAATAGCTTTATAGAGATATAATTAACATACTGTAGGATTCAGTCATCTAAAATATACCATTTAATGGATTTTAGTATATTCAGAGTTGTGTAACCAGTGCCCACAATCAATTTTTGAACTTTTTCATCACCCCTCCAAAAAAACCCAAACTCCTAACATTCCCTTTCCTCACAATCTCCTCCATCCCTGGCAAACACCATCCTACTTTTTGTCTCCACAGACTTGCCTATTCTGGACATTGCATACAGCTGGATTATATAACAGTCAGATACTGTATTGGAGAAGGCAATGGCACCCCACTCCAGTACTCTTGCCTGGAAAATCCCATGGACGGAGGAGCCTGGTAGGCTGTAGTCCATGGGGTCGCGAAGAGTCGGACACGACTGAGCGACTTCACTTTCACTTTTCACTTTCATGCATTGGAGAAGGGAATGGCAACCCACTCCAGTGTTCTTGGCTGGAGAATCCCAGGGACGGGGGAGCCTGGTGGGCTGTCGTCTATGGGGTTGCACAGAGTCGGACACGACTGAAGCGACTTAGCAGCAGCAGCAGCAGATACTGTATGTGGTCATCAGTTTCTGCATCCTCTTAAGTAGTTAAACAGACTAGAAAGAGCCACATGTGTCACTAAATGGGCAAGATCACATAATCAGGACGTGACCCAGGCATATATGAAAGCAGTTAGGACAACCATTAATTCCTTTAGTAGAATATTTGAAAATTAATAGTAACACAAGAAGATCATATTTTTAACTTTTTATTTACTTATTTGGCCGTGCCATGCAGCTTGTGGGATCTTAGTTCCTCAACCAAGGATTGAACCCAGGCCCTTGGCAGTGGAAGTGCAGAGTCTGAACCACTGGACCACCAAGGACTTCCCAAGATCATATAATATATATATTAGTGTTGCTTTTTAAAAGTTGCTGTTGGTATTTATTCTATCCCTTGGCCTTCCTGTCCATTTGTATATGCAAGCCCTGCCATTCCACCTGTTCTTATTGCCAAGGGAAGGCTTGAAATGCAGAAAGAAGAGTCATGAAGACCCTCCAGAGTGCCCTGTTCACTGTCCTGTTTAGTGGCACTGCTGAGGTCCGGCATGCCCTGGCAGGGGCCTGCACCCACCAGGAAGGAGGGGCGCTTTGGTCTTATTGGCACAAAGATGCCCTATGGGCTGGCAGCAGTCTTTCCCTTAGCTGAGAATGGAAAAGGTTTAGGTTTAGGCAGTAGACAGGAGAATGCTTGGGTCAGAATCTAGTCTCACTGAAAGACCCCACACATCAACGGCCTCACAGAGGCGAAATCGTATCTTCCCCCCTTGAAAACATCTGTTTGCTTCTCCATGCCTATGTTACAAATCTACACTCATTTCCTCCAACAACGACTGCCAACCAATACTGTTCAACAGAATCTCGTGTGATGCTGGAAGGGTTCCAGTCTGTGCTGTCCACGTGACTGTGGAGCACCTGAGCTAGGGCTCATGTCACCGAGGAGCTGCATTTTCAAGTTTAAGTAATTTAAAGTTAGATGCCATACATGGCTTATGGCTGTTGGACTGGACACGGCCAACACTTGAATGGACACACACCATTCAAGAAAGTTCTATTAGATGGCATCATTCCTTCAGAAACCAACAGTGAAACAGGGTTCAGCATTGATTTGGAAGAGGAGGGAAGTAGGAAGTTAGAGAGGAAAAGAAGGCAGCCAGCAAAGAGCACGTCCACGCTCTGGGAGTCAGTGTAGTGAAAGTGTGAAAGTGTTAGTTGCTCCGTGGTCTCTGACTCTTTGCAACCCCGTGGACTGAAGCCCACCAGGCTGCTCTGTCCAGGGGATTCTCCAGGCAAGAATACTGGAGTGGGTTGACATTACCTTCTCCAGGGGATCTTCCTGACCCAAAAACTGAACCCAGGTCTCCTGCATGGCAGGTGGATTCTTTACCATCTGAGACACCAGGAAAGGCAGTGTGGAGCACACACCAATTTTCTCACAATCACCCCGCTCAAGAGGTAAGGCGCATGGGTGCTTAGTCACTCAGTCGTGTCCAGCTCTTTGTGACTCCATGGACTGTAGTCCACCAGGCTCATCTGTGCAAGGGAAGTTCCAGGCAAGAATACTGGAGTGGGTAGCCATTCCCTTCTCCAGGGGATCAAACCTGCAGCTCCTGCGTTGGCAGGTGGGTTCTTTACCACTGTGGCACCTGCAAAGCCCCAAGAGGTAAAGCAGTTGATGTATTTCTCCACCAGTTCCCATCAGTCACTGACTGAGGGGTGTTCATCCCTGAGCACTTCCAGCTGTCCACAGTGTGGACTCAGAGGGCTCTGTAGCCAGAGGGAGCCTTCCAGCCAAATCACAGAGGCCAGTGGTTGGAGTTGGCGAGGCCTGAGTACTTTGGGGCATGAACACTGCCTGCCCCTCCCACTCCTGACCCGTCTGCTTTCCTGATGCGACTCTAATATTTCATACATATCATTAAGGTTTTGCATCTATAAATAGAAATACATAGAATGTATGTAAATATTTTGTCTTATTTATACAAATGGGACCATTCTATACATACTCTCCTGCACTTTGCTTTTTGCACTTAATAATACAATATGTCTTGGAGATATTTCACTGTAGTCATTTCCTTAGTTTCCTCCACTTGCCTCTCTTCATCACACACAAGTTCAGCCTTACAGAGAAAAAGAGCTGCAATGGCTTGGCTGAAACCATGCAAAGAGATTTGTGTTTAGCTTATGGATTTAGAAGGCAAGCTGTTTGTTGAGACTGCAGAGTTTGGTTCAAGGCATTTCAGGATGGCATGATTTTCCTGTTAAAAAAAAGTGGGAATTTGCCTGGTGATAAACTCAGGCAGTGTGTGGGCTGATGAGACAATAGAGGATGCAATCAATGGATTAACCTCCTGGGATGACTGCAGACAGCAGCAGCCAGCTGTCTCCAGCTCAGGCATCCACAGCCTGCCCTGCATAGAGGCACCAGGGTCCAGGCTCAAGCTCTGCTGTGTCATTGCTGAAGCCTCCGGACCTCTCAGAGTCTCTGTTTTCATATCTATTAGGTGAACTTGCCACTGCATGGCAAATAGATGGGGGAAAAGTGGAAAGTGACAGACTTTATTTTCTTGGGCTTCAAAATCACTGCAGATGGTGACCACAGCCACAAAATTAAAAGATGCTTGATCCTTGGAAGAAAAGCTAGGACAAACCTAGACAGCATATTAAAAAGCAGAGACATCTCTTTTCTGACAAAGGTCCGTGTAGTCAAAGCTACGGTTTTTCCAGTAGTCATGTATGGATATGAGAGCTGGCTGAGTGCCAAAGAATGGATGCTTTTGAACAATGGTGCTGGAGAACACCCTTTTTTGAGAGTCCTTTGGATAGCAAGGGGATCAAACCAGTCAATCCTCGGGGAAATCAATCCTGAATATTCACTGGAAGGACTGATGCTGAAGCTCCAATACTTTGGGCACCTGATGTGAAGAGCTGTTCAGTTCAGTTCAGTTCAGTCGCTCAGTCGTGTCCAACTCTTTGCGACCCCATGAATCGCAGCACACCAGGCCTCCCTGTCCATCACCAACTCCCGGAGTTCACTCAGACTCATGTCCATCGAGTCAGTGATGCCATCCAGCCATCTCATCCTCGGTCGTCCCCTTCTCCTCCTGCCCCCAATCCCTCCCAGCATCAGACTCTTTTCCAATGAGTCAACTCTTCACATGAAGTGGCCAAAGTACTGGAGTTTCAGCTTTAGCATCAGTCCCTCCAAAGAAATCCCAGGGTTGATCTCCTTCAGAATGGACTGGTTGGATCTCTTTGCAGTCCAAGGGACTCTCAGGAATCTTCTCCAACACCACAGTTCTTCAGCGCTCAGCTTTCTTCACAGTCCAACTTTCACATCCATACATGACCACAGGAAAAACCATAGCCTTGACTAGGCGGACTTTAGTTGGCAAAGTAATGTCTCTGCTTTTGAACATGCTATCCAGGTTGGTCATAACTTTTCTTCCAAGGAGTAAGCGTCTTCTAATTTCATGGCTTCAGTCACCATCTGCAGTGATTTTGGNCTCTTCGCATGAGGTGGCCAAAGTACTGGAGTTTCAGCATTAGCATCATTCCTTCCAAAGAAATCCCAGGGCTGATCTCCTTCAGAATGGACTGGTTGGATCTCCTTGCAGTCCAAGGGACTCTCAAGAGTCTTCTCCAACACCACAGTTCAAAAGCATCAATTCTTCGGTGCTCAGCCTTCTTCACAGTCCAACTCTCACATCCATACATGACCACAGGAAAAACCATAGCCTTGACTAGATGGACCTTAGTCGGCAAAGTAATGTCTCTGCTTTTGAATATGCTATCTAGGTTGGTCATAACTTTTCTTCCAAGGAGTAAGTGTCTTTTAATTTCATGGCTGCAGTCACCATCTGCACTGATTTTGGAGCCCAAAAAAACAAAGTCTGACACTATTTCCACTGTTTCCCCATCTATTTCCCATGAAGTGGTGGGACCGGCTGCCATGATCTTCGTTTTCTGAATGTTGAATTTAAGCCAACTTTTTCACTCTCCACTTTCAGTTTGATCAAGAGGCTTTTTAGTTCCTCTTCACTTTCTGCTAGTGCCTGGCATTTGGCAAGCATTACATTTTTTGGAATAAATAAAATTTATTGCTAATAATACTTGTTTTACTTCCTTTCCAAGCAGGTTGCAAACATTTATGTATAGGGAAAACACGAATCTTTTTGAATCCACGGCTGCTACCAGACAACCTCCTTACTTCCTAAAATACCAGTGACTCCATGGATACTTGAAGAAAGCTAGGCTCATGAAGTGAAGCTAGGCTCACCAGTGAAGATTATAGGGAGAACAAGGAATAAGATAAATAAGAATGAGATGTGTGAGTTTTAGTAAGTCCTTTTTTAGCATGCTGAGATGAGCTATACTATGCTTCACCATCATCTTGTCTAGAAGAGAGGACATCTTGAAAAGTAGTTTTTGGAGCTGAGTGTTTATAGCAGAACATCTGCAGAAGGTGAAGGGAAACAATGAAGACTGCTGTGTTTGTGTTCTGCTCATAAAGAAGCAAGAATGAGCCATCCTTACGCAAATACGAACAAGATGATTTAGGGTAGAAGTCATTGCACTCTAAAGAGATATTACCAATTTAAGGAAGATGTTGACATGCAAAGATGCACCCTGTTTTTCTCCTCATTCTTGGAATTTCATGTCCCAGGCAAAACACATGACTCATATTACTGTTGAACAGCCCACATTCACAAATCTTGCCAGAACTGTCTCAAAGGAAATCCTCAACTTTTATATCAACATGGACATGTTATTATTTTTCAAATACTCTTACAAAAAGAGTGTTTCATCATAACTTTAACATCCCAGTGAATAATTCAAATGAATTCTACTGAGTCACACACACACACACAGACACACACATACATACAATCCCTCGATTATTTACATTTAACAGACTTGTTTTTCCCCCTCCTGACTTAAGTGCCTAATAACGAAGTACATTTTTTTCCTTCTCTGTATTTTCTATTTTTGCCTATGATACTGCTTTTGTTTTCTCTTTCTACCTTTGAAGGTAAATTCGTATTTCAGTCAATTTTGTGTCAGGTCAGTAAAGTCAAAATAGAACACCTCGTGGTCTCAGAGTATCCCACTTCTCTCCCCATTGTTTCATGCTAACCTTGACTGCACAGCTTTTTAGGGTCTCACTTTCACTCACTACTTTTTTTTATAAATTGAAGTAAAATTCATATAACATAATTCGCTACTTTAAAGACATTTGGTCACATTTAGTGCATCCACAGAATACTAATTCTTTTGCTTCTCTCCAGTTTACTCCTTTCCCCATAAATTTAACAAGCTTTTACTATCTCTTCATGCCTGAACTCAACCCTGCACCTTCAGCCCTCACTGGCTTGCATGCGTGCATGCTCATGTTTGCCTAAAATCCAAATCCCCGAGAAGACAGACAGCCCACTCTTTTTCTCAGCTTACTTAGCTTTCTTCCCTCCTCCATGCCCTCCTCCTCAGTGCAGAGGAAAGCAGAGTTTCTCCCACCCGTGATTTCTCCTGGCCAATGCATTCCTGTCCTATTTCCTCCACATTTGGGTACCCTGTGCCACCAAATACAGCATTCCTTCCATTCTTAATCAGAGCTTTTCTTCTATTTTCCCTAGTCTAAAAATTTATTCATGATTTCTCAATTCTGAAAAAGGTCTTTAGTCAGTTCTTATCTCTTGGCTGCTACCGGTTTTTCTCCTTCCCTTTATCACTGCTAAACTTACTGAGAGAGTGATCCAGATTCTCTTGCTCACTTAAGAAAATCTTATGTTTACAAGTTAACTCACCACCCAACTCACCTATTCCACTAAAACTGGTCTCATATAAGTCACCATTGACTTCCCATTTGCCAACCTGAAGGTCTTAATTATAACTCTCAAAGATGTTTTAGCCAAATTGGGCCCTGTTGACCAGGGCCTCCTGTCTCCTCTGAAACACTCTTAGGTTTTAGTTTTTGTGTCATTTCTCTCAAGATTCTTTTCCAGCTTCCCTGGGGGGTGGTGGGGAGGGGGGAGTTTTGTGATGGGGGGTGCAATTCTGGTAAAGTCATCATTTAAGTGTGAATTTCTCCAAATCTCATCTTCTATTTTAGTTGCTTTGCAAACTCTAAAAAAGCAGCTCTGACAGCACAGGAGACTGAACTTGGGTCTTTTGGGGGCTTGGGAAGCATAACCTGAAGTTTTTCACCCTAAGCACAAAACTACTTTGGAGTTCTATCTTAATTCTAGGTAGATTTTATACTATAATCAGTATTATATCCACCATTTTTTACTTTATAAAAGGTATAACTGAGATGTCAAATGAGGTCATCTTCTCTAGGATTTATTATTATTGCCATTTTGCTTGAACCTCATCCTATGTACGACCGGTCCCTTTCCATGTCTCTGGGACCTTGGGATGTGATGTGTGTGGGTGGCAGGGATGGCACTTAAACTTTCCTTAGTCACTTCTGACTTTGAGTTCCTGCTGCTTCTGGCATAGTTCATTTTATATACTATTACACTATCCTTCTAGTACCATCCATACCCATGAGGACAGTGTCAATCCAGATATAGAAGATGACTGCTTTATCCAAATTTTTCTGAATATAGCTGGTACAAGGAATCTGTAGGTGTAGCAGACCTATTAAATGTTTGATGTTGTGGGGGTGGAGAAAAAAAGGTTCCTATACCCTTTTAAGTTTTTTTCTGGTTTAAGAATTAAATTAACATGAGAAATAATAACATGAAAAATACAGTTTAATTTTGTATGTATGGTAATCACACATCCATTGAGGGGAGGGCAGAGAGCCTACAATATAAGGGGTCCAAAGACAGAAAGGTTAAGTGAAGTATATATGTCACCATGAGATAAGGAATGGGATAGGGGACTGGAGCTTCCAAGGACAGATGGATTATTTATAGGGCAGTAAGAAGAAGAGCAGATGTTGGATAATTAGATGTCTGCCCTGCCATATATATGGACCTCTCAGAAAAAATTTATATCTAATTGTAAGATGGAGAAGCTCTATATAGTCAGCAAAAACAAGACCAGGAGCTGACTGTGGCTCAGATCATGAACTCTTTATTGCCAAATTCAGACTGAAATTGAAAAAAGTGGAGAAAACCACTAGACCATTCAGGTATGACCTAAATCAAATCCCTTAGGACTATACAGTGGAAGTGAGAAATAGATTTAAGGGACTAGATCTGAAAGACAGAGTGCCTGATGAACTATGGACGGAGGTTCATGACATTGTACAGGAGACAGGGATCAAGACCATCTCCAAAAAAAGAAATGCAAAAAAGCAAAATGGCTGTCTGAGGAGGCCTTACAAATAGCCGTGAAAAGAAGAGAAGTGAAAAGCAAAGGAGAAAAGGAAAGCTATACCCATTTGAATGCAGAGCTCCAAAGAATAGCAAGGAGAGGTAAGAAAGACTTCCTCAGCGATCAATGCAAATAAATAGAGGAAAACAACAGAATGGGAAAGACTAGAGATCTCTTCAAGATACTAAGGGAATATTTCATGCAAAGATGGGCTCAATAAAGGACAGAAATGGTATGGACATAACAGAAGCAGAAGATGTGAAGAAGAGGTGGCAAGAATACACAGAAAAACTGTACCAAAAAGATCTTCACGACCAAGATAATCACGATGCTGTGATCACTCACCTAGAGCCAGACATCCTAGAATGTGAAGTCAATGGGCCTTAGGAAGCATCACTACGAACAAAGCTAGTGGAGGTGATGGAATTCCAGTTGAGCTATTTCAAATCCTGAGATTATGCTGTGAAAGTGCTACACTCAATATGCCAGCAAATTTGGAAAACTCAGCAGTGGCCACAGGATTAGAAAAGGTCAGTTTTCATTCCAATCCCACAGAAAGGCAATGCCAAAAATGCTCAAACTACTGCACAGTTGCACTCATCTCACACGCTAGTAAAATAATACTTAAAATTCTCCAAGCTAGGCTTCAGCAATACGTGAACCATGAACTTCCAGATGTTCAAGCTGTTTTTGAAAAGGCAGAGGAACCAGAGATCAAATTGCCAACATCCGCTGGATAATCGAGAAAGCAAGAGAGTTACAGAAAAAACATCTATTTCTGCTTTATTGACTATGCCGAAGTCTTTTGACTGTGTAGATCACAATAAACTTGTGGAAAATTCTGAAAGAGACGGGAATACCAGACCACCTGACCTGCCTCTTGAGAAACCTATATGCAGGTCAGGAAGCAACAGTGAGAACTAGACATGGAGCAACAGACTGGTTCCAAATAGGAAAAGGAGTACGTCAAGGCTGTATATTGTCACCCTGTTTATTTAAATTATATGCAGAGTACATCATGAGAAACGCTGGGCTGGAGGAAGCACAAGCTGGAATCAAGATTGCTGGGAGAAATATCAATAACCTCAGATATGCAGATGATACCACCCTTATGGCAGAAAGTGAGGAGGAACTAAGGAGCCTCTTGATGAAAATGAAAGAGGAGAGTGAAAGTTGGCTTAAAGCTCAACATTCAGAAAATGAAGATCATGGCATCTGGTCCCATCACTTCATGGGAAATAAATGGGGAAACAATGGAAACAGTGGCTGACTTTATTTTTCTGGGCTCCGAGATGGCTGCAGACAGTAATTGCAGCCATGAAATTAAAAGACACTTACTCCTTGGAAGGAAAGGTATGACCAGCCTAGACAGCATATCAAAAATCGGAGACATTACTTTGCCAACAAAGGTCCATCTAGTCAAGGCTATGGTTTTTCCAGTGGTCATGTATGGATGTGAGAGTTGGACTATAAAGAAAGCTGAACATTGAAGAATTGATGCTTTTGAACTGTGGTGTTGGAGAAGACTCTTGAGAGTCCCTTGGACTGCAAGGAGATCCAACCAGTCCATTCTGAAGGAGATCAGTCCTGGGTGTTCATTGGCAGGACTGATGTTGAAGCTGAAACTCCAATACTTTGGCCACCTGATGCGAAGAGCTGACTCATTTGAAAAGACCATGACGCTGGGGAAGATTGAGGGCAGGAGGAGAAGGGGACGACAGAGGATGAGATTATTGGATGGCATCACCAACTCAATGGACATGGGTTTTGGTAGACTCTGGGAGTTGGTGATGGACAGGGAGGCCTGGTGTGCTGCAGTTCATGGGGTTGCAGAGTTAGACATGACTGAGCAACTGAACTGAACTGACTTAACTCTTACTTGGGGAAATTGTGTTAGTCACTCAGTCATGTCCGACTCTCTGCAACACCATGGACTATAGCCTGCCAGGCTCCTCTGTCCATGGAATTCTCCAGCAAGAGTACTGGAGTGTGTTGCCATTCCCTTCTCCAGGGGATCTTCTTGACCCAGGAATTGAACCTGGGCCTCCTGCATTATAGACAGATTCCACCTGAGCCACCAGGGAAGCCTGTTTTGGGAAGGGGAAATTAAATTCTCCTACATAATTAAAGAAGAGGGCAGCAGGTTCTCTTCAGTCTATAGAGTCTCAATGCCTTTAGCACAAAAGAACCCTCATGCAAAAGTTTTGGGACATATTTTTGGGAAGGCTTATTTTGAACCCCTTTGATGTACCAGATGTCAATTAAGTGTATCATAAAAACCAACAAATTAATACTAACCATTTTTATTAATAAAATTCCATTTCTGTTCACAAAATCTCAGTTAATTTGCCATATGATACTTTTTCATTCTAGTCAAGGCTATGGTTTTTCCTGTGGTCATGTATGGATGTGAGAGTTGGAATGTGAAGAAGGCTGAGCACCGAAGAATTGATGCTTTTGAACTGTGGTGTTGGAGAAGACTCTTGAGAGTCCCTTGGACTGCAAGGAGATCCACACGGTCCATTCTGAAGGAGATCAACCCTGGGATTTCTTTGGGAGGAATGATGCTAAAGCTGAAACTCCAGTATTTTGGCCACCTCATGCAAAGAGTTGACTCATTGGGAAAGACTCTGATGCTGGGAGGCATTGGGGGCAGGAGGAGAAGGGGACGACAGAGGATGAGATCACTGGATGGCATCACTGACTTGATGGCCATGAGTCTGAGTGAACTCCAGGAGTTGGTGATGGACAGGGAGGCCTGGCATGCTGCAATTCATGGGGTTGCAAAGAGTTGGACATGATGAAGATCATGGCATCCGGTCCCATCACTTCATGGGAAATAGATGGGCAAACAATGGAAACAGTGTCAGACTTTATTTTTTTGGGCTCCAAAATCACTGCAGATGG
>SJYX01010394.1:150776-161375 GCA_006410675.1 Oreotragus oreotragus | reverse complement strand
GTATGGATGTGAGAGTTGGACTGTGAAGAAAGCTGAGCGCCAAAGAATTGATGCTTTTGAACTGTGGTGTTGGAGAAGACTCTTGAGAGTCCCTTGGACTGCAAGGAGATCCAACCAGTCCATTCTGAAGGAGATCATCCCTGGGATTTCTTTGGAAGGAATGATGCTAAAGCTGAAACTCCAGTACTTTGGCCACCTCATGCGAAGAGTTGACTCATTGGAAAAGACTCTGATGCTGGGAGGGACTGGGGACAGAAGAGAAGGGGACGACCGAGGATGAGATGGCTGGATGGCATCACTAGCTCGATGGCCGTGAATCTGAGTGAACCCTGGGAGATGGTGATGGACAGGGAGGCCTGGCGTGCTGCGATTCATGGGGTTGCAAAGAGTCAGACACGACTGAGCGACTGAACTGAACTGAACTGAGCGACTGAACTGAACTGTACTGAATGATTTTTCTTGCTTCTAGATATTTCAGGTTGTTTCCATATCCTGGATATTGCAAATAGTGCTGCAATGAACATTGGGGTGCTTGTGCCATTTTGAATTATGGTTTTCTCTGGGTCTATTTCCAGTAGTGGGATTGCTTGGTCACATGGTAGTTCTTTTTTAGTTTTTTAAGGACCCTCCATACTGTTCTCAATAGTGGCTGTATTAATTTACATTCCCTTTTCTCCACACTCTCTCTAGCATTTGTTTGTAGAGTTTGTGATGTTGGCCATTCTGACTTGTGTGAGGTTATCTCATAGTTTTCGTTTGCATTTCTTTAATAATTAGTCATGTTCAGCCTCTTTTCTTGTGTTTGTTGGCCATCTGTATGTCTTCTTTGGAGAAATGTCTATTTAGATATTCTACCCATTTTTTGATTGAGTTGTTTGTTTCCTTGATATTGAGCTGCATGAGCTACAAAGGAGATTAATCCTTTGTCAGTTGCCTTGTTTGCAAATATTTTCTCCCATTCTGATGGTTGTCTTTTTGTTTTGTTTATGGTTTCCTTTGCTGTGCAAAAGCTTTTAAGTTTAAGTAGGTCCCATTTGTTTATTTTTGTTTTTATTCTCATTACTCTAGGAAGTGGGTCACAAAAGATCTTGCTGTGATTTATGTCAAAGAGTGTTCTTCCTATGTTTTCCTCAAAGAGTTTGAATCATTTCCTTAATATTTTCTTAGAAACTGAATTCTTTCAGCAAGAAGCACTTATTATGAGGCTAATTTTTAATATATTTTCCATAGAGAGTGCTTGAAATTCTTTGCCATTAAGTTAAATGTATGCCCTATGAGAAAACCTCCTTTATCCCTTGTGTTAGTCACTCAGTGGTATCCAACTCTTTGTGACCCCATGGACTGTAGCCTGCCAGGTTCCTCTGTGCATGGAATTTTCCAGGCAAGAACACTGGAGTGGGTTGCCATGCTCTTCTCCAGGGGATTTTCCCAACATAGGGACTGAACCTGGGTCTCCTGCATTGCAGGCAGATTTTCTACCCTCTTTGCCACCACAGAAGCCCATCTCCTGTGAATTAGTGTAAATTTTTGCACTGCTGAGTTTCCTCATTTTTACTCATTTTGTGCATATTCCGTTTGGAGAGTTCAGGCTCTTTGAAGGTGGCTTTTGGAAGATCCCCTGGAGAAGAGAATGGCTGCCCACTTCAGTATGCTTGCCTGGAGAATTCCGTAGACAGAGGAGCCCAGTGGGCTACAGTCCACGAGGCTGCAGAGAGCTGGACATGACTGAGCACAACTAACACTTTCCACAGATTCATCTCTGCCCTCGACGTATGCTGAGCTCTCATCTGTGTCTTCATTCTGAACACATACGTGGCAGTGCAAAATTCAATAAAGCCTGAAATTGCACTTTTACTAATCTGTGCAAGTCTGCCTCTCCTCTTCACGCTTTTACCTTAAATAAAAGGATTATCGTTTACTTAGACATTTTCTCTAAAAACCTCATTCATCTGTGACCTCATACTTCTTTCTCCCCTGCTCACCTCACAATTTATTTCTTTGGTGACCAAGAGGTCAATTCTACCATTAGAATATTTTGGAGATTTGTTACTTCTTCTCAATTAGTGGTAATTTCTACTTCAACTTTCTAATCTCCTTGTGTTCAATTTGTCCTTTTTTCTTCTTATTTATATTTTTTTTAATGAAGGTCCATCAGGTTATTTTTGTGCCTTAAAACTGTCTTTGGCTAGTACCCAGAGGAGGAAGCTCAGACTCATCTTGCTGCGTTTCCTTTGTCATTGTTCACCTTAAATTTCTTCTATGCTCTCCACAATCCAGCTACTCTGAGTGCACTTATTTTGTGAATACACTCTTTTATTGAACAACTCGTATGTGACAAGCAGAACTCGAGGACTGAATGGTGGGAAGAAAATCACCAAAAAGAGTATCTACTCTCTAGAAGCTTCATTTTAAGCTTTCACTGATTTGATCATGCTGTTTTCTTTGCATAAAATATCTTCCCGTCATTTACCCTCTCAAATTTTTATTCACTGTTCAAGTCCACACCTAATGCTATTTCTGCAAAGACCTTCTGTTTCATTCTAGAAAGAATGAACCTGTATTCTGACCAGCTGCTTTTATGCTTTTGCATATTTCTGTCGAGATGAGCTCCTAAATGTTTCTCAGAAGTGTCTGGTGCTGTCCGTCTTCAACACCACCACTCCTGGCCACCCTCACCTTGTTCTGCTGCTGCAGTCATTTGTTCCTTCGTTGTTCATTGTCCACATGCTGGCTCCTTTCATCTGTTCTCCTCGGTGACATAGCCACCACTCTCTTGTTGAAATCTCTTCAGTGGCTTCTACGCCTCTTAGTTGAAGATCCGTGTTATCAACTTGGCATTCTATTCAGGACAGTCCAACCCACGTTACCAGACTAGTTTCATATTTGTCACGCCCTTATTCTTTCCTCTCCAGTCACTCCTGACCTTACTCAAATGACATCTCAAGTGGTCATCACAGGACTTTAACACATGTTATTTCACCAGCCCTCTCCTCTCACTTTATTTAGCTCAGCCAGACTCTGCCATCAAATCCCAGCTTAATCATCATAGATCAGTTTCCCCTATTACATACTTTGTAGCACCATGTTTCTCTCCTTCGTAGCTTTCCAATTTGTAATAATTATTTATTAATATCCATCTACCCTACTAAATAGTGTATAACATTAAAGCAGAAATGGCATCTTTCTTTCCCCTCACCTTGGGGTTTCCCTGGTGGCTCAGGTGGTAAAGAATCTGCCTGCAATGAAGGAGACCTGGGTTCAGTCCCTCGGTTGGGAAGATTCCCTGGAGGAGGAAATGGCAACCCACTGCAGTATTCTTGCCTGGAGAATTCCATGCACAGAGGAGCCTGGCAGGCTACAGTCCATAGGGCAAAGAGTTGGACGTGACTGGGCAACTTTTACGTTTTTACTTTTTGATGCCCAGTTTCTAAGAGAATGTTTCTCTCCTTCCATTTCTCTCTCTCTCATTCAATATACATACTGAATGAACAAGAACTTAATTATTTTATAGTAAGATTCTAAGCTCTCTGCTTGAGAACAAGACCCATGGATTCCTCATATCAGCATCCTCAAAATCAAACACAATGATTGAATCATAGTCAAACATTTATTTCAGGTATACTGTACTGAATTAGGTTTTAATTAACACAAGCACAAATGTGAAGTCAAAGAGGGGTGCATGGTATTTAGAGATATGTAAGTGTGGTTCAAATTAACCCACTGAAATACAAATAATAAAATTACTATTATTCAGAGTATAATTAAGTTTTATATTATTTTTCATTAATTTATATATCTTAATTCATCTTAATTTAAAGTATGTATCATTTTTCTGGCTTTCCATAAGGTGGTAATTGCTCTACTGTATTGTCCTTTCTTAAGCATTAATCTCTGATATGAAGCTTCAGTGGGACAAAGCCATATGGAATTTTCCATTTTCATTAAGGTTAATCAAGACTTATTCCACTTCTTTAACATTATTCTGTGGCTTACATTATAACCAGTCAATTTTTAAAAATTGAATAATCACAGTGGAGTGAGAGATGATTTTGTATATTCTGCTGAATTGTCTAATTGCATCAAATTCATTCTGGAGTGAGGAGTACACACGTTTGTTTGAAAATGCTCGCCTGGAAACAGATGAGGGTTTCCCCTCACCAGCACAGAGGACATGTGTGCATGCTCTGAGAAGCTGGACAGGGCATGAAATAGAACGTGTGTGTATGTGGTATGCCCTAGTCTTCATGGATCCCTTCTGTTAACACCTTAACACTTTGAAAAGGACTTCTGAGAGAGGAGAAAGTGAAGCTGAGACAGCTGATATTGTGGAACAAGCACTGACTTAGAAACAGGATCACTGACACACACAGAGGGAAGGAGACGTGACACAGTGTAATAGACTCAGTTCAGTTCAGTTCAGTCGCTCAGTCGTGTCCGACTCCCTGTGACCCCATGAATCGCAGCACGCCAGGCCTCCCTGTCCATCATCAACTCCCGGAGTTCACCCAAACTCACATCCATCGAGTCGGTGATGCCATCCAGCCATCTCATCCTCTGTTGTCCCCTTCTCCTCCTGCCCCCAATTCCTCCCAGCATCAGAGTCTTTCCCACTGAGTCAGTCTTCTCATGAGGTGGCCAGAGTACTGGAGTTTCAGCTTCAGCGTCAGTCCTTCCAGACTAAGATTACATAACAGGGTGGAATGGCTGGGGCTTTGGTAACAAGGGTCTAGATTTGCCTTCCAGTTACTAGCTCTGTGACTGTGACTTTCTATAATACTTTTTGAATTTCAGTTTTGAAATCTTTTAGAGGTTTCCCTGATGGCTCAGATGGTAAAGAATCCACCTGCAATGCAGGAGACCTGGGTTCGATCCCTGGGTTGGGGAGATCCCCTGTGGAAGGGAACGGCTACCCACTCCAGTATTCTGGCCTGGAAAATTCCATGGACTGTATAGTCCATGGGGCAGCAAAAAGTCAGACATGACTAAGCAACTTTCACTTTTGACATCTCTAAAAAGGGAATAATATACCTATCAAAACATCATTGTGACAAGTAAGTGAGCTTTTACATGAAGAGATTTAAATACAATGTTTTATAACAGAAACTGAGTAAACATTAGCTATCTTTTAAATGATAACAATAATACTGTTTTTCATCATAATTAGCAGAAAAGTTATCTTAAATTATTCTCACCGGTAAAACTTCCAATGGCCAAATCAAGGTTCTATCCTTCAGTAAACGGTTTAATCATTAATAGCTTTCCCTATGTCACATTCAGTTTAACCCTTTTCTGTATTCAAAGACAAATACACTGTTCCTTCAGGATATGCCTCCCTTTCAAGTTTTCCCTAGGTTTGTTCTTGCGATATCTCCTGAAAGCTGAATTGTTTCTGCCCTTACCATTCATCTCTTCTCTTAAAAGGGAAGAATTTTCTAAGAGATCCTAGGAATCATCCTAGAATCTTCTTAAGAGTTTTCTAATCTTTAGAGTTGTAGAGTGAAACTTTTTTTCTATTAAAGTTCATTGAAATAAACTTTTATGTAAAATATTTAAAATTTTATGAATATGTTACAGAAAGTTACTTTATTAAGTGAAAAGAAATGATAAATTGAGACCAAAAAATTAGATTGAAAATGATGGTCATGTCTAGTAAAGCAGAGATGGATGGGTGCAGAAACAAAAATAAAATAGACATGCAGAGAGAGGCAGAGGGAATAGTTCACGAGGCTCCAGAGGCCGGGAGAGACAGAGCTGGGTGATCCGATTCTGGTTCTTTAATCCTCATTAAAGATGCTCCTGCTACTCTAGGTATGAGGCAGCTTTTGTTCTAGGTTGGGTTCTCCAATCTAAGGAGATATTAAATAAGTTGTTTGTGAAATGCCCCTTGTGATAGGTCAGTTTCTTCAATATTAAGCAAGGAATGCATATGCAAGTAATTTATTAGGGAAGTGCTCCCAGATAAACTGGAAAGGGAGCGAGGGAAGCTGGGGAGGGAAGGTAAGCAGCAAGGGTGCTTTTTCAAGCAAGGGTGGTGACAGCCTGATTCAGCAGGGGAGTTCTGGAATGTAAGTTACAATGCACTGTTTGTCCTGACTCAGGCAAAGTTGCTGGGCTTTCATATTCCCTCACCAACCAGACATTGGCTTGCAGCCATCCTGGGAGGCAGTGCTGGTTGTAAATGTTCAAGCACTTCCTGCTCTCTGCTTATGCTGGCAAAGATACTTCAATCGCTCAAGGCCCTCCTTTTAAAGAGGATGGCTGGAGTGGTCTCCAGAACTATGAGGGAATAAATCTCCTTTGTTTTAACCCTCCACATTTATGGTAATTTGTCACAGCGGCCAGAAAAAAAAACTAATACAGATTTTATTATAGAATCAGTGGACAAAAAAGTACTCTATGAAATGCTACGCTGCTTTCTAAATTCTTAATTTCTGTAACTAATCCCATTGTGTTCTTTGGATCACTCTTTTAGTAACACTATACACTTATAACCACACTGCACACTTATATCCATATAATGGATGCCCTTTGCTTCCACCATCTCAAGTGAGTTTCAGTCAAAAGAATATTGACTGAAGAGTGCCTTCATTCTTCCTTGTCCTGAAGATAACAGACATGTATCTGTAAAGATGGCCAGTACTCCTTCCTTGATATTATCACCCACGGCTAAATCTACCGGAAGCCATGCGTCTCTTTCATAAGGGTTGAAGAGTCGGGAGACTTCCCATTTGTAGCACTACCATTGGCACCTGTCCCTGGGACTTCTATTATATCCAAATGCATGGTGGCTGAATTAAGTTTTTTGTGGGATTTTGACAGGCAGTTAAGTAACTTGTGGACTGGTTTTAATGTGGCTCCACTTTCCTTAATCATTAAGTACTTTTAGAGTGTCTGGGGCTTCCGTATGGCTCCGCCTGCAATGCAGGAGAGCTGGGTTCGATCCCAGGGTTAGGAAGATCCCCTGGAGAAGGGAAAGGCTACTCACTCCAGTATTTTGGCCTGGAGAATTCCATGGACTGTATAGTCCATGGGGTCGCAAAGAGTCGGACATGACTGAGCGACTTTCACTTTAGAGTGTCCAGGATTTCTTCAGGCTTTCTACTTTATTATGCCTATTTACTGGATTTGTTTTGTTTTTCATAATAGACATTCATAACCAAAATTGTAGTACTTATCTTTGGGTACTTATCTCTACTTAGCACATTTTTTTTCCTTTCTTCATTAGGGTATTTACTTAAGTCATTTTTTTCCTCATATATGGATATCTTCTTTATTACTAAATTTCACCAGAATAAACTTATTTTAAATGAATTATTATAAACTCATTAATCTGTTGTTGAATGACGCTATGTTAAATGGACCGCTTAAGACCAAATATTTAGATTCATAGCTATGTTCTTTCTGATTTTATATCTGCTGATAATTTCATATCTTTTCAATCTAGTAATTTGTGTTGGTGCTTTTTAAAAATATGTCACCACACAGAGATAGTGCACAGTTATTGACTCTACTTCCTACACTGTACATTTCATACCCATGACACATTTATTTTGCAACTGCAAGTTTGTACCTCTTAATTTCCTTTACCTCTTGGGCCTGCTGTTTTACAGAGAAGGGAAAAGAAGAATAAAACTGGGACTTTGTCTCACAAAGTTGATCGGTGTATTTAAAATTTATAATCTGAAATAGTATGTTTGAAAGTACTTGGGATTTCTTAAAACAATTATAAAGACAATACAGTTTAAATGAAATGACCCCGCTTCTCTCTCTTTACACGATCTACTAAAGGCAAAAATTTCAAAAGCTTATTCAATACTTTCTAGAGTAAGAGAAGTTATGAACAGAGTTGCATTTCTCTGGGGCCTTTGCTATACTTACATTTACATAACGTGGTATTTCTGAAAAAGAATTTTAAAGGCTTAAAAACTCCTGTATTTAAATCAACAGTCTCTTACCAACTTGCATTCTTGATTTCCATGTTCTGACCTTGGAAAGAAATTTTTAACTTGTAAGATACAAATTTGTTAAAATAATCTCGTGATGTGAATGATTATATCCATCCATCAGTAAAATTAGAGATGATACTGAAAATTAAGTAGAAGAGAGTTGGAGCTACTGTTTGATTTTGTGCTTTTGAAAATAAACACAAACCACTTGAGAAAAGTACAATACTAAACTGAGTGTTTAATATTTCCAATTTAAATTGCTCTGATTTGCCCCATTTGGTCACTTAAACTTGTCCATGTCCAGATTTTTTTAGTGAGATAAAAGAAGGAATTATGGTTATAAATTATCATTTTAATTGTAACTTGTGATTTTTGAAAATAATTACATAAAGAACAAAATATGGCTATGGGGTAACATTAAAAAAGGCGCTTTGGTCAGCTTCGTGTCTGTTGTTTGGCAATGGCACCCCACTCCAGTACTCTTGCCTGGAAAATCCCATGGACGCAGGAGCCTGGTAGGCTGCAGTCCATGGGGTCGCAAAGAGTCGGGCAAAACTGAGCGACTTCACTTTCACTTTTCACTTTCATGCATTGGAGAAGGAAATGGCAACCCACTCCAGTGTTCTTGCCTGGAGAATCCCAGGGACGGGGAAGCTGGTTGGCTGCCGTCTGTGGGGTCGCACAGAATCGGACATGACTGAAGCGACTTAGCAGCAGCAATATTGAATAGTTCTGAAAGGGGAAATGTTATTTGCTCCTGTGGCCTTCTCAGCTAACTTTGATTTCTTTCTGAATTCAAGCATGCACTTTCCAAGCCCACTGCTAAATAAGTGTTTGGGGCTTACATTTATTGGATGAGTTCATTGCAGCTTATTCTTTCCAGGCTCTTTTCGAGAAGATCAAGTTTGTTAGAATGGACCAAAGCAAACAGCACCCTCTCTCTCTTTTGGTTTATTTTCACACTTTCAAATAAACTGGTATGTGATTGGCTTACCACACGATGGCGCTATATGAATGTCGCATAATGAAAGCAAGCTTCTAAAAAATATCATTTTCAAACTGCATAATTTAACAATCAAAATTATCCATTAAAACATAAATGTAACCTAAGTCGATTTTCCTATTTCACAGAACATTCTTCTACTACAAATATTATAAGTATATGTTCTTTGTATTAAGGATTCCTCTCCCCAATCATAGGCTGATAGAATTAATGGTAATCAATGAAACCAGATAGATATTAAAGACATTGTTGTTTTGATTCTATTTTTAGTAAAAAGAATGCCTGCTCTGGTGGCTCAGATAGTAAAGCGTCTCCTTGCAATGTAGGAGACCAGAGTTCGATTCCTGTGTTAGGAAAATTCCCTGGAGAAGGAAATGGCAACCCACTCCAGTACTCTTGCCTGGAAAATCCCATGGACAGAGCAGCCTGGTAGGCTATATTCCATGGGATTACAAACAGTGGAACACGACTTTAGTAAAAAGAAGAATCAGCCATTTGTACTCAGTAGTAAAAAGCAGTGTTAACTCTTTGTTAATAGATAACACTTCCAAACCTCATTATTTCATTACTGTATTATTTTATTTTTCTCTTGTATTATGCTCAGAGGTAGCTAATAAATAATTATCATTTTAAAATTTCAAGATAGGCAAGAAACAATGAAAGTCTTTGAAGGGGACAATTTTGAGGCCAATGTTAATATTCTTATTGACCAAATTGAAATAAAAATCAGTGGGTAGGAGCACACTTACTTTTTTTTAATGTGAGATAACAGAAAGCAAATAAGATAAATTTGATTGTTTTGAGTTAAGTGTTATATCCTATTTTCTACTCTGATAAAACCTAGGCTTTAAAAAATTTTATTCGTATATTCATACATTTTTCATGTAACATCTTTTTTTCCATTGTTATATGTCAAACACCTTTTTAGGTTTGAGTTGTTTAAAGTGCTTCAGTCAACTTAGCTTGTGAAGGATAATCTGTTTATGAGTTCACTCTATTAGGAAAATATTCCGACTAGTCCATTTAGGTTGCCCTTTAATAAACAGGAATCCCAAATTTCTATACAATCTCCATACACCAACTTGCTGTTTATTTCTACTGATCTTAAATATACCTGAACAGAATCCCATATCCTGTCTTACTCATGTTTGACCACATTTGACATTATGTGTTTCCTCAGCCTTCTTGGATAATAGAAGTCAGTCATTGATAGGAATGCCTCTAATTTTGTCCTAAATCTTCAGCAGTGACAAACTAAGCACAGAACTCTTTGCTGTCTTGTGGAGGCTTCTGAGAATGAATGACTATCAACCAGTTTCTCTTTACCAATTTATCTGGGTGTGTAGACTATACTATATACACAATCACAGAGGTTATCTATTAAAAGGAAAGTCTGTCTACCTGATTTCATCTCAGGATAAGCCTGTTCTCTGTTGTTTAGCTTGCTGACTTGCAGACTTCTGTGTGCAGAACATCAAGCTACAGAGAAAGGACTTATATAACAATTCCTCTTACCTCCTTCTCTCCTCTTCCTTCCCTTCCTCTCCCTTTCTCTCTCCTCCCTTACTCTTAAATTTGGAATTCTAAGTTCTCAAAGCAGATGAGAATGACAAGGAATAAGGAGGGGAAACACACAATTGTAAAATTACA
>SJYX01010394.1:122152-138015 GCA_006410675.1 Oreotragus oreotragus | reverse complement strand
TATTATTGCCTGATTTTTGGAAAGAAAGAAAAAAAAAAAAAAAAAAAAAGCCATCAAAGGAATAGCTTGAAGAACAGCTACAGTGACTTCTTTATGGACTTCAAACATCAATTGATTGATTTTGTGAGTTAACACGAACTTTGTGTTACTTGAGTCTTTTAATACAGCAGTGATTGTTTGATTTCACAATATGGATTTGTCTTAAATATAATTGCAGGCTATCTGTGTTGCTGGGTGGTAAAAATGTGCTGGGTAATTCCCTTTTTGTGAAAGGAAAACGCACAGACAGAAAGCTTGTATATATCATATCTAGTGATTTGGTCACAAGCTCAGAGAGAGTAATGACTATTTTTCTCAGTTTAGAGATATATTTTGTTCTTATTAATGCTACTGGTATAAAACTTACATTTTGCAACATTCTTTAGGCAGTTTAGAAGACTTCCTTTTACTTCGTTCTGCTTTTACTATATTAGAGAGCTTCTGAAATTGAAAGTAATTGATTGGTTTACTTTGAAAATGTATCATTCCTTCAGTGACCATTAAGCAAATGTAAAAATCTATTCTTGGCAATCACATCACAAGAATCCCTATGAAAAAGTCTATACCAGAGAAACAACTGGCTTATTTCCTGTTAACTGTAAAATTATTGGTTACAGAATAAAGAATAGCATCAGTAACATCTTTTCCTTAATAAAGCTCTTATCTTCATCTGCTGCTATTTGCTGACCAGTAAAAGTCTTTTAAGTTATCGTTTTTATTGTACATTTAGTGGAGAGTACTAAATATAAAAACAACATAAGAAGTATAAAATTTCACCCCAGATAATAGGAATCTAAGGGGGTACAGAGGATGAGATGGCTGGATGGCATCACTGACTCGATGGACATGAGTCTAAGTGAACTCCAGGAGCTNTCTTTTAAGTTATCGTTTTTATTGTACATTTAGTGGAGAGTACTAAATATAAAAACAACATAAGAAGTATAAAATTTCACCCCAGATAATAGGAATCTAAGGGGGTACAGAGGATGAGATGGCTGGATGGCATCACTGACTCGATGGACATGAGTCTAAGTGAACTCCAGGAGCTGGTGATGGACAGGGAGGCCTGGCGTGCTGCAATTCATGGGGTCGTGAAGAGTTAGACACAGCTGAGCGACTGAACTGAACTGAAGGGGGTACAACATATATAAAGTAAATTCACTTTCACAATTAATTTAGCTGCAATTATTTTGTTAATCCTAACACATTTCCTCTGAAATATGAATGATTAATACCAGATAAGAGACAACCTGCTTATTTACTATTAGTTACTTAATTTAAAATTTATAAAAGGACTTCATACATTAATCCATTAATAAAATGATTATTTTATATTTATTATTGTGTGTGTGTGTGACAAAGAGAGAGAGAGAGTTTTAGTTTTTAATTTGTGGTTATTTACCCATGCATATCTTTCCATAAAAGGTAGGGCATGGTAAAGATAGAAGTGTACATCGCTTCCCACTTATGGGAATGGACACTGGCCCTCAAACTTTTTCATTTCTTTATCTTGATTACTATTTAGTAGAAACTGACACACAAAATGATGTTGCTGCAATGGTAGCCTAAACCTTCTCATCGACTAAGAGAGTAATTTAGTTCTTAGGAAGGGGAAGATGGGTGTATATCATGATAAACTGTTTTAAGTTTCTAAAATTAATGTTTTCCTAAGAAATTCATTCTCCCATCTTGTCATTTTACTTACTCCAAACCAAGAAAAAGGAAGAGGTCATGGGAGATACAACTAAGTAAAATAATATATTTAAGTTATATATAAAGAGTGTACTGTAAACAGCAACATGATTTTAACATTTGAGGTATATTTTAGTCCAACCCACAACCCCCCAACAAATACCTCTGACAAAGCAAGTAATCCATCTGAAGGGACTAGAATATTAATGTGATCTTTCAGCAATGGTTTGAGGCAGTAGACAACTTTGAAAGGAGATGATGGATTTCCTAAAGAAAATCTCAGCAAATATATTATTTATACAGCTTCATCATATTTCTCTCATCTCTTCTTTGTCTTTTTTACCTCATGTATTAGCATTTTTTTATAGCCCTGTCCAAGTTAGTGTCCTGAATGTACTGACTCCTAAAGATTAATGAAAGTTAAAAAAATTCAAATATAGTTTGAATTAAACTACATTGTTCTTGTAACAACAGAGCTTTTAGTGTAACAGAATGGGCATCAGAGATGTATAAGCTTAAAAAATATGAATAAAGGATAAATACTGTACACAAAGGAGCAGATTAGTGTCATGGTTAAGAGTCATAATGCTTCTGTTTAAATTCCAGCTCTTCAACTCACTAGCATATGACATTTGGTAACTCTCTTCTATGCACCTCAGTTTCTTTCCCTGTAAAATGGGACTAATAATGTACTTACTCACATAATAGTTGTGAAGATTAAATAAGTTGACATATGCAAGATGTGCAAGCCTTAGCTCTTTTTAAAACAAAATTAATTAGAAAAGCACTTTAAATTGATGTGTATAAATCTGGGGGGAAGGTAGAAGGGAAATCATGCGGATTGTATGTTGTAGTTGAGGAGAAGGGGGTGTCACCTTATTTCTGTTAACTATGGAAAGGTTCAGGAAGGAAGGAGGAACACTGCACAGGCTAATACAGTGGGCTGCTGGGAAGAACTTATGGGGAAAAGAGTGGAAAAAAAGAGTTTGGCATTGAAAGCTGGAGATAGGTCAATATGAACTCAAATGGTAAAAAAGAAAAAAGATGTTAGATTTATCAGAAATGTTATGAGAAAAAAAAAGGATGTTAGATTTAATCAGAAATGTTATAAGAGATCATTTTAAGAGCACGGAATGAGTTATGCTACAAAAAACAGATGATTAATTGTGGGTTTGGTAGTAAGACTAAGTTTTGTACATAGAAGTTACAGTGGTAGTGTGTATAGAAATAAAACATTTAGATTATACAATCTTAGAATAATAGAAATAGAATTCATTGTATACATACGTGTATGTGTATATGCAGATATAGATAGACGGATATGAGGTAGAAGGTAGATGGGCCCCTGGGCTGGACACCTGGTGTTCACCAAGTAGAATAAAATTCAAGCTATTTCTCACCCAGATACTCCAAGGACAAAGCTAGAGGCAAAATTTGAGCTCTGCAAAAGTACAGAGATAAAGCACTCCCTCCTGAGGTCCATGAAGACTTCCCTGTATGCATATATAGGCAGCAAAGCTTCTTGGGGGGGTCAAAAAGGGAGGGGGACACCACCCCATAAAGTCTGGACATGCACCCATGCACCCATCCATGGTGGGATCATCTTAGAAAAAAATTGCTCACGCACCTTGTGGAGGGTCCTAGGACCAGTCAAGTGTGAAGAAAGAAACAAGTTGACTGGTCACATGTAGACAAACAGCAAGAAGGACTGTGCTAAAAAAAGTGATGTAAGCCGTCTCTATATTGCACTCCTTACTCAGGACACCTGCACTCACTCCTCCCTAGGTCTGTATCTCTGCCTTACCTGTGACATAAACTAATGAACTGTTTCTCTGTGTGCTCTTCCATATGTTGTACTGTGTCTCTGATAATAAATTTTGTATCTTGTTTTGCAGTTTTTGCCTCCTTGCAACATACTTGGTTTTAGATGGGGTAAGAATCAGGGAACTTTGCTTCTAGCCTCTAGCCTGTAGCTTCTGGTAGACTGGCAGCTAGGATCAATCCCTGGACAGGGAAATAAGATCTTGATTTAAGACTTGTATCTCTAAAAATGGATAGATAGGTAGATAGATAAAAAAGACAACTATTGATCTGATTTTAAGGTTAATTTATGAACTTCCTTGGTGGTACAGTGAATGGGAATCTGCCTACCAATGCAGGGGACATGAATTTAATCCCTGGTCCAGGAAGATTCCACTTATGATGGAACAACTAGGCCCACGTCCCATGACTACTGAAGCTTGCCCTGCCCTAGAGCTCATCCTCCTTAACAAGAGAAGCCACTGCAATAAATGAGAAGCCCATTCACTGTGACAAACAGTAGCCCCCACTTGGCGCAACTAGAGAAAGCCTGAGTAGAGCAATGAAGATCCAGTGCAACCATACAATTCTTTTAACAAATTTAGAAAATGGTTACTCTACTTGAAAGTGACTTAATAACTTTCATTTCTTACATTTCATAATGAGAAGGCCCAAATGCATTAAGTTTGGGCAGGAGGTGACTATAGGGAAACTCTTAATCTAGTGCAGATTAGCCTAGACAGAAGTTTTCATGGCCTCTTCGGAAGATCCTTTGGATGAGGGAAAGGCTACCCACTTCAGTATTCTGGCCTAGAGAATTCCATGGACTGCGTAGTCCATGGGGTCACAAAGAGTCAGACAAGACTAGCGATTTTCACTTTCCATATTTTTGCTATTGATGGTGGTGAGTGCAGTTACTTGAAAACAGGTTAAAATATCTAATAAGTGTGGTATAATTTTTTTAAGTCATAAAAAAATCCTGTCTAGTTTTCCTGGGATAACATGTACTAATTGAATCATAACTTGAAGAGAAAGCGTTAGTCCCTCAGTCGTGTCTGACTCTTTGTGATCCCATGGACTGTAGCCCACCAGGCTCCTCTGTCCATGGAATTCCCCAGGCAAGAATAGTGGAGTGAGGTAACCATTTATTTACTCCAGGGATCTTTCTGGCCCAGGGATTGAACCTGGGTCTCCTGCATTGGAGACAGATTCTTTACTGTCAGAGCCACCAGGGAATCATAACTTACTTTGTATCAAATATTAGTTCATATTAGCATGGCAAGACCATATACCTTTGAAAATTTAATAGTCATAATTGTGAGACTATTTTTAAAGGCTGATTAACAGATCCAACTGTATTCCTGGATTTTCCATCTTATTGATATTTTATGGTAGTTTCAGAAGTGTGGAGGCTAGTGTAAGTAAACTATAATTTATGGTACATGAACTGTGAACTTCCAGATGTTCAAGCTGGATTTAGAAAAAGCAGAGGGACCAGAGATCAAATTGCCAACATCTGCTGGATCATCGAAAAACCAAGACAGTTCCAGAAAAATATCTACTTCTGCTTTATTGACTACGCCAAAGCTTTTGACTGTGTGTATCACAACATCTGTGGAAAATTCTTAAAGAGATGGGAATACCAGATCACCTTACCTGCCTGCTGAGAAATCTGTATGCAGTTCAAGAAGCAACAGTTAGAACCGGACATGGAACAACAGACTGGTTCCAAATCGGGAAAGGAGTACGTCGAGGCTGTATATTGTCACCCTGCTTATTTAATTTATATGCAGAGTACACCATATGAAATGCTGGGCTCAATGAAGCACAAGCTGGAATCAAGACTGCTGGGAGAAATATCAATAACCTCAGATATGCAGATGACACCACCCTTCTGGCAGAAAGGGAAGAAGAACTAAAAAGCCTGTTGATGAAAGTGAAAGAAGAGAGTGAAAAAAACTGGCTTAAAACTCAACTTTCAGAAAACTAAGATCATACAGTGCAGAAATACAAAGGATTATAAGAGACTATTATAAACAACTATATGGGAATAAAATGGATAACCTGGAAGAAATGGACAGATTCTTAAAAAGGTTCAATCTTCCAAGACTGAACCAGGAAGAAATAGAAATTATGAACAACCCAATTACAAGCACTGAAATTGAAGTTGTGATAAAAAATTTCCCACAAAACAAAAGCCCAGGATCTAATGGCTTCACAGGAGAATCCTATCAAACATTTAGAGAAGAGCTAATGCCTATCTTTCTAAAACACTTTCAAAAAAGTGCAGAGGAAGGAACATGTCCAAACTCATTCTACAAGGCCACCATCACCCTGATACCGAAACCAAACAAAGACAACACAAAAAGAAAACTACAGGCCAATATCCCTGTTGAACACAGATGCAAAAATCCTCAACAAAATTTTAGCAAACAGAGTTCAGCAACACATCAAAAAGCTCATACACCATGATCAAGTTGGGTTATCCCAGGAATTCAAGGATTCCTCAGTACATGCAAATCAATTAATGTGATATATCACATTAACAAATTGAAAGATAAGACCCATATGATCATCTCAATAGATGCAGAAAAAGCCTTTGACAAAATTCAGCACCCATTTATGATTAAAACTTCAAAAAATGGGCATAGAAGGAACCTACCTCAACGTGGTAAAGGCCATATATGATAAGCCTACACCAAACATTATTCTAAATGGTGAAAAACTGAAAGCATTCCCCTTAAGATCAGGAACAAGACAAGGGTGTCCACTTTCACTACTATTATTCAACATAGTTTTGGAAGTCCTAGCTATAGCAATCAGAGAAGAAAAATAAATAAAAGGAATCCAGATTGGAAAAGAAGTAAAGCTCTCACTGTTTGCAGATGACATGATACTGTACATAGAAAACCCTAAAGATAGTATCAGAAAATGACTAGAGCTAATCAGTGAATTTAGCAAAGTTGCAGGATACAAAATCAATACCCCCAAATCACTTGCATTTCTATATACTAACAATGAAAATTCAAAAAGAGAAATTAAGGAGTCGATCCCATTCATCATGGCAACAAAAAGAATTAAATATTTAGGAATAAACTTACCTAAGGAGACAAAAGAACTGTACACAGAAAATTATGACACTAATGAAAGAAATCAAAGATGACATAAACAGATGGAGAGATATTCCATGTTCCTGGGTAGGAAGAATCAATATTGTGAAAATGACTATACTACCAAATGCAATCTACAGATTCAATGTGATCCCTATCAAATTACCAATGGCATTTTTCACAGAACTAGAACAAAAGATTTCACAGTTCATATGGAAACATAAAAGACCCCGAATAGCCAAAGCAGTCTTGAGAAAGAAGAATGGAGCTGGAGGAATCAACCTTCTTGATTTCAGATTATACTGCAAACCTACAGTCATTAAGACAGTATGGTACTGGAACAAAAACAGAAACATAGAACAATGGAACAAGATAGAAAGCCCAGAAGTAAACCCATGCACCTATGGGGACCTTATTTTTGACAATAGAGGCAAGAATATACAATGGGGCAAAGACAGCCTCTTCAATAAATGGTGCTGGGAAAACAGGACAGCCACATGTACAAGAATGAAATGAGAACACTTCCTAACACCATACACAAAGATAAACTCAAATGGATTAAAAACCTAAATGTAAGACCAGAAACTATAAAATTCTTAGAGGAAAACATAGGCAGAACACTTGATGACATAAATCAAAGCAATATCCTCTATGGCCCACATCTTAGAGTAACAGAAATAAAAATAAAAGTAAATAAGTGGGACCTAATTGAACTTACAAGCTTTTGCACAGCAAAGTAAAGTATAAGTAAGGTGAAAAGACAACTCTCAGAATGGGAGAAAATCATAGCAAATGAAACAACTGACAAAAGATTAATTTCCAAAATATATAAGTAGCTCATACAACTCAATGCCAGAAAAGCAAACAACCCAATCAAAGAGTGGGGAAAAGACTTATACAGACATTTCTCCAAAGAAGACCTATAGATGGCTAACAAACACATGAAAAGATGCTCAACATAGCTCATTATTAGAGAAATGCAAATCAAAACTATAATGAGATATCACTTCACACCAGTCAGAATGGCCATCATCAAAAAATCTACAAACAATAAATGCTGGAGAGGGTGTGGAGAAAAGGGAACGCTCTTGCACTGTTGGTGGGAATGTAAATTGATATGGCCACTATGGAAGACAGTTTGGAGATTCCCTTACAAACTAGGAACAAAACCACTATATGACCCAGCAATCCCAGTCCTAGGTATATACCCTGAGGAAACCAAAATTGAAAAAGACACATGTATCCCATTATTCACTGCAACACTATTTACAATAGCTAGAACATGGAAGCAACCTAGATGTCCATTGACAGATGCATGGATAAGGAAGTTGTCATACATATACACAGTGGAATATTCAGTTCAGTTCAGTTCAGTCGCTCAGTCGTGTCCGACTCTTCACGACCCCATGAATCGCAGCACGCCAGGCCTCCCTGTCCATCACCAACTCCCGGAGTTCACTCAGACTCACGTCCATCGAGTCAGTGATGCCATCCAGCCATCTCATCCTCGGTCGTCCCCTTCTCCTCCTGCCCCCAATCCCTCCCAGCATGAGCCATGAAAAGGAATGCATTTGAGTCAGTTCTGAGGTGGATGAACCTAGAACCTATTACACAGAGTGAAGTGAATCAGAAAGAGAAAGATAAATGTCATATTCTAACACATGTATACAGAATCTAGAAAAATGGTACTGAAGAATTTATTTACAGGGCAGCAATAGAGAAATAGGGAAGAGACTTATGGACATGGGGTGTGGGGAAGACAGGGTGGGATGTGTGGAAAGAGTAACATGGAAACATATTACCATATGTAAAATAGATAACCAACAGGAGTTTGCTGTGTGGCTCAGGAAACTCAAACAGGGGCTCTGTATCAATCTAGAGGGGCAGGATGGGGCAGGAGATGGGAGGTTCAGAAGAGGATATATGTGTACCTATGGCTGACTCATGTTGAGGTTTGACAGAAAACAACAAAATTCTGTAAAGCAATCATCCTTCAATACAAAAATAAAAAGAGCAACAACAGCAACAAAACAGTAAGATCCTGGCATCTGGTCCCATCACTTCATGGCAAAGAGGTGGGGAAATAATGGAAGAAATGGGACACTACTTTTTTGGGCTCCAAAATCACTGCAGATGGTGACTGCAGCCATGAAAAGACGCTTGCTCCTTGGAAGAAAAGCTATGACCAACCTGCTGCAGCTTCTGCTAAGTCGCTTCAGTCGTGTCCGACTCTGCGCGACCCCATAGACGGCAGCCCACCAGGCTTCCCCGTCCCTGGGATTCTCCAGGCAAGAACACTGGAGTGGGCTGCCATTTCCTTCTCCAATGCATGAAGGTGAAAAGTGAAAGTGAAGTCGCTCAGTCGTGTCTGACTTCTAGCGACCCCACGGACTGAAGCCCACCAGGCTCCTCCATCCATGGGATTTTCCAGGCAAGAGTACTGGAGTGGGGTGCCACTGCCTTCTCCGATGACCAACCTAGACAGCATATTAAAATGCAAAGTAATGTCTCTGTTTTTTTAACTAGACAGCATATTAAAAAGCAGAGACATTACTTTGCCAACAAAGGTCCGTCTAGTAAAAGCTATGGTTTTTCCAGTGGTCATGTATGGATGTGAGAGTTGGATTATAAAGAAAGCTGAGCGCCAAAGAATTGATGCTTTTGAACTGTGGTGTTGGAGAAGACTCTTGAGAGTCCCTTGGACTGCAAGAAGATCAAATGAATCAATGCTAAGGGATGTCAGTCCTGAATATTCATTGGAAAGGTTGATGCTGAAGCTGAAACTTCAATATTTTGGCCCCCGTGATGCGAAGAACTGATTCATTGGAGAAAACCCTGGTGCTGGAAAAGACTGAAGGCAGGAGGAGAAGGGGACGACAGAGCATGAGATATTTGGTTGGCATCACCAGCTTGATGAACATTGATTTGAGCAAGCTTCCGGAGTTGGTGATGGACAGGGAAGCTTGGTGTGCTGCAGTCCATGGGGTTGCAAAGAGCTGGACATGACTGAGTGACTGAACTGGACTGAACTTATTGTTCAAGGTATTGGGATGGTTTGAAGAGAGGATTGGCAGCAATCCAAAATCCCAGGTTGGAGTTCTGCCTAGGACTGTGGATTTCATTCTCCTGTTCATCTTCCTCTCTTCTGTCTTTGAGCTATAGGAAGAAGCTCTGGGACCTTGAGATCCAGATGAAACATTGGTAGCACATTGCTGGTAATGCTGGTAGATAGATGAGAAGCCTGCTGTGTAATGATGGGGAGCAATAGGGCTCTTACCTTCAAGCTTAGGGCAGGAGCTACATGAACAGAATAGGTGGTCTCCAGATTTTTTTTTTNGCAGGAGGCGAAGGGGACGACAGAGCATGAGATATTTGGTTGGCATCACCAGCTTGATGGACATTGATTTGAGCAAGCTTTGGGAGTTGGTGATGGACAGGGAAGCTTGGTGTGCTGCAGTCCATGGGGTTGCAAAGAGCTGGACATGACTGAGTGACTGAACTGGACTGAATTTATTGTTCAAGGTATTGGGATGGTTTGAAGAGAGGATTGGCAGCAATCCAAAATCCCAGGTTGGAGTTCTGCCTAGGACTGTGGATTTCATTCTCCTGTTCATCTTCCTCTCTTCTGTCTTTGAGCTATAGGAAGAAGCTCTGGGACCTTGAGATCCAGATGAAACATTGGTAGCACATTGCTGGTAGTGCTGGTAGATAGATGAGAAGCCTGCTGTGTAATGATGGGGAGCAATAGGGCTCTTACCTTCAAGCTTAGGGCAGGAGCTACATGAACAGAATAGGTGGTCTCCAGATTTTTTTTTTGCCATTTTGTTTGAGTGAACTGATACATTCTTATTAGGCTTGGCTCACAGTATATCTTAAATTTATTTTGGTTGAATAGCTTAGGTAAATATTAATCCTGATAAGTGCTGATCTGGAACAAAAATGTAATATTTGAGGTAATGGTGTTAAGGTATCTTCTGCATATTGAATGACTCTATTATCTGTGTGAAATGAAAGGGTTAGACTTATAGAAGTCAATCTGCATCCCATTTTAATCCTATTTTTATCTTCCTAGGCAGGGGGAGAGAAAATTCCCGACTGGTTTCTTTATGTGTGTGTGTATAAATATAAATATAAATATAAATATATATAAAATATTGAGAAGTCAGCATTATTATTCACAAATCAAAATTATTGTCTTTCTACTGATAGACATTAATTTTTTGAGATACAAAACAATCAGGAATGGGAAGAGCAAATTTCATAATGGCTACAAAATAGAGAAATTGCTAAACGACTCCCCCCCATATCAAGGAAAAACACATTTTTCTTTTTACTGGTGAATAAATACAGTAGATTAAGAAGTTATATATGTTTCACATAGTCTAGTTAAATGTATATATTTTATCTCAGTAAATTTATACTTGAAGTTATAAAAATGAGCCTGAAAGTCTTTAGTTTCCTTTTGGATCTAAATTTCAATGTGACTTTTGAAGGAATATCTGTCTTCCCCATTAAGTCGTGATGCCATTTCCTCTCAGAGGATCTAACATCATCTTCTTCACATTGCCTAACTGATGTCAGCTGAATTTGATCTTCTAACAGTGACCCACTCTGTAACAGTGTTTCAGCCCTAAAACTTTTACTTCATGAAAAGTTCTCATGCCTCAGTTTGAGCATTTTTTGTCTTAAATCTGTAAGGCAATTAGATCATCGCACTCTTGTCTGGAAAATCCCATGGACGGAGGAGCCTGGTGGGCTGCAGTCCATGGGGTCGCAGAGAGTCAGACACGACCGAGCGACTTCACCTTTCTTTTTCACTTTCATGCATTGGAGAGGGAAACGACAACCCACTCCAGTGTTCTTGCCTGGAGAATCCCAGGGACGGGGGAGCCTCACGGGCTGCCATCTATGGGGTCGCACAGAGTCAGACACGACTGAAGTGACTTAGCAGCAGCAGCAGCAGCATAAACCTATCAATGTTCTGCTGTTAATAATTTTCCCTTACAGTGACTTCAAGGGGTTTCTGAAGGAATCTTCTTCACTGAGCCTTATAGATTCCTTAGGCATGGGGTATAACCTATTCTTTTCATTGAGTAGAGCTCCTTACCCATTGCTTTATGGCCCATACTTTATTTTTTATGGATTTTGTTGACCTCTCACATATTTTAAATTTAAGGTAAATTATGAAATGATTAATCCTGTGATTTAGCATGTGAAAGTGAAAGTTGCTTAGTCATATCTGACTCTTTGCAACCCCATGGACTGTCCATGGAATTTTCCGGGCCAGAATACTGAAGTGGGTAGCCTCTCCCTTCCCCAGGGGATCTTCCTAACCTAGGGATTGAACCCAGGTTTCCCACATTGTAGGTGGATTCTTTACCAACTGAGCTATCAGGATTTAGCATAGAAGGTAAGAAAAAAAAGATTCAATGGTCATATTTTCTCCAATATATTTTTTAGCCTTAGATTAAATCAAGGATGATGTCTACAGAGGACCCATTGTAGATAATATGCACAGAAATAGAGATCTTTGGTGTGACTAGCCAAAAACGAATTCCTTCTTTGAAATGTGCTATTTACGGCATCTTAATCTGAGATACAACTCTTCCCTGGTGGCTCAGATGGTAAAGCGTCTGCCTACAATGTGGGAGCCCCGGGTTCAATCCCTGGGTCAGGAACATCTCCTGGAGAAGGAAATGGCAATCCACTCAAGAATTCTTGCCTGGGAAATCCCATGGTTGGAGGAACCTGGTAGGCTACAGTCTGCGGGGTCGCAAAGAATCGGACACGACTTCCAACTGTGTTCTGGACAGTTTTTATACCCGACTCAAAGAGCAGACGAAGGGCCTTTCTGCCTAAGCCGCCGTTACTTCGCTGTCATTTTCTTCTGCTTCTCATCCCTTTATCTCTCCACGCCCACCCAGCCTCCTCCTCGTTCTTCCTCACAGTCAGGCACACTCCTTATTCAAGGACTGGACACTTGCTGCTCCATCTCCCTGAGATGCTGCTCCCTCAGATATTGGTAGAGTTAAGCTCCTTTGTGCTTTCAGGGTTTTTTTGGTCAAAATTTACCTTCCAGTGAGCCACTTAAGTCAATGTTTAAAAATTCAAACTCCTATCTGTACATTTCATTTTTTCTCTTTATCTCTTCAGCACTGATTAAAATCTGGCACATCACATATACTATTTATTTCCTGTCTTCCACTCCACAATTTAAGCCCCATGAGGGCAAGACATTTTTTTCACTGTCATATCCTCAGTGCGTAACAGAGCTTGGCACCTCTAAGTATTCCAACTATTTGTTGATTTAATGATTAAAAGAAAGAGTAACTCTATGATGTCTGGTCATATGGCTAAATTTTTCCCTCTTCAAATGTAATCTGTGCTCAATATAAATCTCTCCTTCTGTGTGTAAATCCTAATTAAGGATTGTGGAATTAGTTTAAAGCTGCTACGATATTTAAAATCATCACTGTAAATAAAGGGTCAATGTACATACCTTTTGTAAGACTGTTGGATAAGTAAATTATATTTTTTGTCATATGACTGTTTTTAGTTTTATTTCAAAGAACAAGTAAATAAATCAGCAGAAAAAATATTTGGATAGGTGATATACAGTGACCCGATAGGGAAATAGATCTGATGACTTAAAATAAACATGTTTCAAGCAAATTATAATTGCTGCCCAGGAGAGAAAAGCAAAAACCAAGAGACTGTTTCTGCTTCAATCTGGTGGGAATAGTGTACACGTAATGCACTGGACGGGAAATAATGACAAAAGAGAACTAGAACTATCCACAGCTAAATGACAGGGAGGCCTGGCGTGCTGCCGGCCATGGAGTCACAAAGAGTCAGACCCAACTGAGCGACTGAACTGAACTGAACTGAACAGCTAAATATTTATAATTTCACAACTGGGTACAAATCAAATGAGTCTGCCTAAAATGGAGGAAAGTCATAAAATTCTTCAAAAGCCGTTCCTGGAGAAAAAAACAAGAGCTAACTTGTCTTAAAAGAGCCTGATCTTTGTGCCTGGCACAATGCTTAGGACTTTGCTCACATTGAAATGCTAAGTCCTCCAGCAACATTATAAGAGGGTCCTATTTATTTTCTCCACTTTGTGGATGAGAAAATGGAAGAGAGATTGTGGAGCTTGCCTAGGTGTACAGAGCTGCTAAATGGTAGCACAGAGATTCGGCACTGTACGTTCTTCTTAGTTACACAATACAGTGTTGAACATGGAGACCACAACTTGGATGCAAGCCTAACAGCCACTTTTGGCTGTTTAAGTTCAACTCTAAGGGGGCAGACATCTTAAAAGGGTATCCCATAGGATTAAATTACCAACTGATAGCAATAGTGAATGTATTTCATAGCAAATTTTAACATCCATTTTTCCCTAGCTATTCAAAAATTAAAAAATGAAAATCAAGTTAAATACAGAGCCTGACTTGAGTTTAATATCAGTTCTTCTGTTTAACTTCTGAAGTCATAGTTGACTAGATTCAATATTTGAAAGAGTCAGCTTACAGAGTCGACATCTGAAAAGGAAAGAAGCCAGGAGAGAGAGCTAATTAACCTTGTTGATTCCTAGATGGAGAATTCCCTTAGCCCCTGGTAATAAGCCTGTTTGTCTCCTTGACAGTGAAATGTTGCATCCTACAGATACAAAGAAAGGGAGACATAAAGCAGTATAGCAAATGCTAAGTTAAAAAAAAAAAAGATACGGAGTCTGGTCTGGGTACAGTAAACATTTGAAAGTGGGGCAGAGATGATGGAGATTTGTAAATGTAGAGACAGAAGGAAAAGTCAAGAAAAGCTATCCTTTGCCTGTTGTCATTCTTCCTATCCTGACTAGCCATTCCTTTTGTTGGAGGAAAAGTCTTCCAGGCTGTTTCTCCAGATTCTTCTTTACTTCCATCCTCATTAGCAATTCCCTGACCCAGGACTGCCTGAGATGTTTTCAGACAGATTTGATCATGCTCACCAGTTCTGCTGATTCAAATGCTATTAAACAATCTATTATTTCTTTTTTAAACTCTGGAAAACATATATATATATATATATTATAAACCAATAACTTTTTCCTTCTTTTCTCTCCTTTTTTAAGCTTCCCTGACTACTCTTAAAACTATTCCCATTTTTCCCTAACTGTAAAAGTTTTCCTATATTATTGTGTTGTTAGTCATAGCCTTTGTGGATTTTATATTTTGTGATAGTAATTTAATCTGTTATAGCACAAGCAGGTTCAACTTGTTTACTTCAGTGACCTACTATGCTGGAGTGGTTAAAAAAAAAACACCCCAACTTCCCTTATGAGAGTTTTAAGCCAAATTCTCTCTGTCCAGATGGTTCCTGCTACTAGGCCAGGAAAATGTAGAGCCTCTCTGTTTCCTGCTGATTTGTTTATAGTGGCCCTTGATTGCTATTAACGATCCCCAGCTGTACCAGTCACCTAGCCTGTCTCCCTTCCATCTCTTCCATCCTCATTAACCCCTTGGGGTTGGTTCCTGCTTTTCTGAAGTCTGATCCTTCCTCACTTCTTCACAAAAGAAACAAAACTTTAATTTCAAGAACTTTCTAGGAAACAACTGGAAAAATAAAGAATTAATTCTGTCCATAAAGGCAAACACGGCAATGTTGACATCTGAACAATTCTAGTAAAGAATTCTTTGACTTTATTTTTTAACTTTGCATTCCTGCAACCATATACATGCTCATTTTCACTTAGTTTTTAAATAAATAATGAATCCTGAAGCATCTAAAAATACAAAAACTCATGCATGCACATATCTCTATCTGTGTCAGATTATTTCTTGGAGACATTTTAGATATAGTGTTGTCAGATCTTGAGAGTTTTTCATTACTCAAAGCTCACTCTTGATATCATTTCCCATTACTTCTTTAAAAAAATTTTTTTTAATTTTTTTATTGAAGGAAAATTGCTTTACAGAATTTTGTCGTTTTCTGTCAAACCTCAACATTAATCAGCTATAGGTATATATGTATCCCCTCCCTTTTGAACCTCCATCCCATCTTCCTCCCCACTCCACCCCTCTAGGTTGATACAGGGCCCCTGATTGAGTTTTCCAAGCCTTTCAGCAAATTCCCATTGGCTATGTATTTTACATATGATAATGTAAGTCTTTTCATAGCTATTTGTAAGGCCTCCCCAGACAGCCATTTTGCTTTTTTGCATTTCTTTTTCTTCGGGATGGTCTT
>SJYX01010394.1:90352-114229 GCA_006410675.1 Oreotragus oreotragus | reverse complement strand
TTTTGCTTGTGGGAACACAGTTTTGCTGAATGAATTCCCCTGGTACAAATACACTGTTCAAGGCAGCACATTACACTGTGCTTTAAGTGAACAGATACATTCCAAAATCAAATGAGGAGTTGGGGAATTGCCCACATTTAACCAAACAACCAGCTGTGCAAATGTTAAAATGCAATTGACCCACTATAGTATTTGAGAATCATGGAGGGTCATTTAGTTCAATACTCTATGGTTACCCAGCAGGGCTGGAAGCTTTGCAGGTCCAGCCACGACTGATAATAGTCATTACTGAAGATGATCAAAAAGGTTGACTGGATCTCTTTTACCCTATTACCACTCCATTTATGCATACCTCCCCTCACTTTCCAGATCCTGGAAATTTCTCCCCTAAAATTTGGCTGAAGAGAAGGGTTGTATTGGTTTTTTTTTCTGATACATTTTCCCTTCTTCATTTGATTTCTAACTGCTATATGGAAATGACAAAATCAAACAGAGAGTGGAAAATCAGAGTTTGTATCACAAACAAAAAGTGAGAATATTAGTCAAAAATATTTGTTTTCTGTTGTCTCTTGCTTGTTTCCTGTTAGTCTCTCCCTCCTGCTCTAGTCAAATTTTCTTTATGATTTTCAGCTCATGAAGTCTATATTCACTTTTTTTCTGTATGGAAATGAAGCTTTTACATGAATCTTAGATTTTGTTTTGTTCTATTTCCTTTGGTTTTCTCATGTGTTGGCTCTATTTTTTCACTCAGCTGTATTTTAATGAATTATTCCTGGTGACTGAAATATTCTTCTGTGATACATATATGTATATATATATATGTATTTTTTTGTCATTATATAAATAATCAATTAATTTGTTAAGGAGAGTTATGCATTCCATAAAATTATAACAGCCTATTTTCAGACCAATTAGAATAAGATTGTTCAATTGTATTGTAAAGTAAAATAAAATAAAAATAAAATTAAAAAAAGAATAAGATTGTTGCAAAATGTGGTTGAATTGAGAGTTGAATCTTTTGCTTTTTAGATAAGGGCTTTTATAACAACAAAAAAAAGTATTTCCTTTTGGCTACACATAGCATTTTAGTGCTTTGGAACATGCTTAAAAAATGTAATTTTGGTTCAAATAAAAATAAAGTATTTATTATTTGAAAGAATAGCTTAGGGCTGAATTTTCACATTTTCTGCTGAGATGCAAGCCAAAAGGAGTCAATTAAAATTATTCTTTTGCTTAGGTAAATAGCAGTTACAACAAAAAGCATTGAAAAATAACACTTCAGCAGAGCCCAGAGATATGNTTGGTTCAAATAAAAATAAAGTATTTATTATTTGAAAGAATAGCTTAGGGCTGAATTTTCACATTTTCTGCTGAGATGCAAGCCAAAAGGAGTCAATTAAAATTATTCTTTTGCTTAGATAAATAGCAATTACAACAAAAAGCATTGAAAAATAACACTTCAGCAGAGCCCAGAGATATGGAAGCAGCGTTAGTGTGTAAGAAAGCTCTAGGAACCGAAAGATACCAAGTGGACAGAAATTGTTTTCTTTGTATTTGCTTTAGTGGAGTAACACACTTCTCCAAGAGGCAGAGAAAATGGTTTACATGCTCTCTCTCTCTCCTAACTATTAAATCATGAGATTTAATTTCCATCATTAAGTCATTTCTTTGCAGGTGATGTCTCTAGTCTTTTTCCACTCGAAGGTTCTATGAATTCTAGAAGTATTGACTTAGAGATTGTTTCATAAATCATGAATGCAAACCAACCAATCCAATCACAGATTTTAATGTTCACAGACCTAGGAGTGACCCTCCAATTTTCATCACCATAACCTGAATTCCTGAACCAAACAAATAATCTCATCTGATGTTACTGAAAAAAGGTTGCACTTGACTAATGAAATCCCAATGCAACTTGAACTCTGAATTTCACAGGTAAAACTTTAAGTTTAACCTCACTTTGTTTCATGGACTTAGACTTTCAAAAGATAGCCTCTCTTAGATGATTTGAGTGGAGTACAAGGACTCAGAAGAATCCACCTGCAATGTAGGAGACCCCTGTTCGAATCCTGTGTTGAGAAGATCCACTGGAGAAGGGATAGGCTTCCCACTCCAGTATTCTTGGGCTTCCCTGGTGGCTTGGCTGGTAAAGAATCTGCCTGCAATGTGGGAGACCTTGGTTCAATCCCTGGGTTGGGATGATCCCCTGGAGAAGAGAACAGCTATGCACTCCAGTATTCAGGCCTGGAGAATTCCATGAACTATATTGTCCATGGGGTCACAAAGAGTTGGACACAACTGAGTGACTTTCAAAAGGACGAATAGGTCCATTGCATTTTAAAGACTTTGAAGTATTTCTGTGTATCTCTCATTGCTAAGAAGTATAGGACCTTTCAGGATGCATATTTACAGTAACTTTCATTTCTTAGAAAATTAGATAATCATAAAATACTGAAAACAGAAATATTTCAAAGTAATTGCATTGTCTATAAGATTCTGTTTTGTAATTAAGGGACTGGGAGGGGAATGATAGTTACTCTTTTCTCATCCTTTTTGTGTTCCATTTTTATACTACATGACATAAATTCATTTTTAAAAATGTAATAAAATATAAATAGAGCAGAAAAAAATCCAACCTCTACTCCTTCATAAAAGGATAGTTTAATTTAAAATTGCAGTCACTAGAATGATGTTTAGTATCTAAGGTCAAGTTTCAGGCCTTCCTTTGCCTCCTTTTTTGTGTAGGAATAAATGCTTTTTATATTGAAATTATTGTTCTGTTTTTCACAATATCTGTCATGGATGACCGTCACTTACACAATACCAGTAAATGTTTGGATGAGGCTGATTGAATTAAACTGCCCTTGGGTTAGTGCTGGGTAGATGAAGAATAATTTGCTCATAAGCCAAGCTACTTTTGTTCTGTCATTTTGAGAAAAGATGGGCCAACTTTCCTGAAGTTGTGATCTAATAGTGGGCCAGATTCTAAGTAGGGACCTTTGAGTAGTTTAATTTATGTTGTTAACCTCAAGTAAAGCTGATTGTTATTTAAATATGATATTCTTTTTTGGAAATCAAGATTTTTCGTGCTTGCCTTCTAATACCTACTTGATTCTAATAACTTCTAATACCTAACTCACTTCTAATAAGTTTGGCTCAATCCTCCAACTAAAAAGTTAACAGACATATATACAAGTTTCTGTATTTTAGAAACTTATTTAGAGTTAGAACAAGATCAAACATAAAGGAAGACAAATCTGGACAGTTTTGGAGTTAGAAAGGAAGTTGGCATAAAGAGGGAGAATGAGTCTGGTTTGGAGTCACCATTCAAGAAAAGTGGGAGAAAGAAGTATCAGAAAACATTTCAAGGCCAGGTATGTATAACGTGGAATATAATAGATGGAGCAGCAAAACACATCCATGTCTTCAAATTACTGAAAAAAAATGAAGGCTGAAATCAGGAAGACAAGACTAAAACATTAGAAAATAGTTTCATTGGAATATATGAAGCCACATGCCTTTAACAGAGAGTAAATAATAACAAGACTTATTGCTAAAACCAGTTATAAGTAGCAAAATATTCATCTTTTCATGACTAAACGTAATTAGATTTGCATTATAAATAGGATAGCATTTATTATAGGAAAGTACAAGACATTTGTGCAGACTGCATTCAGGGCTTACATTATTGAGAAAGCAAAATTATGGGAGAAATAATAATTAGCTATGCTAGAATAAAAAGCCCTTTTTATCTAGTTACTACCCACTTTAGATATTAATATGATCCAAACTAGTCTACACTGCTTTCTAAGAGTTTATTTAAGAAGTATAGCGTGCTGCAATTCATGGGGTCGCAAAGAGTCGGACAAGACTGAGCAACTGAACTGAACTGAACTGAACTGGCGGCTGCAACTTAGCGTTTTGCTGTATTTTTGGCTGGGTAGCATTTGTGTTTACCTTATTTCCAGTTACCTGCTTTGGTTGGTGAAAAGTTAGTAATGATTGAAATTGGTACCCATTCTAAGCTGGGGAGAATTTTCATTTTACTCTTGGTATTTGCCAACCTTTTATTTTAAAGCAAAGCTCTACTTTTTACCTGGAGCCACCCTGAGGAAAATGGGAATTTAGTATAATGAAGTATGCTATTTATTTATTTGCAATTACTATTCTCTCAATTACACATTTTTTCACAGTCAACTGCTTCGCTGAATTAATTCCTTTTGTTCCTTCAAACTGTATTCCCTTTAAACATGTTCCCCGTGGTAAGGAAAGCTGCACGTAAGAAATATGGTCTATGATGTCAATATGAAGGCTTTATTTTATTTTATTATTCTGTTATACATATTAAAACAAATACATTATTCCCAGCACTGTTATTGTTTTGTCAGTCAGATTCTTTAATACCACAAGAAAGAGGCACACAGGAATTGCCTTGGCACAGGGAGCTTATTAAGTTTATATAGAAATAGTAGGTTGAAAGTTTTTCTAAGATTAACATGTACTACTCTTGGAGAACTGAAACCGTAACTCAGTATTATCTAGGATCTAATAGGAATGTGAGATACTTTTTCACTTATCGTTTATGTTTCTAAATATATGGGGATTTGATTGGCTTAGGTTATCATCTTTCAATTTGGGTATAGTTTCACAATGGAGCCCTTCAGAGGTGGTTGGCCTCACTTTTGACCTGCTCCAGGTGTAGTTTCAGAATGAAACTATAGGGTTTAGTTTCCGAATGAAGTCTATTTGGTATAGTTTCGGAACGGAGCCCTTCAGAGGTGGTTGGCCTCGCTTTTAACCTGCTCCAGCTTGGTTGTCTTTAACTAGCACACTGATTACTGCTGCAGTCAGTGTTGCCAAAGGACTAGATTGGTTTCACCCCATATACCTTTGAAAGCATCATATATAAGAAAGGACTGGTTCTGGCCACTTTTCTTAGGAGGACATTGTGGGCTTGGCAGCCATCTGAGGTTATACAAATCTCCCTCCATCATGTCCCGTAAAAGTACCACTTTGTTAGATAAAGGTCATTTTTCTCATTTAAATTAGTTGATTTTATTAAATTAGTTATTTCTTTATTTTAATTAGAAAATGTGGTAGGAATGAGAGGATTCAGGAAAAATTATTCTATGTTAAAGTACTAAAATCTAAATATCCTCATATCAAGAGACTAGTTGCCAGCTTCATAGTTTTCTTCCTTGAAATCACACATATTAAATTTGAAAGCATTGCATATATAAAGGAGTTGGTAGATATTGTTTCATGAAAGTCAAAATTTCAGAGCCTATTATCTCTGCAATCTGTAGGTTTGATATGATTGTAGTATGGAAACGAGGGTTTGTTAGACAGAGACTTGTGAATTTCTAGTGATGGCTCGTGGGTTGTGAGTCTAGAGTCTAATCCTTTTCTAAGATTAGAGTTCAGACTTATTGCTACAAATAAAACACTGCCTATTTGTTTTAAAAAAATGTTATTCATAGAAAGCAGAATAAATATACACTGCTGGCTTTCTTCCCACTGGTTTTGCTTTTTAAAACGGGATAGCTTATGAGGCAGTTAGCAGGAAACAACCAATGCACCACATTTTGGGGTGAGGTGGGCAGTAAAGCATTAAGTGGAAGGGGAGAAGCTCCTTGAATAATTTAGTGGTCTCATAAAACTGAATTCTACCAGGAACTGTTAGATTCAGTTGTCACACCATGAAAGAGTTTTGGCTTGCTCTGGAGGAGGTGTCCAGTGGGTTTAAAAGAGGGTTTCTGACACTCAAGTCACAGAAGGTGTGGAGTGTAACACTTGCACTTACCCAGTCACATCACACCAAATTAAAAACAGAACTAGGGGAGAAGCGGGTTAGCAACTCTAAATTATGCAGGAACAGGAGGTAAATTAGCGAACCTCTCTGGCCATCTGCACACATTTAAAGGTTGAGAGAAACAACTATTATTTTGATGACTGCACGAGAAGTTCAGTCACATAGCTTATAGAGTGTGGGAATAAAGCAAACACTTATGGCATGTTTATTACATGTGTCATACAATGTTTTAGTGCTTTTCTATATCACTTATAATCCTTGACGCCTTTTGTGTTGGGCCTTGTTATCATCATTTACATCAATGAGAAATAGGGCTCAAGGTAAGGTCCCAAGATAGTAAAATGCCCTTGGGATCCAAAGCTGACTGATTTAAAGTCCAAAATGCCTGAGGGACTTGGAGAAATTTATTTGCTATTGTTCTAGCAGCAATGAGAAGCTTCCTCCTGGAGTTATTGTGGGGGAACTGCTCGCTAATTAAAAGGACATTAAACAACTTGTAAATAAAATTTAGTGCCTTTTCATTTATTTGCTTCAACAACACCTGCCTTGAGCCAGTGCCAAGGGATGTTCTGTGTGTGGTAGAATAAATTAGGAATAAATGAGTCATAGTATCCACCCCCAATAAAGAGGAGAGGTGGACACATGAATGAAAATTACAGTATCACATAAAAAGAGCTAGAACATAGGTGCCTTAGCTAAAAGTGTGAGTTCCACCTGATGTTATTCTTTTAAATGTGTTTTTAGAATTTTTTTTGAGACAAACTTTATACACAGTGAAACAGACAGAT
Source organism: Oreotragus oreotragus (assembly GCA_006410675.1). NCBI lineage: Eukaryota > Metazoa > Chordata > Mammalia > Artiodactyla > Bovidae > Oreotragus > Oreotragus oreotragus. Next base: position 107,629 of record SJYX01010394.1, on the reverse strand, counting down.
ATTATATGTAGCATTTAATGAATTTTAATGCAGCATATGCACCTGTGTAACCAACAACTAAAACCAGACATAGGACACTTTCATCATCCCAGAAAGTCCTCCCACGTCCTTTTGTATTCCTTTCCCATCCCTTAGCAACTGTTCTAATCTCTATCACCACAGAATTTCAACTTGAACATCATACAAAAGAAATCACTTGGTATGTTCTTTTTTCTTCTGATATAGCTTCATATTATCAGTAAGACATATCAGAAATTTGGCTCCAAATGTTGATTGTATCCACAATTGTTTCTTTTTATTGTGGAGTAGTATTCCATTGTGTAAATATACCACAATTTGCTTATCCATTCTTCTGCTGATGGACATTTGGATTGTCTCCAGTTATTGGCCAATTGTTATTTGATATCTGGCTCCTTAACTCGAGCAGTTTTTGGCTATACCAGCTATGTATTTATTCACTCATTTATTATATTTATACCTACCATTATCCACTAACCAGTATGTCTATGCAAAATATACATTTAGGGTGAGATTATTTGTTAGTGAATGTGGACATATGTTCATAATTTTAATCATTTTTTGATAACTTTAATATTTTAATGTTGATATATTAACATATCTGATCAGATTTTCATTGATTTTATTTTGCAGTGTGGTCAGTGAGGTTCTTATACTAGGGTTAGCAATAATGTAATCCTTGCCATTTGTCCACTTCGTGTAGGTTTAATTTAGTTGAAACTGAATAGTACAACTTGTAAGTTCACTTACTGGTTAAAATTGAGTATCATAATCTAAAAGTCCTCTTTCTGGTGCAAATGTAGACTACTACATACATCAATAAAATGAAAACAAAGCATAAATGAAAGAATTTGTCCCATTTCTCTTACTTGTAGATGTTCCACTCATTTCTCATCCCCCGAATACTGTGGATGACATGAACATCTGACATATATATTGTTTTACTGAGGGGACTAATGTCAAACTTAATATTACTTATTTCTTTAATTTTTTTAAGTTTAGAAAGTAATTACAAATGCTAACATTTTCTGCACTGTACAGCGGTTTGGTTTATCCATATCCTGGAGGGCCTGCACTCTAGAGACACCTGATGTAGAGTGTGGCTTAGCAGAAAAACTGGACCAGTTAGCAGTCAGAATGCTCATTTTGAAACTATATCACACTCATGGACTCACTGCAGAACCCCATACTAGTCACTCCATATCTTTTGTACCTCATTTCAAGGTAAGCCATTAAGACTAAATAACTTCTAAGGCTTCCCTGTACTTAACACCACACGTGTTTAATTCATTCTGTCTTTGTGTCTTTCTCATCTTCTCAGGAGACCCACCTCCTAATGTGATCTCCCTCTTGTTACAGTGATGCCCTTTAGTAGCTTTTGAGACAACACTGTGGGCTGTCTCTCGCATATCTTTCCCCCTGCCTATAGTTCAGCTAAATGTCCTGTTCCAAAAAGACTCCCAAGAGATGTTCTGCCAAGATGTAAGTGTCTAAGACAAGCAAACCTGTGCCCCAGCCCCCACAGCTGGTAAGATTCTCAGGCAAACGTCCAAAGAATCAAGGATGAGAAGTATAGTGGTAGAAGCAGTGAAAGTCCCTCGGTCGTGTTTGACCCTTGCGACCCCGTGGACTGTAGCCCGCCAGGCTCCTCTGTCCATGGGATTCCCCAGGCAAGAGTACTGCAGTGGGTGGCCATTTCCTTCTCCAGGGGATCTTCCTGACGCAGGAGTCGAACCCAAGTCTCCCGCATCGCAGGCAGATTCTTTACCGACCGAGCTATGAGTGGAGCCCTAAAGATAAGAAACAAGACAGATCGCTACAGCAGATACTGGCTCTCCTAGAAAGAGTCGGCAGTATTCAAAATGTGCTTAGACGTGCGTCAGGTCATAGCAGGAAGGTGATCTTACTGTTTCATTGACCAGGATTGAGATCTCTTTCTCGTGCTAACTACGAATTATTTTTCTGAATACTCAATGAGAAAGTTGAGCGTAGTTTGGAAGATCATTACAATAGCTGGCAACTTAGAGTACTTTGAGTTTTGATCATCATCTTACCGCTGAATGTCTGAATTACTAATTTTAGGAAAAGAAGGATTGCACATAACCCTTGCAAGAACTAGAAAAATCAGAATTAGAAGAGTGAAGTAAGATCTGAGAAGGAAGCTAGATTGGACTTTGATCACACTGAATGTCTTGCTGCTCTGTGGGGTTTTATCTTGTAAGCAATGGCAAACCACTGATACTTTTTGAATTGGTTGAGACCTAGCTGTAAACCATGTTTTAGGGGAAAAACAAGATTGCTGATGATGTATAAGGTAGAATGTAGGAGTTAAAAACAAAGTAAGATACCTACAGGATTTCATATAGTGATTGGGAGCAAGTGGAATGGAAAAACTGAAGTAGGTCTAAAATGGGAAAAAGTAACAAACTGATAAGTGACCAAATATTAGGAGAAGGAAAAGAGAAAGTGTTACTGAGATAGTTTAAAAATGACTTCCTCTGAGCACTTACTTACAAAATGGAAAGAGAGTGCAGACCTAGAGAATTAACTTAGGATTGCCAGGGGAAGCTTGGAGGGAAGAGAGAGTTAGGGAGTTTAGGATGGACATGTACACATTGCTATATTTAAAATGGATAACCAATAAGACCCATTGTATAGCACATGGAACTCTGCTCAAAGTTATGTAGCAGTTTGGATGGGATAGGAGTTAGGGGGAGAATGGATACATGTATGGCTGAGTCCCTTCAATGTTCCCCTGAAACTATCACAACATTTTTAATTGGCGTTACCCTGATTTATAAAAATAAAAAGTTTTGAAAACAGAATAGTACAGAATTACTTCCTCTGAAATTAATATATTTGGGAGAATAGCATTGAAATATGTATACTATCATGTAAGAAATGAATTGCCAGTCTATGTTCAATGCAGGATGCAGGATGCTTGGGGCTGGTGTATGGGGATGATCTGGAGGGAAGATGTGGCGGGGGAGGTGAGATGTGTATAAGAGACAGTTTGTGTACAATGCCTTCAAGAAATGGATTTGGCCCAGGTTGGGGGGTGGTCGGTGCCTGTGTGGTGTGATCTGAAGGAGGCACGCATCCGTGCTTCACGTGCACGTGGGCCCGCAGCTGCTTTGACTTACCCGGCCCGGCACCCCAGTAATTGCGATAAGACATAAAACAGAGGTCCTGACTCTGCGGGGTCATTAAGAAGCGGAGGCCCCTCTCTCCCACCCTGGAGGGAGTGTTAGCACAGACGCTGTGGTTAAGGCGCCGCTGAATGAGCTGCCTCCTGCAGGTTAAACACCACCCCCACCACCCCCCACCCCTGCTAACCGGCTGCTAATGTCTCCTCTTGTCCTCTGTCCTGTCCCCAGGGCCGTGTCCAGCTGCCACCAGGTCTGAAGGAGGACTGAGGCTGATATTGGATCAACAGANTTCATGTTTGGGAGTTCGTGTAAAAAAAAAAAAAAATAAATAAATGGAAATAAATAAATAAATAAATAAATAAATACAGGAATTGTAAATACAGATAAATGTATGTAGCGTATATATAACATAAATATGTGCACATATGCTTTATCATTTAAATTCTACCAAAACTAAATTTTCTGAAGGAGAGAATTATTATGTCTCAGCAAAAGTAATGCAAGGCGTATACTAATGAAAAACAAGAAGCCTTGCTCTCACCATCTTCTTCCCATCCCCTCTGGCAGTGCTGTAATGAGGACCTATTAGTATTTCAGTTGTCACCAGCTACTCATGCAAACTACATTAATTTTGTTGAAAATGGTCATTAGCAAAGTTAATTATTTTTAAAGTGTTAACTGATTATTGTGTAAGTATTATGTATTCACTAATTATTATTCCTTTCCATTAATTATATATAATTACCTAATTCCTAAAAGCAGATGATTCCTGTTTTGCCATGCTGTTCACTTCTGTTAATTTGGCTTACCAGATAATCCCTTGTATTAATGCAGAACCATACACATGAATGTTCAGAGTCATTTGATAAACATTACCTTGTTAATCCTAATGACTTCTTGAAAGCAAAATGAAAAGCTCTTATTTTGCAAGCTTGTGTCTTATAGTCACTGTCAAGTTCACAATTGAATAATATCTGAATAAACAAAGATAATGAAATCATATATAATGCTGGATAATCTATGGGAATTAGTCCATTTGCCCAATCAGGAAGAAAAATAAATCAAACCTGAGATACAGAATTAAATTATTCTTATCTTATAAATACAGAAGATTCAAGGATCATAGTTTCAATGTGAAGAGTAAGTAAATAAATATAGACAAACATAAATATAAGTCAAGTAGAGGGAGATTTTACATCTAATGCCTAAACTCAAATTTATTTCAATTATAACTTGAGGTTGTAATAATACGATATAATTCGTTGCACCTTGTAGACATAAACGAATGTTGTATGAAATGATTTAATAGTGTACTATTTAGTAGTGTGCTTTTTTTTTTTTTTTCTATTTTCAGCATATCTGTCTTTGGTAGTTCACCCCAAATGTTAAAATGATGGGTTTGAGTGTCAACAAATTCCATCTGTTACTCAAAACAGCATGTTTCCTTCCTTTTCTTATGTTCTAATCCCCACTAGAGACACTTATAATTTCAATACTATTTGCAGTATCTCTTTTTCTCAAGATACAGGCATCAACATTTCATAAAAGTAGAAGCTTAGAATAAAATGTTTTGAAAAGCAGAATAGTGAACAATTCACTATGGGATGGAATAAAATGGTTTAGCCTGATGTTTTCGGCCACTGCAGTATGTTAGAACACATTTCAAAGGTCATTTCATAGCCTTCCGACAAGTACTTTAGGGAAGTGGGGAGGAAGGGTATTTTAACACCCAGCTTCTTGCTGTGTCCTCACGTAGCCTTTCTCTGCGCTCATGCCCCTGGTCTTCCTCCTTCTTATAAGAACACCTTGTAAGGATACTAGATTAGGATCTCTCTCTTTTTTTTTTTTGCCCTTTTTTTCTTGAGGTATAGTTGATTTACAATGTTATATCAATTTTAGGTATACAACATAGTGACTTATAATTTTTAAAGGTTATAGTCTGCTTATAGCTCCTATAAAATATTGGCTGTGCTTCCTGTGCTATATAACATATCCTTGTAGCTTATGTTATCCACAGTAAATAATTTGTACCTCTCACTCCATTACCCCTGTCTTTTCCCTTCCCCTTCCCACATCCCCACTGGTAACCACTAGTTTGTTCTCTATAACTGTGAGTCTGTTTCTTTGTTGTTGTTATTTCACTAGTTTGTTTTATTTTTTTAGATTCCACATATAAGTGATATTATATAATATTTGTCTTTCTCTAACTTATTTCACTGAATACCATACCTTTCAAGTTCATCCATGTTGATGCAAATGGCAGAATTTCATTCTTTCGAGGATCACATTTAATCTTAATTGTCTCCTTAGAGGCCCTATCTTCCAAATGAGGGGTTGGGGCCTCAACATATGAATTTTGGAGGAACACAATTCAGTTCATGACATTCTGCCTTCTCATTCCCAAAATTCATGTCCGTCTCATATGCCATATACTTGACCTATCCCACTAGTCCTCACAAATCTTACCCATTCCAGCACCAATTTCAAGTCGAAAGCCTTGTCTAAATTTCACGTAAGTCAAGTGCAGGTGAGATCTGAGGTACAGTATTTCTTGATTCACTATTCCTCTCCAGCTGTAAACTTCTGAAATTAAACAACTTATATGCTTCCAAAATACAAGCAAGGTGAGACAGGCACAGGACAGATGGTCTCATTCCAAAAGGGAGGAGTTGGAAATAAAAAAGGACGACAGGCTCCAATCGAGCAAAATTCCATCAGGTTGTAAAGCTTCAGAAGAATCCTCTTTGGCTCAGTGCTCTCTGTCTGGACTCAAGAGTCACCCCCGCATTTCTAGGTGGCAGTCTCACCTCTGCAGTTCTGCGGGGTGGTCTTGGCCCTGGGCATTAGGAAGCAGTATCCTGACCCATAGACGTTGAGCCAGCCTTACCTTCAGAAATCACGGGGGAAAGAGTCTGGCCCCCAGGGGCTGTGGTAGGAGTGAGATTCCTGAGTGTCTCCGAATTGCCCTCTTGATCATCCTTCCCTTTCTTTGAAGAACACTACTTGTTCAAAGATGGATAGTTCTGTTGTCCCATCCTTTAGGATCCCTGATATCCAACAGTGTTCCTTTATTCTGTCCCACTTTTTCTGTCCTCTTTAATCCCAGCTGGCAATGTTTCTGTCACATTTTTAGTTTAGTTTTTTTTTTTTTTTAACAGTAATGCCCTACTCAGAATACCAAAATCTGTACTGGTCTGCTCAGGTTGCCGTAACAAAACACCCCAGACTAAGTGGTTAAAACCACAGAAATTTATTTTCTCACAGTTCAGGAGGCTAGAAGTCCAAGATTAAGGTGCCCACAGGGTTGGCTTCTGGTGAGTTCTCTCTTTTCCTGGCTTGCAGAAGACCACCTTCTCCCTGTGTTTTCCCATGGTCTTTCCTCTGTGTGTTCATGGAGGGCAGTGGGGCGTGGGGAGAGAGAGAAAGCCAGAGGGAGTGGATGAGTGCGCCTCTAGTGTCTCTTTCTCTTCTCATAAGGATGCTAGTCCCATTGGATTAGAGCATCATCCATACCACCTCAGTGTTAACAGGGGCAGCTAGAAGGCTACGGGCTGGAATCTTTAACTCACACATCCAATAACTGATGCTCGATCTGGGATTTTAGCAGGAACTGTTGGCTGAACACCTACGAGTTCCACCTGGTGGGTAGGTTCCAAGTATGAGTATCCCAAATGCTCAGGAAAGTCCAGCAGAAGCCATGTAATCACTTACAACTAACTTAACCTCAGAGTCACACAGCATCACTCGTGGGAGAAGTGAGAAAGCACTAGCCTCTCAGTCACGTCCAACTCCTTGCAACCCCACGGACTGTAGCCACAAGGCTCCTCTGTCCATACACTTTTCCAGGCCAGAATATGGAAGTGGGTAGCCACTCCCTTTTCCAGGGGATTTTCCCCACCCAGGGACTGAACCCAGGTCTCCTGCACTGGAGGTGGATTCTTTACATTTTATTTAAAGTACCAGTCTCTTTCAAGTAAGGAAAATAAACTCTACTTCTTGATGGGGGAATGGCAAGGATATGAAAATATTGCTGTGTAACCAGAAATTTTGCTGTGGCCATTAAAAAAAATACATTCTGCTACATTGTATGTGGTTAACAGACTTTGAGGGGTATAAATTGGAATCTTCTCTCTGGTTTACCACTAATCACATCTTCTCTAGCAGTACTCTGTCATAGCAAGTAATCAATCATAGACACTTTTTTTTACTTTAGAATCACCAAAAGACAAGGACAGAAGCCAGAAGAAATTGATACATAGCTCAGCAATTTACAGATTTATTAGATATCGTTTATATTAAATCTAATGTCGCTACTTATAAAGGGGCTTCCCCCATATCTCAGTTGGTAAAGAATCTGCCTGCAATGTAGGAGACCCCGGTTTGATTCTTGGGTCGGAAGATCCGTTGGAGAAGGATAAGCTACTGACTCCAGTATTCTTGGGCTTCCCTTGTGGCTTAGCTGGTAAAGAATCTGCCTGCAATGAGAGAGACCTGGGTTTGATCCCTGGGTTGAGGAGATGTTCTGGATAAGGGAAAGGCTCCCCACTCCAGTATTCTGGCCTGGAGAATTCCAAGGACTGTATAGCCCATGGGGTCCCAAAGAGTCAGACACGACTGAGTGACTTTTACTTTCATTTTACCTACGTATAAAGAAAATTAAGAGCTTTAGCACAAACTTTTAAAAAACGTATTTTTAACCTGGAAGATGGCTGGAAGTAAGAAACAGAAGTATAATAAACTGCTTTGGTAAAGATTTTGAAAGTAAATTAAAGCCCCTAAATTATTATAGAGCTAAATGTTACAAGTTGAGACAAACATAGGATACATTTTTTCAAGTGAGTGTGTTAAACTTACTTAACTTCTTGAAATTACTATCTTAAATATTTGTTAAATTTTAATAATATATTAAAAAAATAAATTAATAAAAATGTTATTTTGACTTGATTTTGAGCATCCATTATTTTAATTAATGGTCTCTGTAGAACTACCTATTTTTTCATAGTGTACTATTGACATCATATTACAATGATCCTTTATTCCAAAACTTTGTTAGAGAACATTGCAAAGGAAATCTGAAATCCACTGTAAATCCTTTGTAACGACTGTCTTTTTTTCCCTCAATCACTCTCTTTCCTTACTGCTTCCCCTGATCTCACTGTCTTCCTCACTTTTTTTCTGATTAAGGTGACATAATGTAGGGAAGGCATTCATAAATAGTTAAGTGTTCTTGAGGACTTCCCAGGTTAGACACCAATTAGCCTGTGGTGGTCATAGAGAAACACAAATTGATATTTTGTGCCCCAACAGGAACTGGCTGTGGGTTTGTCTTCACTTTGACTGGCGCCAGACAAAAATGAAAAGCTAAGTTGTGTTGAACCACATAATAATTCTGATGGGCATTAATTTTAAGTTTGTCCAGAAAGAAGATGAATTTGTGAGTTTCAGAACACTGGATCTTTTGAGTAATAAGTAAAAACATAAATGCTGAAGTTGACCAGCATTATCTTTCAAAGATATTATTTTCTATGTGACATGCAATTATTTAGCTTAAACAATTTTAGTCGGTTCTGGCTGCTCTAACAAATGATCATGGATTGAGTGACTTAAGTAAGATACATTTATTTTTCACAGTTCTACAGGCTGGGAAATCTAAGATCAGGGTGCCTGCTGATCCAGTGTCTGGTGAGAACCCATTTCCTAGTGTAGGTGGCTGTCATTTTGTTGGTATCCTCACATGGCAGGGTGGAGAAGGAAATGGCACCCATGCCAGTATTCTTGCCTGGAGAATAAAATGGCCAGAGGAGCCTGGCAGGCTACAATCCATGGGATTGTAAAAAGTCGGGCATGACTGAGCAACTATCACTCACAGGGCAGAGAACAGAGAAGCAACAACTCTTACAAAAACACTTATCTTGTCCTGGAGGAGTCTGCCCTTATGACCTCCTCTAGTGCTAATTCCTCCAAAGGTCCCACCTCCTAATACCATCACGTTTTGGAGGTAGGGTTTTCTTATGATGAATTTTAGAAGAACACATTCAGTCCATAATAGACCAGTAAGTGCTTGGATGAAGATGGGAAAAAGAGAATCTGAAATATCGAACAATGAAAAAAATGAGATCTACAAAATGAATAAACTTCATTATTGAAACAGAACAATTTGATGTCAGTGTCTGAGATATTTATAATCTGCAGAAACCTATCATTTCTCAGCGGGTTCTCATTCTTATTTTATTTTGCATGACAGAATGACATGCAGACTAAAATGCTAGAGTACTTTAAGGAGCAGACTGTTGCATGCCATCTGGATTTCAGAGAATAATTTATTCAACACTAACTTTTTCTTGGAATAAAAAGATAAATAAATAGATAGATAACAACCAAGCTTATGAGGACAGAGTCTTATTTTAATTTGGAACAGATCTACCCTTAAAAAATTGGTCAACCAAAGCATACAAATTGAATCCAATTTATTTCATTGCAATTAAGTCATGAGTGGACGTTTTCCACACTATCCCTTAAGAAATAAACAATACGGTAAGTTACTTGTTACACTATTTATTTTCCCAATATGAAACTAATTAGTGAGTTCATTCTTTTAACAGCTGTCTCTGTTGTTTAGGATTTTCCTAGGAAGATCAGGGCCACTGAATAGAAAATAGACCTTAAAAATCTAATAATAATAGTAGAAAAACCCATGAAGTATGTCTGAGGAATTAAGTGAAACAATAAATAAGTCATTTTACAAGAGTTCAGTGATCTTGAACTTCCTATTCCACTTACCCACGTTGAGGTGGTGTTGGTTAGTGTCAATGGGAAATCTTACTCTAAAATGGAAAAATATTAGCAACAAGTCAACCTCAAAGGGTTCAATGAGTTTGAATAAGTATTCCGAGTTCAAAAGTCTGTTGGGATCTTAATTAAACCTCCACAATCTACCAAAGCAGACCAGAAACTTAGACAGAGCTGGCTTTTTTCCAGTATTGTCTCAGAATCATCTTGCTCCTATCAAAATGTTAATTTCTAAATCCCCATAAACTTTAATATCTTTTCCATTCATTCTCAGTGGGTGTTCATTCACGACAAGCTTTGAAAAGTTGAAGGCAAGTTTATATATGCAGAAGATATGCAATGGTAAGTAAAAGGTGAAAATCTAATGTCAAAGAGGAAGAATTCAGAGTTTCAAAACCTTTGACTCAGAGTGAATATGAGAAACAAATGGGAATAAAAAAGTTAAATGTTCTCCAGATCATACAAAAATACATGGCAACAGGTAAAACTGTGTTAATAGGTTATATGCACTAAACATTATTTAATTAGGTCTTTATAAAAATAATTCAATTCTTTGTCAATTACATCTCAATAAAGCTGGGAAAAAGTTACCTGTTAGCTCTTTGGTTTGCACTGCCAAGCATAACTTATCTATTATCAATTCTTGGTTCTATCAGAAAATTTCATGTAATATACATAAAATAATTTTCTTACAGTGATATGGAAGTTGGGGATTCTGAGCATCAATATTTCTTGCTAATCCTTCAAACTCCCCTCCTCTTATAAAAACCAGATCTTAAAGAAGGCTGTCTTCCATCCAGAGTAATTCTCTTTTTCTTGATTTTATTGATTTCAGCCATGACAATCTGAGTATGTATGCTTGTATGTTCAGAGTTAAACAAATTAGGAAGAGATAGAGAATAGAACTAGCTCTCTAGGTCAGTTCAGTTGAGACGCTCAGTCGTGTCTGACTCTGCAGCCCCGTGGACTGCAGCACTCCAGGCTTCCCTGTGCATCACTAACTCCCAAACCTTGCTCAAACTCATGTCCATTCAGCCAGTGATGCCATTCAACTAACTCATCCTCTATCATCCCCTTTTCCTTGTGCCTGCAATCTTTTCCAGCATCAGGGTCTTTTCAAAAGAGTCAGTTCTTCCCATCAGGTGGCCAGAGTATTGGAGCTTCAGCTTCAGCATCAGTCCTTCCAATGAATATTCAGAACTGATTTCCTTTAAGATGGACTGGCTTGATCTCCTTGCAGTCCAAGGGACTCTCAAGAATCTTCTCCAACACCACAGTTCAAAAGCATCAGTTCTTCAGTGCTCAGCTTTTTTTATGGTCCAATTCTCACATCCATACATGACTACTGGAAAAACCATAGTTTTGACTTGATGGACCTTTGTCAGCAAAGTAATGTCTCTGCTTTTTAATATGCTGTCTAGGTTGGTCATAGCTTTTCTTCCAAGGAGTAAGCGTCTTGTAATTTCATGGCTGCAGCCACCATCTGCAGTGATTTTGGAGCCCAAGAAAATAAAGTCTCTTACTGTTTCCGTTGTTTCCCCATTTTTTTTTTTTTTTTNAAGAATTCAGAGTTTCAAAACCTTTGACTCAGAGTGAATATGAGAAACAAATGGGAATAAAAAAGTTAAATGTTCTCCAGATCATACAAAAATACATGGCAACAGGTAAAACTGTGTTAATATGTTATATGCACTAAACATTATTTAATTAGGTCTTTATAAAAATAATTCAATTCTTTGTCAATTACATCTCAATAAAGCTGGGAAAAAGTTACCTGTTAGCTCTTTGGTTTGCACTGCCAAGCATAACTTATCTATTATCAATTCTTGGTTCTATCAGAAAATTTCATGTAATATATATAAAATAATTTTCTTACAGTGATATGGAAGTTGGGAATTCTGAGCATCAATATTTCTTGCTAATCCTTCAAACTCCCCTCCTCTTATAAAAACCAGATCTTAAAGAAAGCTGTCTTCCATCCAGAGTAATTCTCTTTTTCTTGATTTCATTGATTTCAGCCATGACAATCTGAGTATGTATGCTTGTATATTCAGAGTTAAACAAATTAGGAAGAGATGGAGAATAGAACTAGCTCTCTAGGTCAGTTCAGTTGAGACGCTCAGTCGTGTCTGACTCTTTGCAGCCCCGTGGACTGCAGCACTCCAGGCTTCCCTGTGCATCACTAACTCCCAAACCTTGCTCAAACTCATGTCCATTCAGCCAGTGATGCCATTCAACTAACTCATCCTCTATCATCCCCTTTTCCTTGTGCCTGCAATCTTTTCCAGCATCAGGGTCTTTTCAAAAGAGTCAGTTCTTCCCATCAGGTGGCCAGAGTATTGGAGCTTCAGCTTCAGCATCAGTCCTTCCAATGAATATTCAGAACTGATTTCCTTTAAGATGGACTGGCTTGATCTCCTTGCAGTCCAAGGGACTCTCAAGAATCTTCTCCAACACCACAGTTCAAAAGCATCAGTTCTTCAGTGCTCAGCTTTTTTTATGGTCCAATTCTCACATCCATACATGACTACTGGAAAAACCATAGTTTTGACTTGATGGACCTTTGTCAGCAAAGTAATGTCTCTGCTTTTTAATATGCTGTCTAGGTTGGTCATAGCTTTTCTTCCAAGGAGTAAGCGTCTTGTAATTTCATGGCTGCAGCCACCATCTGCAGTGATTTTGGAGCCCAAGAAAATAAAGTCTCTTACTGTTTCCGTTGTTTCCCCATTTTTTTTTTTTTTTTTGCCATGAAGTGATGTGAGTGGATATCATGATCTTAGTTTTTTGAATGTTGAGTTTTAAGCCAGCTTTTTCACTCTCCTCTTTCACCTTCATCAAGAGGCTCTTTAGTTTCTCTTTGCATTCTTCCATATAAGGGTTGTGTCATCTGTATATCTGAGGTTATTGATATTTCTACTGGCAATCTTGATTCCAGCTTGTGCTTCATCCAGCCTGGCATTTCACATGATGTACTCTGCGTATGGACTTCCCTTGTAGCTCAGCTGGTAAAGAATCTACCTGCAATGCAGGAGACCTGGGTTCAATCCCTGGGCTGGGAAGATCCCCTGGAGAAGGGAAAGGCTTCCCATTCCAGTATTCTGGCCTGGAGAATTCCACTATACAGTCCATGGGGTCATAGAAAGTCGGACACAACTGAGTGACTTTCATAACAACAATTCTGCATTTAAGCATATAAGCTTAAAAAGGCAGGTGACAATATACAGCCTTGACATACTCCTTTCCCAGTTTGGAACCAGTCTGTTGTTCCATGTCCAGTTCTAACTGACGCTTCTTAACCTGCATACAGATTTCTCAGGAGGCAGGTAAGGTGGCCTGGTATTCCCATATCTTTACGAATTTTCCACAGTTTGTTGTGATTCAGAGTTAAAGATTTTAGCGTAGTCACCGAAGCAGAAGTAGATGTTTTTCTGGAATTCTCTTGCTCTTTTACTCCTACATAATTTATCAGTGGATATTCTGCTAACTTTTTTGGAGGGGCTTCTAATAAAATATTTGACTCAGGAAAGGATCATTCATGAATGATGAAATTGCTAGATGAAAGAATGCTACAGATATTTATAGGATGCCAAAATGTCATCACAAAGATTAACTGTCACAAAGGGAAAAAGATGTTACTTTAAAGAGGAGGGGTAAGGCCATCATCCCTTAAACAGGGAATTCGATGTTAGCATCACAGATGGTGCAGACATTGTGTGCTTTTCATTATGATGCATTATGAGGAAAACAACATCATCTAAAGCATTATGTGCCATCACACTTCAACATAATGGTTGGTTCTTAATTGGCTTCTTGTTTGAACAAGACATTTTTGGATCATTGGGAGAATTCTAAGAAGAAGTGAGTATTAAATGATATGTAGAATAATCGTTTGTTAAGTATAATAATAGTATTTTCTTATTCAGGGAACTATTACTTTCAGGATTATACATAGTAATGTAATGACCTATTTAAGGGGGAAATGTCATGTACCTGTATTTACTTTAAATTATTATACACAAAAATAGATTAAGTAAATATAGCAATTGTCAACTGTTAATGGAGATGATACGTGTATTATTTGAGGTTCTTTAGAGAAATAGAACCAATAGGATGTAAGTGTGTGCATGTGTGTTTATATTTGTTTATTATAAGAAGTTGGCTCACACCATTATAGAGGCTGGCAAGGCCAAAATCTGTAGGATGGGTCAGCAAGTTGAAGATACGATACTATCTGAATGCTGTCCTCTGGCAGAATTTTCTCCTGCTTGAAAGGGGCCAGTGTTTTGTGCTGTTCAGGACTTCAGTTGCTTAGACAAAGCCCATCCACAGTAGGGGCTTCCCTCATAGTTCAGTAGGTAAAGAACCTGCCTCCAATGCAGGAGACCCAGGTTCAATCCCTGGGTTGGGAAAAATCCCCTGGAGAAGAAAATGGCAACCTACACTAGTGTTCTTGCCTGGAGAATCCCAGGGACAGAGGAGCCTGTTGGGCTACAGTCCATGGGGTTGCAAGAGTCGGACATGAGTTACCAACTAAACCACCACCACTCACACTATACAGGGCGATCTGCTTTACTCAAAGTTTATTGATTCAAATGTGAATCTCATCCCAGACACCTTCACAGAGACATCTAGAATATGGTTGGCCAAATATCTGGGCACTGTGGCCCTAACAAGTTGGTGTGTAAAATTAGCCATCAGAATGCATATATGGGAATTAGTTATATTATCCTTTCCACTTTTATAGAAGATTAACCATCTTCAAAGTAAGAACTTTAAAAAATTAAAAAAATTAACTTGTGAGTTTTCATTTCCTATGAAAGGGTAGCAAACTGAAAATATTTTGTTTCACAAGCTTTTTTTATAGCATTACACAGAGGGGAAAAAAAGAGGAAAAAAATGGAAGACTTTGATGTATAAAGTAGGAAAAACAGATGTGAGAGTATGGTGGTTTAGTTTTCTGGTGTATTTTATGTTGCATCTGTGAGGAAAATGAAAAAAAAAAGTTTCTAATCCCATAGAAGCTCTCAAGAGAATGTTTAAAATTATAAAGCCCAATTAATTACTTCATTCAGTAATATTTTATATGGACACATTTAAACAAGATTTGAAATAAAATCTTTTAGCCTCATGGCTTACAGTGTTGAGACAAATTTCATTTTACTTACTTGAATACTCTCTTTAGTAATCACAAAAGGAGATTACCCATCCCACCTGGAATTCTTGGAGGAGAGATGAGAGATAGGATGTCTGCTCTTGAGATTTCTGACACAGATCAAGTTGGAAAAAAAAGAAAAAACACAAGCTAAATATCTGTCAGTCTTGTTTGTGATAATAACCAAGACACTTAGGTAATGATTTTGAAAGAAATAGTGCCTAAAGCAATGATTTAAAGCAAGACAATGGGACAGCTGGAAAAACTGCAAATTGGAGTTAACTGTGCTTACTGAAGAATTGTCACTGGTAAGGAAAAGGTGTGGGTTTCCCTGGTGGCTCAGAGGTTAAAGCGTCTGCCCGCAATGCGGGAGACCCGGGTTCAATCCGTGGGTTAGGAAGATCCCCTGGAGAAGGAAATGGCAACCCACTCCAATATCCCATGGCTGGAGCCAGTCCGCGGTGTCACAAAGAGTCGGACACGATTGAGTGACTTGGTGTATGCTCGGGGCCCTGGGACAAGACAGGAAGCAATAAGTCTTTTCTTCTTGGTTTTCCAGGTTCCCACTAGCGCTGCCTGTTGGCACAGTTCAACAAAGATCCAACCAGGTAAAGCAGAACTGTTTCCAGTCTTCCAGCCCCAGCATCACAAAAAGCAGTTAAAAGTTTGAGTTTAAAGTTTACTATCCAGATGTCTGTCAAATGTGATACAAGAGCATTTAATATAGTTAAGAATTTTATCTCAAGTAAAATCATGTCTTTTAGAATACAGAATACGTTTCAGAAAGTGTCAAGCTTGTCTTCCTCTGCAGATTGCCTTTCCCATTCTACATTTAATAATCCTTCCTTTAAAATGGAAGAGAAGGAGAAATGGGAAAGAGCTGATATAAGAATACATAAAAATTATAGTATGAAGAGAGGATTAGAAACCATGCCAATCTCTAGTCTGTATTCTGGGAAATGTAGATTTCTGGGGGACAGAAACATCTTTGTGATATTTAACATGGTATTTCAATGCTCATCAAAACTTCCTTCTAAAAGTACCAAGCACAGAAGAAAATATGATCTAAAACAAACTTCTACAAGCAATTTTTTGGCTTTTTATTAAAAAATAAAAGTCTACCTCATTATATATGGTTCATTTATAGTTGCTTATTTTAGTACAAAATATTGCTCTGCCCCCATTTTTAAGGTGCTTCAAGTTTTAATCTGTGATTTTGAAAAACAGTAGTACACAGCATACATCCCATGCATACATCGTTTAAGAAGCATAACAGTGATGCACATACCACTCAATGTAAATAAAAATATATCTAGAGACCCTCACATTAATCAATATGATCATAGATGAAATACTTGTATTTGTGTAGAAAAATCACAGAATAGTAGTTTCGAAGACTACTATTATGTCTCTCTCATCAGTCTATCAAGTCTTTGGCAAGTTACTTGCTTTTTTTGTGGATTATGTTGTCTTATAAATGGTGGCAATGCACAGTCAACTTAGTGGAATCATGCTCAAGTTCCAACTCTCTTCCAAGCACTACATGTTTAAAATATTTACAACTCTATTTGATAAGTATTATTATTTCCATATAACAGAAGAGAAAACTAAACTTCAAAAGGAATAGAAAAAGGAAAAATCAAACGCATTCAGCTAGGAAGTAATGACACTTGAATCAGCTATTCTGTCTCCAGTTAAGATAAAATGAATAATGTAAGTGATTATACTTGTAAACTATAAAGTGCTACATAAGTCTAATAAATTCAAGAAAATTCCTCACTTAGCTTTCATCATTTTAAATCAAGAAAGAGATTTAAAAAAATCTCTTGACAGCTTGTGGGCAGCAAATCTTAACTCCAAAATTCAGTCCTTTAAGAGGAGAAATAGTGCTTTGTCTTTTTTCACCCTCCAACTTAATTTGCTATGATCTGTTTTATTATATTTTTTGAGGTGTGTTGAAATTATCCTAATAATCACTCAGTTTTTCACTCCCTAAAAGTTTCATGTGAAGAAAGAAGCAATATTCATTAAGATCACTTCAATGTATGTTTCATCCCCCATAGAAATGAGAAAGCTCCACTGTCCCAATATAATTAATGCTTATAATTCATGTGTTTGATGGCATCTTTCAACTGGCAGTGTCCCCAACTCTACTTTTAAAAACTACTT
>SJYX01010394.1:53415-88972 GCA_006410675.1 Oreotragus oreotragus | reverse complement strand
CCTTAGTCGGCAAAGTAATGTCTCTGCTTTTGAATATGCTATCTAAGTTGGTCATAACTTTTCTTCCAAGGAGTAAGCGTCTTTTAATTTCATGGCTGCAATCACCATCTGCAGTGATTTTGGAGCTCCCAAAAATAAAGTCTGACACTGTTTCCACTGTTTCCCTATCTATTTCCCATGAAGTGATGGGACCGGATGCCATGATCTTTGTTTTCTGAATGTTGAGCTTTAAGCCAACTTTTTCACCCTCCTCTTTCACTTTCATCAAGAGGCTTTTTAGTTCCTGCAACACTTAATGATATAATAAAAATGTTCACTCTAAAGGAGACTGATTTTAAGAACAGACAATATTTGATGGTAATACTTCAATTTTGTTCACATTGCTACCTTTTCTCAGTGTATTATTATTGTTTTTCTGAGGGGATTATAAACACCTTAAAGCAAGCTATATTTTCATTATTAAACCAAAAGTTTCTAGCAACAGCAGTTACTTGTGGTTGTTCCACAAATTTAACTAGCATCATTACTTCAGCAAATTTTATTATCATAATGGTTCTGCCCTTTCGACCTCTATTCATATAGACCCAGCTTCAACCTCTACTAATAATATTCTCTTTAAAAGTACACATAATATTTAAAAAGTTGAAGGAAAGAATGCATAAGAAATAATAAAATAATATCTTCTATCCTTTTATTGAGTTTCTATAGTTATTTCAATATAAATGTTTAAATCCTGTAAGTTACTTATAGGAATAAATATGTAAGAAACAAATTGCCTCAAAGAAAATGAATCTCATTTAAAGAAGTCATTAAATAATATTCTCTTTAAAAGTACACATAATATTTAAAAAGTTGAAGGAAAGAATGCATAAGAAATAATAAAATAATATCTTCTATCCTTTTATTGAGTTTCTATAGTTATTTCAATATAAATGTTTAAATCCTGTAAGTTACTTATAGGAATAAATATGTAAGAAACAAATTGCCTCAAAGAAAATGAATCTCATTTAAAGAAGTCATTATTATTACCTGGGTATTAATGACTAGATGAACAGTTGTTTTTCTTTCTTTGTCCAAGGATGTCCTTCAGTAACAAAAGAATATCCATTCCTATATACCACTTCTATATTAACAAAAAAGCAGGGTAAAGTTTTTGTTAAAGTTGAAATGTAGACTGTGTAAGTGTCAGCTTTCCATGAGGCTTTCCTTTCAGTCTGGCAAAATTCAGGTCAGTAAATCTGAGGCCCATCTGAGATTGGTCTCATAGATCAGTCATAGTTGGGGTCAGGTCCAGATCAACTTTAGCCTTCAATCAGTGTGCTGACCTGAATAAATTCAATCATAAGGCTTCATTCAGTTCCAATTGAAAAAAAAAAATCTTTTAAAAAGTAAAAATCTCTTTTAATATATCTACCCTCATACTTACAAGGGATATCAAGAGAAAAGGAATTGTCAGAGTAGCTCATGATCTTGATACCACCTTCTTAGAATCAGCTTATTCAGGTAGGAGTTAAAGCACTTCACTGTATACACTGTAGAAGAAATTACCGTCATTGCCCGGCTAAACCTTGGAAGAAATGAAGAATTTCAGTCTTTGATGCTGTCAGACTGACACTATTCATCATCCTTGAATTGGCTTTTGGCTTTAAAATAAATAAAACAAGCCAGAGCACCCCTTCAGATCCCCATAATAAAGGCAACTCCCTACCCTAGCTCATCTTGGTTTTGGAGCTGAGAGCTAAAAAAAGATTCCAAGTTGTTAATACTCCCAAGACTGCAACCAACACCGAAGTCAAACAATCTCAAGGAGTTACTGAACGAGGTATTGATTGTAAACACTGAGTTTGTTTGTTATTTGATTTTTCAGTTTTCTAGGAACAAGGTAAAATTCACATCTCTCCAAAAGAAAGCATGCTCTGGTTCCTGGAAGCCAGAGTTTACGTGACTTGAGTTCATTTGAAGAGAATAATTTATAGTGGCATGAATAAATAATAGCAGGGAGTTCTGTCTAAACAAGATCAAGATATATTCTGAGAAAATGTTTGGTCCTCATTGTAACATCTCCTGTTATGCTGTGAGTGACTACATGAACAAAATCATTTCAAAATCATTCCGATTTTTAAAGGTTGGATTTCTTAAATAGTGTTCTGGCATCACTAAGAGACACAGGGGGGGCTTATGTTATGATCAACTGTCTGCTTGCTAAGCTTACCTAGTAAACTTGAAAGCAGGTGATTTACAAAGGGTATCAGAGTGACATTTTGCCCTTTTATCAGATCTCTCTTCAAGAGAAAAAAAACAGATCTATAGCTAGTGAGTTTTTTTTAGTACACCACAAACTGACTGGTGTGGGAGAGAAAATTTCTGCATCTTCAGTTTGTAAGTAGTAACCTCCCCAGATATTACAAATTCAGCCCTGCTCACTGCTGCTGCTCAGTATATCTGTACCGAGGATACTTGCAGGTTCTGTTTCCTTTTGTGCATATTGAATCTTTAACTGAACCAACTCCTTTAAATTAATCTGATAGCATTTAAGCAGTAAGCCCTGTCCTCTTGAATTATCTCTTTTGCAGATTAGACCTTTGCTGTTAAGGGGTTAGTAAGAACATTTATGTTACTAACTCCAGAAATAAAGGCTTAAACACTAATTGTGTGTTGTTAAGTCACTAAATAGTGTCTGACTCTTCTGTGACCCCATGGACTATAGCCTGCCAGGCTTCTCTGTCCATGGGATTTTTCAGGCAAGAATACAGAGTGGGTTGCCCATTTTCTTCTCCAAGGGATATTCTAGACCCAGGGATCGAACCCGTGTCTTCTACACATGTCTCCTGTACTGCAGGTGGATTCTTTACCTCTGAGCCACCAGGGAAGCCTAAAGACCAATTAATGTGTTTTAATTCTAAGGGTTCAAAAACCTAAATAAGAAGGTGATTAAAACCAGCTTTTATTTCAGTAAATGACCAAATGAAAAAGAGAGCTGCATAGCTCAAAATGAAGAGCATGGAAGAAGAGTGAAGAACTATTAATTTGGATCTCATTCTGCCTTGTACTAGCTGTGGGATCTGTGAGCAGGTCTTCTGAATCTCACTTTTCTTATCTGAAAAGTAAGGATAAAGGGTTGAGATCCTATCCAGCAATAAAATTCTATGGTGAGCTAAGGTCCCACATTGAGCTATTTCAGATTTTATTATCCTAAAGGGAGAGCAATAAATTTCCTTCCCGTATGCAGTGCTCTTAGTACAGGCATTTGTGAGTAATAGAATTTTATAATAATCTGGTTCCATGCTTACTTATATAGACCATTCCACCAACATCTTTGGCTTCCAGAAATCTATTTCATTCTGGCTACTGAGAATTAAAAATTGTATCTGTAGTTACAATGTAAGAGTAAATTACATTAAAGAAGATGTTACTTAAATCCAGCAAATTTCTGAATTTCGAGTGTTAGTTTATTACCTAAAGGGATATAGGTGGATTAAAAGTCTTATTCTGTATGTTATGTAATGTATCTCTTGCTGTTCATGTGTTGTGGTAGGCTGAAAAATGATCCCCCAAAAGATAGCCACTGAAACCTGTGAATGTTATGCTATGTTGGTGTTAACCTCAAAAATAAAACAGCCATTGATTTTACAAGCAAAATAATTTTACTTAGAAATAGCAGAGAACTGTAATTTGGTTCAGGCAAGCGATGGTGAGTCATAGGCAAGCCCAGGAAACAAAGGAGAGAGGCTTACTATTATTAGATTTTAGGAGGAAATTGGGGAGGGCTATTTTGAACAAAAGTTCAATGGAGAAGAACAGAAGTTCAAGATTGTGGCTTCTTATTGGCTGCAAGCAGTGGCTAGTGTGTTGTTGTTGGGGCAGGGAGAACTCTTCCTTCTTTTTCTTAAAAGCAGGAGATGAAATTCCTGTGTGAAAAATGTTCCTCCCTGTAGTAGAAGAAAGGTAACATTCTTTTCATCATGGGTAAGAAATTGATGAAAATGCTAGCAAAATAATGCTCAAAATTCTCCAAGCCAGGCTTCAACAGTCCATGAACTGAGAACTTCCAGATGTTCAAGCTGGATTTAGAAAAGGCAGAGGAGCTGGAGATAAAATTGCCAACATCTGTTGGATCATAATAAAAACAAGAGAGTTCCAGAAAAACATCTGCTTCTGCTTCAGTGACTATTCCAAAGCCTTTGACTATGTGGATCACAACAAACTGGAAACTTCTTGAAGAGATGGGAATATCAGACCACTTGAGCTGTCTCCTGAGAACAGGTCAAGAAGCAACAGTTAGAAATGGACATGGAACAACAGACTGGTTCAGAATAGGGAAAGGAGTACATTAAGGCTGTATATTGTCACTGGCACCCCACCCCAGTACTCTTGCCTGGAAAATCCAATGGACGGAGTAGCCTGGTGGGCTGCAGTCCATGGGGTCGCTAACAGTCGGACAGACTGAGCGACTTCACTTTCACTTTTCTCTTTCATGCATTGGAGAGGGAAATGGCAACCCACTCCAGTGTTCTTGCCTGGAGAATCCCAGGGATGGGGGAGCCTGGTGGGCTGCCATCTATGGGGTCACACAGAGTCGGACACGACTGAAGTGACTTAGCAGCAGCAGCAGCAGCATTGTCACCGTGCTTATTTAACTTACATGCAGAGTACATCATGTGAAAAGCTGGGCTGGATGAAGCACAAGCTGGAATCAAGTTTGCTCGAACTATCAATAGTCTCAGATAAGCAGATGACACCATCCTTATGGCAGAAAGTGAGGAGGAGCTAAAAAGTCTCTCGATGAAAGTGAAAGAGGAGTGAAAAAGTTGACTTAAAACTTAACATTCAAAAACCTAAGATCATGGCATCTGCTCCCATCACTTCATGGCAAATAGATGGGGAAACAATGGAAACAGTGAGAGACTTTATTTTTTGGGCTCCAAAATCACTGCAGATGGTGATTGCAGCCATGAAATTAAAAGACACTTGCTCCTTGGAAGAAAAGTTATAACCAACCTAGATAGCATATTAAAAAGCAGAGACATTACTTTGCCAACAAAGGTATGTCTCATCAGAGCTATGGGTTTTCCAGTAGTCATGTATGGATGTGAGAATTGGACTATAAAGAAAGTGGAGCATCAAAGAAATGATGCTTTTGAACTGTGGTGTTAGAGAAGACTCTTGAGAGTCCCTGGAACTGCAAGGAGATCCAACCAGTCCATCCTAAAGGAAATGGGTCCTGAATATTCATTGGAAGGACTGATGCTGAAGCTGAAACTCCAATACTTTGGTCACCTGATGTGAAGACTGACTCATTGAAAAAGACCCTGATGCTAGGAAAGATTGAAGGCAGGGGAAGGGGACGACAGAGGATGAGATGTTTGGATGGCATCACCGACCCAATGGACATGAGTTTGAGTAAGCTCTGGGAGTTGGTGATGGACAGGGAGGCCTGGTGTGCTGCAGTCCATGGGGTCGAGATAGCTTAGAGTGAACGCTGTCGGATTTGTGATCTCCAAAGAAGAAGATTTAGCTTTGGGACCGAGACCAGGCTTGACCACTCAGGGCTCCTGTGTGGCACAAGTTTTATTACAGTGAAAAGGGACAGAGAAAGCTTCTGACATAGACATCAGAAGGGGGTGGAGAGTGCCCCACCTGCTAGTCTTTAGCAAGGGAATTATATACTTTTAAATTAGTTATTACAATAAATCAAAAGAATGTCTCAAGTTTGTGAAAATTTTACCAGACCCACTCCCACAATTTACATTTTAGGGTAACAGGATTAGAATATAACAACTGAAAAATCCTACTAGACCCACTCCCATAATTTAGATTTTAAGATACCAGGATTAATTATAAGTTTCTCAGGAAGGAGAAACTGTCCTCAAGCAGGGTACATGGTTGTTATATAATCCCTAGTCTATGAGGTCACACAGAGTCAGACACGACTGAAGTGACTTAGCAGCAGCAGTACAGAGTTTAAACTGAGTTGTTTGTTGTGTAATCATCAGTTCTGGGCTTAAAGAAAAAGAAAAAGAGTTTTATTTGACTAAGACTAAGGAAAGTAGAGGGGGAAAAAAAAGGTTTTTTTCCTCCTCTTTGAGAACAATCCATGAGGTCACAAAGAGTCAGACATGACTGAGGAACTGAACTGACTGGTTGATCAAAGACTGTGTACAATGTAAGTTTGGATGCCAGAGGTTTGGTAAGCAGCTAGGCTTTAGGCATCTTTGTTTCTATTTTGTTTCTATTTTGCATCTCTTACAGTATGCCTATATTTAATAATTTATTTTTAGATACTAGTTTTAGAAAAACTTTGTGATGAGGGTATGGTGTGACACTTACTTTTGATAATGAAGATTATATGTTTGAGGTTTTCCTTTTTTGGTTTCTAGGAAGCTGAATATGAAGATAAATATTTTGTCTTAATGAATAGAAAATAAAAATGCTACATAATTGGTCTTAAGTCCAGACATCAATCTTTTAAAGAAAGTCATCCAGAATACTTTGCCATCTACATCCCAAGAATTTCATGGTACTCTATTCCCCTGTAATCAACTCACTGTCAAATTAATATATATAACTTAAAAAAATTAGTATATCATATGACATAGTTAAGAAGCAACTTTATTTTTGTCTCCTACTGACCATTCAAAATGTTTTCAGTGATGTTCTTCGTTCGTGTGTGCATGCTAAGTTGCTTCACTTTTGTCTGGCTCTGTGCAACCCTATGGACTGCAGTCTGCAGGCTCCTTTGTCCATGGAATTCTCCAAGTGAGAACACTGGAGGTGCCATGCCCTCCTCCAAAGGATCTTTTTGACCCAGGGATCGAACCCATGTCTCTTACATCTACCTGCACTGGCAGGTGTTAGATGCAGGTGCTATGATTTTTCTATCATTCTGTTATAATAGAATTAACTTTATGTTTAGAACAGTCTCCAATTAGTGAATAGAATGTCTGGGCTGACACTAGTGAAGACTACAAGCTTGATTTACTGTTGAAGTCTTTTCTCCGTCTGCAGATTGCAGCCTCAGTATGGAAGTCTGTATCAGGGAAGGAGACATTCTCGGTTTCTCCTCCTTTCTTCCGTCTGAACCACCACATCAACCGCTCTCAGCACTTGTTAGCTTCCTCCATTGTTACCTACTGTTTCTTATCCTGCAGGGATAGGAGGGAGTAGGAGAAAGAAAGTAAAGTGAGGGATCTGGAGAGATCTGACTTGAAGTTGTACCATTATTAGCTGACTGTGTGCCCTTTGGGTCCAGTGTCTTCTTTCATGAGCTTTGAGGGACCCCTGTATTCCCTTCACACCAGCAGATGAACCACTAATCTCTTTTCTGGGAGATCATGAAGACTTGGATTCTTTCTTCAGATCTGGGCATCCAGCCTTTTTTGGCTGGGTTCTGTTTATCCCAGAAAACCTTGGGATAGCACCCCAGATAACCCCCAGGCTGAATTGGTTGTCTTGACTACCTCTGAGAGAGCAACTCAGTAGTCACAGCAGAAGTGCCCTGATTCTCACTGAGGCTAGTTATCAGACCTACTTTCTATCTCTGCATTCTCTATATGTAGTAGGAGTTATACCTAGACCACTGTCTGTTTAACTGATTGAGGTGTCATTTGTTGCTCTACTCAGAGAACACATTTCAAAGCTCTCAGAGTGGTCCCCTTGAAACATGTCACCCCTTGAAATGTTTGAGGTAAGGGGAAAGATATTCTTCCATTAGGGTGAGTGGGATTTTCCCCAGCAATGTTTTCCTCATGACATCTTTACTCTTTCTCCACACTCTGACCCCTTTAATTGGTCCATGATTTGTTGACAGGCTTTGAAAGCCATGGAATTGGTCCATAGGGAAGCTCCTTGAGATCTGCATATGTGTATTTCTCTCATACTTCCTGTGGTGTTTGCTCTCTCTAGTACTGACTCCTCAGTTACTGAAGTAGAATTGCACTAAAAAATCCTAATAACCTGTGATCTCTCAACCTTGACAGTCATATAAATCATATAAAAAGTATTCTAGAACACATGCCTAGATCCCTCTCTAGATGATGAATCACAGCCTCTGTGGTCCAGCGACCAGGAATCTAGTTGTTGTGTTTTTTTTTTAAGCTGTTATATTTTTGCTTCATTGACAGGTACATTCAAAGAGGCATAAATGATGTAATACTTATGAGCATCTGGGTCTCTTTTGGTGGAAAAATCATGGATACTGTGAATGATGCTTTTATTAACTATTCTAAATACTTTGCAACCTAAGATTGCTTTCTTATTTATAGAGAAATAAAATTGTTTTATTCCTTATATATGACAAATTCTTGAGTATCTTGGTATAGAAATTATTAATCCATGAAGTTTTACACTTTTAGAAAACTTGGATTTTTCTTTTAGTTTCCTTATACAACAGAGTCATTCAGTAGATAATCAAATATGTATTATATGCATTCATGAGTTCTTGTGTGTGCTGTTGCTAAAGAGTTAAGCATCAGTGGAAAAGCCAGTTTCACTCATGTTTTCAATTCAGGCCTCTTTCTGGGGCTTATATTCTCCCAAATAGAGTAAAAGTCTTGCAATATGTTTTGATTTACTTCCAAAGAGAAAAAAATCCAGAAAAGTATGCCCTCCAAATGCATAATATAAAAATATATACTTACATTTTAACCAAAGAATCATAATTAAACACCTCAGGCAGCCAAATAAAATTTATCAGAAAGAAAAGGATTTGCTGATCATTTATGCTATTGTGCCTTGGGATAACATGCAGAAGCCAGTTGATATTAGTATAAAGATTTGTGTAATGTCAACATTGAGCAACCAAGTCATTCTGGAAAGTGAGAGATACTTTACACAAAAGTTTTACTCATGGTTTCGATTTGATATGAACTTAAACTTTGCTTACCCTTGAGAATCTTAAACCATAATCTTAAACCTGGAATCAAACAAAAGTATATTTAAATATTTCTATGGGCATATAAAAGTGCATGTTTAAAGTCAGTCCCTGTAGAGTGACATAGGGGCTGTTGTAGATGGGGTAAAATTCTTACCCATAAATATCAGTGTCATATAGCAGCATTAGAGAATTTCTCCTTGTCTTCTCTCCTCAAATACAAATATTTCCTCTGCTTAAGTTACCACATTATGGAAAAATAACACTTTATTAGGAATAAATTTGCCAAATTTGTTTCCTTTTATTAACAAGGAGATCTAGTGACACATTAAAGAACTGAAAATCTGCAAACTCAGAAATGGTAATTAAAGACAAGATAGGAACCCAAGAATGTTCCTTATTTCCTTGAAAGATTGACCTGGGGATAGCTTCATTTAATTTAAATCTCATTTGCTTCTATAATTTTAACTACCATTGTATTAGTCATGTATTACTGTGAAACAAGTTATCCCAAAACTCAGTGGCTTAAAATAACACATGTATTATTTCATAACTTTTGTAGGTCAGAAATCTGGATGTAGTTTAACTAGGTCCTCTGCTTCACTATCTCTTTTAAGAATCTAATTAAGGTATTATCTAGGGTTGGGTGGGGGAGTCTCACCTGAAGGCTTGAACGGGTAAGGATCTCTTTTGAAGCTCATATAGATGGTTGCTGGCAGGATTCAGGGATGTTGAATGAAGGCCTCAGTACCTCATTGGCTGTTGGCTGGAGGCTGCCCTCAGTTTGCTCTGTGTGGATTTTCCAACATGGTAACTTGTTTCGTCAAAGCCAGCAAGAGAGGGAATCTGCTAGCCAAGAGGAAGTCATAATTTTCTAACCTAACAATGGAAATACTATCCTATCACTTTTGTCATATTGGATAGACAGAAATCACTAAATCCAACTCACTCTTTAGGGGAAGGAATTATACAAGGATGGGAATTCTACCACATAGCAATCACTGGGGGCCATCTTAGAAGTCTGCTTCTCATAGCCTTCAACACACTAAATCTAACCTTCAGCTCTCCCAGGAGAACACATGTGGATTCCATCAAGATCCACAGCCCCAATATGGCTAAACCTGCTTCTCTCCTTGTGTTTTTTAATTTCAGTTAAAGTCATCACCAGACACTCAGTTTCTTATACTAAGAACTTGATGTCATACTCAGTGTATGTGCTGTGTGCCAAGATATTTCAGTCGTGTTGGACTCTTTGTGACCTTGTGGACTTGAACCCACCAGGCTCCTCTGTCCATAGGATTCCCCAGGCAAAAAAACTGGGGTGCGTTGCCATGCCCTTCTTAAGGGGATCTTCCCATCCCAGGGAATGAACCCAGGTCTCCTGCATTGCAGGCAGATTCTTTATTGTCTGAGCCAAGTCCCAGTCTGGCCAAATAAATATTTGTCCATGAGCAAAGTAGTTTGAAGGGAATTTGATCCTAAGAATTGTTGTTATTTTAAGTATATTCATAATTTTTGACTGCTACAAAACAACTTACATTTTTTTAAACAATTATTATAACTTCAAAACTTTAAAGATAGCTACCCCTTTGTTTTTATGTAATGCTTTTATTTATCATTTTTAGCAGCTTTCTGCACTGTAAATCAACTTTCTGAAAATTTAATGTTAAAAAGTGAAATCATCTTATAGTAATTGCTTCAGTGAAAAGTCTAAGACTAGGCAAACCATGCTTGTTATTGTACCGTACATAGTATTGGCATATACATTGATTTATGTTAGGCTAATCACCTAATCTTCCCTGTGGCTCAGTTGGTAAAGAATCTGCCTGCAATGCGGGAGACGTGGGTTTGATCCCTGGGTTTGGAAAATCCCCTGGAGAAGGGAAAAGGGTACCCACTCCAGTGTTCTGGCCTGGAGAATTCCATGGACTGTATAGTCCATAGGGTCGCAAAGAGTCGGACACGACAGCGACTTTCACTTCACTTCAGTCACCTAATTATCAGAAGATCAGGAATTTTCCTTCACTTGTCACTTACTCATTAGAGTTAGAAAAATATTTTTTTTGTTAGGTATGCTATGATTTAACATTAATATGTTTAGGCTTTTGTTTTCTTGTAGTTGTCTATTGGTAGCGATGGAGGGAAATACAGGGTCGAGGTGTAAGAAAGAAAACTTAAAGGTATTATTGAAGAAATAGTTTTGCAGAACTACTTGTTCTTACAGTGGATTTTACTTTTTCTTTCTTCCTGTCAATATGATATCTTATTTAGTCATTTGGTGATCTAATAAGAAGCTGAATGAGTGAGAAGCTTGGAATATTCTCTATTGAGAGCTTTGCACAAACAACTGAATATGGCACAGGAATTGGAAACTGAATGATTCCTTTGTCTAAAATAACTGTTGATACATGGAAGCTATATAAGAGATTTTATTTTGCATGTTATAAGTGAGATAGAGAACTCCCCATAGTGATGCTATGTTTTTGGCAATAAGGAATAACTTTTATTTCTGTATTAAAATCACATGTTGGTCTGATTTATCACAGGTTTGGATATTTAATTGCTTTGTGTAATAATTGAAAACCTACTTCTCACATACACCTTGATTCCTTGATGATAAATATAAGTTTTACAAGAAGAATCAATATTAATTTAATAAGAAAAATCAATAGTCTGGTGAAGTCACTGTAATAGTAATTTGAAACTTCAGGATTACTTTACATTCATTCAAAATATATTTATTGAATACCTATTCAGTGATAGGTGCTAGCATCAAATATGAATGCTGCATAATTGTATTGCTATTTTGAGTGCATCTCATCACGGACGGGGAGAGACACTAAGTGAGAAATGAGCAGCTATTTTATTAGAATTCTCTCCTACCAAGTGACCTCAGACTTTGTAGATAGGCTATGACCAGTAGCTGTGGGGAGAACTCAGGGAAGGCCTCTTTATTCCAGGTTCTTGCTGACATTGTTCTTTGTTAAAGAGCTTTTACTTACTGCCAGAGCTGGAGCTTCAGGCCCTTGAAGAGGTTACAGGCAAAAACAGAAAATGCAACTTGATCCGTGTAAGACGTATGAAAGCATCTATCATAACACCGCGAAGGAAATAAACTTTTGAATGAGAAAGAACTAAGAAGCACTGGGTGGGGGAACTGTATTAATGCTGTAGACCAGGCCTGGGGAAAAAGTTTCTCAATGGAAATTGACTATTCACAAAAGTGCTACAAAGCGCTTTGCGGCGAATCTCCTACTTGGAGACAATGATCAGAGCTGTCTGTGATTTATTTGTGGCTCAGGGATTGCAATTGCTATCAGATCTACATTTACTCAACTGAATTAAATGAATTGCTCGGCAGAAGCACCAAAGTAAGAATACGATGACTTTGGGGTCGAATTTAACTAGTTTTCAATCCTGGCTCTGATAACAGGCAAATTATTTAAGGACTCTGGGTCTCAGTTTTCTGTTTTTCAAGTGGGATGTACCTATTCAAAGGAGTAGTTGTGATGATTATATAGCATACAATACTTTTAGTGGCTACAGACTGAATGAATCAAACAAATAAAACTCCAGGTATAGCCCAAGACAGAGAAGGCGGTGGCACTCCACTCCAGCACTCTTGCCTGGAAAATTCCATGGATGGAGGAGCCTGGTAGGCTGCAGTCCATGGGGTTGCTAAGAGTCAGACACGACTGAGCGACTTCACTTTCACTTTTCACTTTCATGCATTGGAGAAGGAAATGGCAACCAAGTATTCTTGCCTGGAGAATCCCAGGGACCGGGGAGCCTGGTGGGCTGCCCTCTATGGGGTCGCACAGAGTCGGACACGACTGAAGCGACTTAGCAGCAGCAGCCCAAGAACGTGGTCAGTAAATGTGTTTTCTTTTCCTTTACATCTCCCTACTTGTGCTACAATTTCTACTGATTCCAAGCTTTTTCAGGAAATGATTTTCCAAGAACGAGTCTCTAGTTCTAATCTGGTAACTATGATCTCAGGTTAAAGTTTTGGGTACAATAGGGAGTAGTGGTTAAAATCACAGACTCTGAAACATTGCTGAGGGTGAAAGCTGAGGCCTGATGTTAGCAAGTAGAGTGGTTGTGGGGCCTCAGTCTGTAAAATACAATCTTCCTCATAGAATGGATACAGGAAATTATGTAAATTAATATATTTAGAGCGCATGCCACACAGCAAGCACTTTTTAATCTTTAAATTTTAATTAAAAACTTTTTATTGAGATATATTTGACATCCAAAATTATATACATTTAAAGTGTGCAACTTAATGATTTGATAGATTTATTTTGCAATATGATGGCCATTGTGTATTAGCCAACATCTCTATCATGTCACATTATTATCATTTCTTCTGGTGGTAGGAACAATTAAGACCTGGTCTCTTAGCAAGTTTAAAGTTTATGATCCAGTTTTATTGTCTGTAGGGCTTCCCTGATAGCTCAGTTGGTAAAGAATCTGCATTTAATGCAGGAAACCCTGGTTCGGTACCTGGGTTGGGAAGATCCCTTGGAGATAGGATAGGCTACCCACTCTAGTATTCTTGGGCTTCCTTTGTGGCTCAGCTGGTAAAGAATCCACCTGCAATGCGGGAGACCTAGGTTCAATCTCTGGGTTAGGAAGAGCCCCTGGAGAAGGGAAAGGCTACCCACTCCAGTATTCTGGCCTAGAGAATTCCATGGAGTGAGGGTTGCAAAGTGTTGAACCCCGCTGAGCGATTTTCACTTTTGTTGTCTATAATCCTTGTACAGTGTATCAGATCTTCAGGGCATATTGGTCTATTAGTTACAAATATGTACCTTTATATATCTCTCTCATTCCTCCACCTTCTAATTTCTGGTAATCTTCTGCTTTTATGATTTGCATTTTTTAGATTCCATATATATGAGGTATCATATTGAGCATAATGTCTTCAATAATATTAGCTTGATATAAACCAAACCAAAGGCATGTAAAGTACTGCAAGGGAAAATACTCTTGAGTCAGAAGTTGGAGACTTAGTTTCACCTTTATACCTGCTAGAATTCTTTTCAAGGTTCCCTGTTTATAAAATTAGATTAATATTATCTACCTGTCAAGCTTATTTTATAGGGACAAATTAAATGAGACGATGTATATCAGATGATTAACGTATTTTGAGCAATGTTGTTATCTAGGACAGTATTATCTTGATTATTTACAATCTACCAATATTACAAGAAAGCCATTTATTAAACAGTTATAAATGCATTATTTTCACCTCTGCAGGGCTGAATTAAGTGTGTGCTCAATACTATAACTACGAGATCAGGAAGACAAAATACAGAGGTCTTCAGCAATGTTTCAACTTAGGCCTGATACCTTATTTTTCTTTTCTGGTTGCAATTTTTCTTTGGATAATTATTAGTTTATAAGGAACTTTTTTTTTTTTTAAACTTTAGATTCTGGCTTTTAAATTTGAAGGGTAAGCTTAAGGCATGTTATTTTTATTATTATTATTTTAGATTTTTGCTGCTGCATCACTTCAGTCGTGTCCGACTCTGTGCGTGTGACCCCATAGACGGCTGCCCACCAGGCTCCTCCATCCGTGGGATTTTCCAGGCAAGAGTACTGGCGTGGGGTGCCATTGCCTTCTCTGTTAGTTTTTTTTTTTTGCTAGTAAACTCTAATTATATGAACCCAGTTGAAAAGCCACTTCCACAAGTAAAATAAATTATTCCAGAAAAGTTTAAAATTTCAGGTACTTTATCCCACTTAAAGGAAAAAGTGCTTGCTGGGATTAAGCCAACCCAATTAATTTGTGAAAAATATACTAAAGATGTTTTCCTATATGCAAGAATAAAAGATGATAAAGGTGTGGACAGAATGTGGCTGATCTGTGATGAATTAATCTGAACCTTCCCACCTTTTCGCCTTCCAGTGCTCACTGCATGATTTCCTTCCAACCTTCCTAACTTTAAAGTGAATGTCATGTTTAAAGGAGATAAACAGGATTAGAGGAAGAACAATGACTGGGGGAAGAGATTTGCAAGGTAAAAAGACTTGTGTTGCTGTTTTCTATACAAAGAGTTTGTGTCCATTTTGGAATGTTCTCTGAATTTACATGCTATGTTTAAATTCCTTATTTTTCTACATGTAAGATTTTTAAAATTGTTCCATGCCCTGCAATTAAAAAAAAAAAAAGAAGCCTATTTCTATTATTGCCTATGGGGTTGAAGTGAAGTGAAGAGTTAGTCACTCAGTCATGTCCGACTCTTTGTGACCACATGGACTGTAAGCTTCCAGGCTCCTTTGTCCATGGGATTTTTCAGTCAAATACTGGAGTGGGTTGCCATTGCCTTCTCCAGGGGATCTTCCCAACCCAGAGATCGAACCCAGATCTTACCATGTTGTAGGCAAATTCTTCACCATCTGAGCCACCAGGGAAGCCTATGAGGTTAGTATTTCTTTTTAAACAGTGTGAGTCTGGATACACCCCAACTGTCCATGACATTGTAAGTCAAATTAACTCTCCTTAGTAATGCTATCCTGGCCCATCTTCTCAAATAAAACTGGAGTTATTGTTTGTGTGGATTTTAATTAAAATCTTCTCATTTCTTTACGTCTGTTTTATCTTTTCTTTCTGTCACCTCTCTTGCCATCTTAGAGACTTCCCTTTCACTTTTCACTTTCATGCAATGAAGAAGGAAATGGCAACCCACTCCAGTGTTCTTGCCTGGAGAATCCCAGGGACGGGAGAGCCTGGCGGGCTGCTGTCTATGGGTCACACAGGGTCGGACACGACTGAAGCGACTTAGCAGCAGCAGCACCTTCTTCTAGGCTTTCTTTCCTTCTTTCTTAAAACTCCTTCCACCTTTTTGGTCTTCTATGGTTAGGGGTTAGGGTAGTTAAACCCCAGTCATTATATATGTATTTGAATAGCTCCTATCAACAATGAATAAACTTCTGGAATCATTTTGGATATATTTTAGAGTCCTGTATGAATGCATGTTTCTATGGTTTTGAAGTAAAAACGTTGAAGAATAACTTTCTAAATGGCCATCTTCGAGTTTTTATGTATTCTTCTTGAAAATAATTTGTTGAGAATTTAAAAGTTTTTTTTACAAGATACTGAGTGTGACAGTTAATTTTGTGTGGTAACTTGACTAGACTATAGTGGCCAATTGTTTGGTCAAACACTGGTCTATATGTTACTGTGAAGGTATTTTGCAGATACGATTAACATTTATAATCAGCTGATTTTTAAGAAAGGAGATTGTCATCAGTAATATGAATGGAGTGAAGTGTAAAGTGCCCAGTTGTGTTAGACTCTTTTGTGACCCCATGAACTGCAGCCCTCCAGGCTCCTCTGTCCATGGCATTCTCCAGGCAAGAATACTGAAGTGGGTTGCCATTTCCTTCTCCAGGGAATCTTCCTAACCTAGGGATCAAACCATTATCTCTGGTGGCCTGCATTGACAGTCAGGTTCTTTACCACTAGTGCCACCTGGGAAACCCAATGTGACTGGGTCTCATCCAATCAGGTCTTCAGAGCAGAAAATTAGGTTTTCTAGAACAGAATAAATTCTGCCTCAAGACTGTGACATAGAACTCTTGCTTGATTTTCCAGCCTGCCAACTTACTTAACAGATTTCAGACTAAAAACTACAATGTCAGTTCTTAACTCTTACCTGAGTTTCCAGGATACTTGTCTCCTTATGAATTTTTGAGTTAACAGTCCCCACAATCATGAGGGTAAATTTCTTAAAATCAGTCTGTCTTTCTCTATATCTCTGTCTCTCATTGCTTCTCCATCTGTCTCTCTCTGTCTCTCTATATATGTAACATGTATATGTGATATATGTATATTATCTGTATGTATACGTATTTATTTATCTATCTGAATGTAAAAAAAGGTTGTTTTTCTGGAGGACCCTGACTATCTGATGCACTGAGGCATGCATCATAATATTCTACATCTTTTATTAGGATTGGCTTATTTGATTGAACTGATTATTTCCAGGCTCTCTTGCTTTTTCAGGCAGGAAGCTCTAGCTGGACTTGTGATTCACAAAAAACCTGTTCTTGAAATGAAACTTTCCCTCCCAGAAAGCTGTCAGGAAACCCGGCTCACCACTGTGATGCATGTTTAGCACCCACAGCTCAGCTCTGGGCCAATATTTTGAAACTGGATTTCAGTGCATCTGCTTTTAAAATTGAGGAGGGTGCTATTCTAGATGCTTTACCAAGGTACTGAATACACCAGACTCCTGCTCCTTACAGTCTCCACACAGTTCATTGTACTTAAAGTATTGACCTTCTCTTCAGTAAACATTTCACTTGTGGCTTTGATTTGTATAGTGAATAAGTCAGAGGTTTATTATTTTTCTAATCTTGAAAAATCTTGAAATAAGAAAATATACTGTTTTGATAAAATTATGACAAATGAAAATTTCATTTATTCAACATGACACTTATCTTTGTTTTGGATGCTATAATAAAGTGCCATAGACTGAGTGGCTTGTAAATATCAGACATTTATTCCTCACAGTTCTGGAGGCTTGAAGAATGAGATCAGGGTGCCAGCATGTCAAGTTCTGGTGAGAACCCTCTTCTGGGGGGCAGACTGAGACTTACTGTATCCTCACAGGGAAGAAGCAGAGATAGAGGATACATGTTCTCTGGTACATGTAATTTTTTAAAACAAGGGCACTGATCCCGCTTATGAGGGCCCTATCTTTATTGCCTCTCAAAGGCCCCACCTCCTAACATCATCACACTGAGGGCTAGAATTCCAACAGATATATTTAAGGAGACACAAGCATCCAGTCCATAATAATATTATATTCAAATCTTCAGGGAAACAGTCATATAAATGATATATAACTAATTCTGGTGACTCAGTGGTAATGAACCCACCTGCCAATGCATGATATGCAAGCTTGATCCCTGGATCAGGAAGATCCCTTGGAGAAGAAAATGGCAATCCACTCCAGTATTCTTGCCTGGGAAATCCCATGGACAGAGGAACCTGCTGGGCTACAGTCCATGGGGCTCAACAGGGTTGGACATGACTTGGTCACTAAACAACAACAAAAAGTCTTGTGAAAGTATTAGATTACTGAAATTCAACTTGCTAGGGTTACGTAGTCAGAAGAAAGTTAGGATTTGAGCCTGGATCTGGTCAGATTCCAAAACTCATGAACTTTCTGTAAGCTCCCAACAAAGCCAAGAAATTGATTTCTGGGGAAAATATTATCTTAGGCCAGTGGTTCTCAAAGGGAGTTTCCAAAATGAACATCACTTGTTATACTCCATTCCAACATACTAACTAACCTAACATCCTCCATTTACCTCCTGCATTCTCCTGCTTCATGCAGGCAGATATCAGTACATGATGTTGTGTTTTTATTATGGATGAAAAATAACTCAGGGTTGAAAACAGAAGAGAAAATGCCTTGTCAAAAATTTGACCCCACTAGAGTTTACTGCGGGGGAAGGCAATGACACCCCACCCCAGTACTCTTGCCTGGAAAATCCCATGGACGGAGTAGCCTGGTGGGCTGCAGTCCATGGGGTCGCAAACAGTTGGACAGACTGAGCAACTTCACTTTCACTTTTCTCTTTCATGCATTGGAGAAGGAAATGGCAGCCCACTCCAGTGTTCTTGCCTGGAGAATCCCAGGGATGGGGGAGCCTGGTGGGCTGCCGTCTATGGGGTCACACAGAGTCGGACAGGACTGAATTGACTTAGCAGCAGCAGCAGCAGCAGCAGAGTTTACTGCAGCTACTTCTCAGAGAAACTTAACATGTAGAGTTAGTGTCCATTTTCCATTTTCATCATTCTGTTTTCTTTTTATTTGTTGTCATTTTACTGTAAGGAAGAGGTTTTTCTTTTTATTTGTTCATTTGTTTATTTATTTGTGACCCCATGGATTGTAGGCCATCAAGCTCCTCTGACTATGGAACTCTCCAGGCAAGAATACTGGAGTGGGTTGTCATTTCCTTTTCCAAGGGATCTTCCCAACCCAGGGATCAAATCAGGGTCTTCTGCATTGCCGGTGGATTCTTTGCCATCTAAGCCACCAGGAAAGCCCATATTATATGAACTTTATTTTATTACTTTTTAGTATACTTTATGCTCAGATGTTCAGCCATGTCCGACTCTTTGCAACCCCATGGGCTGTAGCACACCAGCCTCCTCTGTCCTTGAGATTTCCCAGGCAAGAATACTGGAGTGGGTTGCCATTTCCTACTCTAGAGGATCTTCCCAATCCAGGGACTGAACCCATCTCTCTTACATTTCCTGCTTTGGCAAGCAAGTTCTATACCACTAGAGCCACCGTATGAACTTACACAGTCATACTTTGTTCAGTGAGTTAGTAATCAATCACTGTTACTTACTTTGATACAAATTGTTTTAGATTTGGATCCTTAAGCTGACTCCTATGTTCTTCACATTTTTCTGCTACTTGGCATAAGAAGATGTTCCTGGTTCACTCTGTGTTTGCTTCACCCCAGCCGTGGAATCACCCATTTCCCTAAGAGGCTCTAGTTTCTTCTGATGATGGATGGTATGCTAAAACCAAGATATGGGTATTAGACACGTCCATTGCTATTGGGATGACACTATTTCAAGGACCTCTCAGAAAACAGAACTAGGAAATACACGTACAAATATTCATACATCTCTGTATGTTGCTATATGTATCTTAGGATTGGAGAGAGGTCCAAGAGGGAGGGAATATACATATACATATAGCTGACTCACATTTTTTGTACAGCAGAAACACAACATTGTAAAGCAATTATACTTCAATAAAAAATAATTCATAATGATATGTCTTACTTGAACTCTCCCAAAGATTTTTTCTATCCTTCTCTCTGTCCATGTCTGCAAGTCTCTTCTTTGGCAGTGAGAAACCACACACACACAACTTTGCTCAATCTTCCAACCACACGGGCTACCTTTGCATCTGCCAGCTGTATGTATCCCACGACTCACACAGCTTCCTTGACTTCCAGCTACCCTACCGATGAATCTGTGGTGTAGCCTCACCTCTTTGCTGGCCTATAGCAGTTGATCCTTGTGTCCAAAATGTATTTCTTACACACTTGATTTTTATGGGTACTTGCATGTTCTTGTCAAGATGATTACTTATCTGAAACTTTAAATTAACTTGCAGTTAAGATAATACCTTTTCTTGAAGCCCTCTCAGATCCTCCAAATGGGAAGAGCACCTTCCTACTTTTTATCTTTCCCATTCTCACCTCTGTCCTCAGAGCATTAGGTCTTTGGGAGACTTGCACACCATTGGTTGACTGGATACGTCTTGCCTACTTGGTTCTGGCAAGATGAGAAACAATGGGAATTGAATGAGTTCTTTTTCTTTTCTCCATGTAATCTCTGACCAGGTATTGTTGATGACCTGGCTTGCAACAAACACAACATTGTATCTGCTCTTCCATTTTAATATTGCCCTCACTTGCATCTAGTGTGTTCACTGTGTTTGTCTAGTCTCTTAAAGCCTGCCCCGTTCTGGAGATGCAGGTTTTGCCCATTCGCCCCACATTTGGACTAATTTTCTCCTGATTTCCGTAACTATTCATGTCAAGACCTCCAAACCTTATAAAGGGTCAGCCTCTTCGAAGACTGCTGTTTCGTGCCTCTGTTACAGAGTGTATGGTTCTCCTAATAGTTGTTTGCATCCGTCACATTAAACTGTGAGATCCTCAGGGTCATAAATTTTTCTTTGATTTTTATGTACTCTATAGAATTTAAACCAAAGACTTGCATGTGAAAGGGACTCAAAAGATATTTCCCAAATTTGAGCATATGATAAACTACTTTTCTCTGACATCTTACACTAAGACAACTTCATGTCTAGTTTATTAATCTGTGACTAGGATTTGATTTAATGATTATTTCCAATGTTATAACCCATCCCAATCTAACCTGATCAGGTGTACTGTAGTCTGAGACAGTGCAATTCAAGAAAATTTCTTCAAAACAATTAAAAATGATGTATTTTTGTTACATTCAATGCATATATTTGCTGTTTATTTGGAACTTCCAAAAGCCTTGGATTAATGTTAAAGTAATTTTCTAGAGAAAACTATAGTTAAGGAAATGAATTATTCTTTTCAGGATTCTCAGTTTCCATAATTCCAGTTTTTCATCCATTTGAAAAATGAGAACATCATATACTGAATTTTATTGGCCATTCACATGTTTTCCAGTCTCTGGCTTGTTATTCAGAGGATAAATTAATAGTTCAGAGACTTTCATTCTCCCTGTAAACACTTTAAAATATAATATGTAAAATGCCAATTATTTAAAAAAATTGCCATGTGTTAAACAACCTTACTGGACAATAAAGACTTCAAATAAATATAAAACTAAAATACTGTTCTATGTACTTCATCTCTGGAATCTACAGGTCAAACGATGTTCTTATTTTGTTTCTTGTGGGCTTTTTCTGACAGCCTAGTAAGAACCATAGAGGTAAATTTATAATTTGAGCTTAGTGTTCAACTGTTCTAATTCCTATATTTAAGCCATTCTCCTTAATAAATGGATATGAAATTACAATATCTATCTGAGCTGCTTGCACAGAGAGAGTTTTAGTTAATATTTGGTCATTCAATACGTTTCTACATAAAAAGTTTCTCATGTCCAAATTGAAGCAAGCTCTTTATTAATCCAACGGTCTGTCCATTTAAAAACTGGATATACACTGAAAATTTGGCCACCACTGCTGCCGTGAACTGTTCTCTGAACATGAGAGACCTTGACTTGAGGTAATCCGAATGAATAGGTTTTCTTAGGTTTCACTTTTATTCCTCTCTTCTTGTTCATCTCTTTGCATTTGTGAAACTGATTCTTATTTAAAAATCCTTGAGTACATGAGAAGCTGCTCAGTAAATCTGCATGCCTTTTCAATGGAAATGACAAGATTTTCGCTGGCAGCATTAATTTCAATGGAGCTTGTCTTAAAAATATAGATTATGACAGAATCTAAGAAAAAAGGAGAACCTTCAGTTTTTACACAGGCACTATCACCATGGGTGATTTCATATTTCACATATCAGGCCAAATGTCTAAAAGAATACATAAAACTGAAAATTGGAAATAAAAATCTTTTATTGTTGCCAATTAGTGTAACAAATCATGCATTTAGACAGTCATCCAAATTTGTTCTGTAGGACCCTTGAAAGACAGAAGAACCTACATTGTTTTTTCTTATTTTGGGGTGAAAACTCATGTTTAGTTACCATGATGGTTTCCTCCTCTGCCTAGGTAGACCAAACATCTTCACATCTGGGCTATTTAAGAGCCTATAAGAACAAGAATTAATAATAACTCAGAATAGTGTTTGGCTTATCATGAAGTAAGTTTTCAATAAATATTTGTTGAGTTGAAATTGTTTTGTGAGGCACTGATGAGAAATGATTAGATACTGATGCTGTCTGCAGACCTTTTATCATAGTCACTTTCAACTCAGACATCAGGCCTGCTTTCCATTCTCAATCTGGAGAATCTATTATGCTTAAAGGCTTTGTTTGCAAAATACATTATTAGAAAAAGGAAAATATGCCACTAGAAAAGCTCTGTGTAAACACAGTAAACTATTTTACACAGCAGTAAGAAATAAAACCAGTCATGTCTCTTCTTCCCCTTATATAATGTGAGATACTGAAAATTTCTAGGTGTCAAAAACCATAATAAGTGTGCCCGAGGGAAACCATGTTGCTGCTGCTGCTGCTAAGTCACTTCAGTCGTGTCCGACTAGTGAGACCCCATAGACGGCAGCCCACCAGGCTCCCCCGTCCCTGGGATTCTCCAGGCAAGAACACTGGAGTGGGCTGCCATTTCCTTCTCCAATGTATGAAAGTGAAAAGTGAAAGTGAAGTCGCTCAGTCGTGTCCGACTCTTAGCGATTCCATGGACTGCAGCCTACCAGGCTCCTCTGTCTGTCGGATTTTCCAGGCAAGAGTACTGGAGTGGGGTGCCATTGCCTTCTCCGCAGGGAAACCATATTATCTCTAAAAATCCACATATGTACTCTCACCAGAAAAATTTGCCTTTGCTTCATTGTTTTCGAACAATCGTCCAAAGTTTCTTGCAAAATAAACTTTACATGTACCTAGAAGGCTCAATTACTGGATGTAATTTTAAGTTCAATAACAAACCGCAAGGGGAAACACTCACAGCTGGAATTAGAAATTCTATTTTACTTGAAGTTTGTAATACAAGTTGAACTGAAGACATAAATTATGGTATAAGTCTTATCAAAATTCGGTTCAGTCATACTGTCACAAAAAACTACTGTGCTAACGTCTTCTGACAAGGCAATAAAGAAATGACTGTAAAAGAGAGGCCTTGCTTAGAACCCAACATAGTTTTCCATGGCTAACTGCACTTACCAGTTAAAACCCATCCACAGTCCTTTTATAGGGACCTCCCTGGTGGCTCAGATGGTAAAGCGTCTGCCTACAATGTGGGTGACCCGGGTTCAGTCCCTGGGTCGGGCAGATCTCCTGGAGAAGGAAGTGGCAACCCACTCCAGTATTCTTGCCTGGAAAATCCCATGGATGAGCCTGGTAAGCCACCGTCCATGGGGTCGCAAAGAGTCCGGACACGACTGAGTGACTTTTCTTTCACTTTACAGTCCTTTTATAAGTCATAGTTACTTTCCAGTTAAAAACTGAAGAATGAAATGACGCGTTACTTTTAGGACATTAGCCCAGCATAATGCGGTGGTTTAGTCGCTAAGTCGTGTCCGACTCTTGCTACCCCATGGGCTGTCGCCCATCAGGTTCCTCTGTCCATGGAATTTTCCAGTCAAGAATGCCGGAGTGGGCTGACATTTCCCTCTCCAGGGGATCTTCCCTGCCACGGATCCAACCAGGGTCTCCGGCACTGCAGGCAGATTCTTTACTGACGGAGCTACCAGCGAAGTCCAGACCCCAACGTAATTGCCATTTAAAACCCGTGGCAGCAGGAGTGGAGAGCGGATCCCAGGGCCCCGGGCAGCCCCGCCGGCCGAGGCGCCTTCAGACCCGGAGGAGCGCTGCTGCCCGTCTCTCCAGCCGCCCCGCGCGCGCCCAGGCGAAGAGCCAAGTCCCGCGCCCCGCGGCGGCGCCAGGACGCCACGCCCGGCGCCACCCACTTCCGCACGCCGCCGCCGGAAGAGGAAGAGCGACGCCATGAAGGTTTGGAGAACAAACGTTCGCTGTAAGAAAGAGAAATGCTTTCCTCAGCGGGAGTGGCTCCAGGGAAGACTTATTTGTACCGCCGACTGCTGTGATGAGTCTCCCAGTGTGGTGTAGGGGATGGAGAGACTGCAGTGTTCGATGGAGAAAGGGTTGTAG
Source organism: Oreotragus oreotragus (assembly GCA_006410675.1). Taxonomy (NCBI): domain Eukaryota; kingdom Metazoa; phylum Chordata; class Mammalia; order Artiodactyla; family Bovidae; genus Oreotragus; species Oreotragus oreotragus. The sequence continues at coordinate 64,755 of SJYX01010394.1, read as the reverse complement.
ACGCAGTCAGCTTGCGGGCCAGCGGAATGGTTCTAGATATTTCCATGACGCAGGTGATGCAGTGCATGGACCAGAATGGCCAGAATGGAGAGAACGGGGGACAAAATGAAGGATGGAAGATGCTCCCCAAGGCCAGGCTGTACTGCGCCGGCCAGCGGCCCATGGCATCCACCCACGTGCGGACGTGCAGTGGGCCTCACGGTGCCCCAGGCCTCACGTGCAGGAAGGAGTGGAGGGTGCTGCCACCAGGGTGCCCCGAACAAGGGAGACCAGTGAGACGGAATGTGTACTGGGGTTAGAGGTGGAGATGCCACAGATGCCACAGAGATGAAGGAAGGAAGGAACGGGATACCAGGAGTAAGTAGAGCTGAGTTCTAGTTCCAGTTCTGTCCCATTTTCCTTGTGCAATCTGGAACAGTTCATGTCACCAACAAGGTTTCTGTTTCTTTTTTACAATGGGGATGATTGGGCAAAGTGGGCTCTACTATATCCTTTCTGGCTTTAAAATTGGATACGTTGTGTTCGTCACTATTATTTTGTGCCGAAGAGTTATTAATGAATGTCCCATGAAATTAAAATGTAAATGTTTTACATTTACATTCTATGTTAAATTAAATGTCTCTTAAAAAAAAACAACAGCCCATCATTTTGAGTATTAGTGAAGAGGAAATAAAGGGTGGAATTAAATTTATTGTCTGCCTTCATGACCCAGAGCTTCACATACCTTAGAGGTCATCTGAGCAACACACCGGCACCCTCAGAATGCAGTTTCCCCATTTTCCAGTGGAAGGTAAAGTAAGGTAAAAGCAGTCGTGTCCTACTCTTTGCGACTCTGTGGATTGTAGCCTACCAGGCTCCTCCATCCATGGGATTCTCTGGTGCCTAATAGCCCACTTCACTTGTCAAGTGTGCTGGCCCTCCTGTTCTCTTTTCCTGTCTACTTAGTGTATTATGTTAGTGTATTGTGTTCACCTCAACATGTTAGGTGGTACTGAGTGCATTCCTGCCTTACTCTGTCTTCTTTGTTGCTACTTGATTTCAGAGTGCTTTTGCCTAAATTTTTGGGCTTCCCGGTGGCTTAGAGGGTAAAGAGTCTGCCTGCAATGTGGAAGACCTGGGTTCAATCCCTGGGTCAGGAAGATCCCCTGGGAGTAGGCAGTGGCAACCCACAACCCACCCCAATACTCTTGCCTGGAAAATCCCATGGACAGAGGAGCCTGGTAGGCTACAGCCCATGGGGTTGCAGAGAGTCCAGACATGACTGAGCGACTTCACTTTCACTTTCGTAAAGTTATTAACTTTGTCCACCTCTTTCCTGTGACGTGAGTGTTAGAGGTTGAATAAAGCATTGAAATCCTTGGAGACAGGTTTTCAATAACTGTGAGGTATTATTATTGATAGGTCATTAAGCTTAAAAAAAGTTGATTGTTCCAGATTTTTGCATATCTTAGCAACCTGTTTGGAATGCTTGCAATGACACTTTTGACTGATTCTGAGAATCTGGCCTTAGGGACTGTTTGGAAAAGAGTATATAGTTTGTTTAATTGAAATTTGTTATGATTTTCCATGTCAAAGCAACTAAGTTTATACTCAGTGGTAGTTGTTGAGCTTAGAAGAAACAAAATGGTTGAGTTCTTACGCTCTGCGTGTGACTGCGAACATCAGACTGCCAAAAGAAGGTATAAGTAGCTTATACACAGAGCCTGACTTGTGCAGGAAAAACTGCCAGACTGAATTATTTTAAATATCAGGGTTTTCCACACTGTTTTTTCTTTGCATTAAGGGAAAGAAACGGATGTAAAGACATCTGGAAAGCTTTCATGAAGTGAGATTTAACTTATCTACCTCTGGGTAGATAACTTTAATTTCCAAACTCTGTAACTGTGAAGGGAATATGTTTGCTCATCGCTCTGTGGAGTATTGTAGCAGAGAGGGAGGACAAGACCTATTACAAGTAACAGGCCAGTGTGGCTAAATCTTCCACATGTTGAAATTAAAGGTTTTCAAACTGGAGAATACAAGGATACCTGAGAGACTTATTTATATAGTAGTGGATATTAAACCTAAGCCCTTTTGTCCATTCTGTAGTGTGAATTGGAGCATTTTTCTGTTTTTCCATCTGGATCTGTTTTCTGTGATAGATCACTGACATGATTTTAATACAAGGGAAAAAAAATATATAAAAGACAACAGCAGAAATAGGAAAAAAAAAAAAAAAAGAAGATTGAAGCAGGACCTGTGATTAGGATATGTAGAGTAATGGTTCTTTTTTTTAGCTCTTCACTCTTGAACTGAACTGTTGTCACAACTGAAGATTTTACTTTTGTGTTGATTTTGAACTTTGTGCATGCTTTTGGGCGTCACTTCTTTGATTGATGGGCTTTAGAGTTTTTGCATCTGAATTACAGCTTTATTTGTGGACATGTGTGTGCTGAGAGCTATTGGACTAGTCCAGAGATACTCAAAACACTGGTGTGAGAGGTAAAGAGCAGAAAGTGTGAGAAAAATTTCTTTGATAAACGGGCATGACTGTCACTAGTAATTTCAAATATAAGGAAGAGGCTTTAGTTGTTGAGTTTTACACCTTGTATGTTGGCGCCTATTATTCATGGGAAGAGTTGCTGACAATACTTTGGGAAAACTTAGAAATTGTACGCATGGAGTTTTAGCAACATAGATTTTGAAGTGCTTTTGAGGTTAAGAGTTATTTAAGAAGAGCACAGGCTGCAGAAAAAATATCTAAGGTGAACTTTGGTGGTCGTGGTGTAGTTGCTAAGTTGTGTCTGACTCTCTGTGACCCCATGGACTGTAGCACACCAGGCTCCTCTGTCCATGGGATTTTTCCAGGGGAGAATACTGGAATGGGTTGCCATCTCCTTCTCCAGGGGATCTTCTCCACCCAGGGAATGAACCTGGGTCTCCTGCATTACAGGCTGTTTCTTTACCGTCTGAGCCACCAGGGAAGCCCAAGAATACCGGAGTGGGTAGCTTATCCCTTCTCCAGGGGACCTTCCTGATTCAGAAATTGAACCAGGGCCTCCTGCACTGCAGGCAGATTCTTTACCAGCTGAACTACTAGGGAAGCCCATTGGTTCTCTAATTACATGCAAAAAAAAAAAAAAAAAATGAAGTGAAAGCTTTATTAGAACCGCTAAACCTTACAGCTTGAGTTTCTAAAATATTCTGAGTTGTTTTAGTGAATGCCAGGATATACAGTGCCATGAGATGAGCATTTGTTAGCTTGGTCTTTCCACTGTTGACCACATTCCTGTTTTTTTTCAGCAGAACTTTGTCTCCTCCTTGTTTGGTAGTTTTCTTTAAGTTATTGTGATTTTGGTTGTGGAGGAGGAGGAAAAATTCAAAGATATGTACTCTCCTAGGACACCAATAGCTTAGAAGAAGCCATATAATTTAGGAGCTTCTTAAGTTGACCTGAATAATTCTTGAATTTGCAGAGTCATTTCAGGTTAACTCCATTATTCGAGAAATGGGTTGCATATGTATTTATGTCATTTCTTTTGATTTTCATTTTCAGCAGTATGCATTTTATGTAGTTAACAAGTTACGGTTTCTTTCTTTATTTGAGCTGTAGTGCATTATAGAATCTGTTACTCATGGTGCAACAATTTCTAGATGGCCTGTGTATTGTGTATATATGTATATATATTTATTCTAAGATGAAGCAAACAGTAACCATTTTTTGAAAGATGGTAGGGATATACAAGTTTATCTTCAGGCACTCATAATTTGAGTGACTATCCTATTTTGCCCACTCACCAGTGACTCATGGGCTTATCTAGTAGGGATGGGGAAAAAGCAAAAAATAGAAATATTTCTCTCTGAGAAGCAAAAAGAAAAAGAATGCCTCACATTTAGAGCATCTTGCAGTTTCCCTTTGAGAGGTCAGTAGAAAATAGCTTGAGGAAAGAGAACATGATGATCAAGAAACCTCTTACTTGACCCTTGTGGGTGACTTTTGTTTCTAAACTCCTTAATTATAACAAGAATTGCCTTAGTGACTCTGTGGTCAAGATTGATGGGGGAAGAAAAGGCTGTTCAGTTCAGTTCAGTTCAGTTCATTTCAGTTGCTCAGTCGTGTCCGACTCTTTGCGACCCCAGGAATCGCAGCACGCCAGGCCTCCCTGTCCATCACCAACTCCTGGAGTTCACTCAGACTCACGTCCATTGAGTCGGTGATGCCATCCAGCCATCTCATCCTCTGTTGTCCCCTTCTTCTCCTGCCCCCAATCCCTCCCAGCATCAGAGTCTTTTCCAATGAGTCAACTCTTCACATGAGGTGGCCAAAGTACTGGAGTTTCAGCTTTAGCATCAATCCTTCCAACGAAAACCCAGGGCTGATCTCCTTCAGAATGGACTGGTTGGATCTCCTTGCAGTCCAAGGGACTCTCAAGAGTCTTCTCCAACACCACGGTTCAAAAGCATCAATGCTTCAGCGCTCAGCCTTCTTCACAGTCCAACTTTCACATCCATACATGACCACAGGAAAAACCATAGCCTTGACTAGACGGACCTTTGTTGGCAAAGTAGAAAAGGCTGTTAATTTCTAGTTTTATATGTATAAAACCATTTACTTACTCATTTCTCACTTTCCGTAAACCTAACCATTATTTGACTTTGATGTGTAATTTTTGTTTGATTATAAAAAGGAGCACATAATATATGAAATAAGTTGCTCTTCCTCTTTACTAACACTGTCAGTTTTATTTGTAATTATTATGTAGTTCACATATTAATGACATATGTTTTAGTTTTGTATTACTTAGAAATGGACAGAGTTGCTTTTTTAAGATTGTATGAGGACTTTCAAAGTGTTGTCTCATAGAGACACAAATGTGGTGACAATAGTAGAGGCCACATAGATTAACCTATGACTTGGTCGTTTAAGGGAGATAGTCCCATCTAATGGGTCTGTTATGTGTTAAATTGCTTGCTCCTTTATTATAAATTTTGTAGATTATTTACTCACTTTTTAGAGAGGACAGTATGGCTACATATGTTGCTTAGAATTTACACGTTTATGAAGCTAAGCTTCATAAAGCTAAGCTAAGCTAAGTAAACTTGGTCTCTTTTTTAAAGGCAGTTTTCCGAGACTTGTCGCTGCAGCAGTCAGTTCATATCACTAGGGGTCAGTCTACATGAACAGATGTCCATGTATATTACTTAGGTGTCCAGTTTTAGGACAGTGTTATCCTTTGATTTCATGTAGTGTCTTTTCATTTGGGGATAGAAGAATCTCCCTGGACACTTAAACAGTAATATACAGCTTCTTGAATCCTACATTTTATAGCTATACTCTTGACAGGGCATTTCTCAAAGGATTTCAATATGTAGCTTAACGTTCTTTTCCCTTAGCTGTCTCCTTTCACGTCTCTCTGATGTCAGTTCAGAGCCTTCATCTAATTTAATATGCAGGAACAAGAGAATGGCTGACAACGTTGGAGTCCTAGGTCAGGGTCCTTCCCTAAGCATTGTGAATGGGACTGAAGATGACAGTTGCTCACAAAATGATTGAATGTGGAGAGTGGCCAACATGTGGGAGTTATGTATGAGGGTGCCTTTGTAACTGTGATGCTCTTAATTGCTGGCTTCTGTTATTTATTCCTGTTCTCTGGTATCTGGAGGACAGTGAGGTCGCTCTTCCTTCCTCCATTGTAAGTTCTTCCAGGCAGTGGCTGTATATACCCATCCTTGTTCTTCTTGTACTGTAATGTTTGACACATATTTGGTACAGATTGTGTTGTTTGAACTGAACTGAACTCCGTAAATACCAATATGCCAGAATGACTTACTTTTAATACATAGTCATTTTTACTGGTAGAGAAATGTTAAACATCAGTGGAAATACCCATGGCATGATGGCCAAAAATATAAAGACTAATTCGTTTTTCTAAATAAGGAATAGAAGGTACATAATTTAAAGTAATTGGGACAATTTAGAACTCTTATAAAGCTAATGATTGTTCTGAGGAAAGAAAATGCCTCTAATTTCTAGGTTCAGTCCAGTTTAATCGCTCAGTCGTGTCCGACTCTTTGTGACCCCATGAACCGCAGCACGCCAGGCCTCCCTGTCCATCACCAACTCCTGGAATCCACCCAAACCCACGTCCATTGAGTCAGTGATGTCATCTACCATCTTATCCTCTGTTGTCCCTTTCTCCTCCTGCCCTCAATCTTTCCCAGCATCAGAGTCTTTTCAGTTGAGTCAGGTCTTCGCATCAGGTGGCCAAAGTATTGGAGTTTCAGCTTCAACATCAATCCTTCCAGTGAACACCCAGGACTGATCTCCTTTAGGATGGACTGGTTGGATGTCCTTGCAGTCCAAGGGACTCTCAAGAGTCAGAGCTCAGAAATGTCCCGTATCTTTCTCCAAGAGCTTTCTCCACTTGTTAGTTGGGAGACAAGGCTTATTTCTCAGAATAAGCTTCATGTTCGGTCTAACATCACACTGGGCATGTTAGAAAATTAGGTGTTTTTTGGGCCATACCGTGTGGTATGTGTGATCTTTGTTCCTGACCATGGATGGAACTCATGCCCCTCGCTCCACCTCTGAATTGGAAATACAGAGTCTTTACCACTGAACTGCCAAGAAAATCCCAGAAATTTAGTTTGAAATCACAGAATCCAGCTTTCGAGATTGGAAAGGAGCTTTTTGTTTGTTTAGCTCACTGTATCGTGCTTGGCAGAAGTATTACTCAGTTTTTAGCAGAATGAGCACCAAAGTTTGTTAAAAGGGTGATGACTTTAGTAGTTACACTAAATGATATAATACATATGTGTGTGTATATATATATGGTTATATTAATGTATTTACCTTGCTGTGATTACAGATGAAGTTCAACTTGTGACCACTGGGAGGCACTGTGTAGCTGTCAGAGCTAAGCTGCCACACTAGCTTGTTGGGCTGCTGTGGAGATAAGGTACTCATCTCTTTTTCCCCAACCACTGGCATTTATCGATTTGCCAACCGGTAGTTATTAAGTGTCCACAGAGATCCGGGTGCTGTGTTAAATTAGGCAACACAGTGAGAATAAGCTGCCTGTGTGGCTAGCCATCTTTCCCTGCCCCCACCCCCGTCCCCAGCAAAGGTCTTTAAATCTCCCTTATAATTTATGTTTCATTTATTTATTATTATTTATATATTTATTAGGTTATATCTTTCTTACTAGAGATCTTTGAGAGAGAGGTCTACATTCTTATTTTGTAACTGTTAATCCCATTGGCTGATGTGTAGTAGATACTTATTAAATGTTTGTTGAGTGGCTGGATGCTATGCCAGTCATTTCCTCTTGTTCTTACTGCACTGTGTGTTATTACCTAGTTATTGCCACTCACCTGCATCACTCTCTGTCCTTTAATGCTACTGTGATAATTAGACATTTTCCTTTCATATCAGTTATTCTTCCTCTCATTCTGCTGTAACAGTTTAGAAGTCTTGTTTATACCACATCAGAAATGAATGACATCATCATTATCAATGGCAACATTAATAGTTTCACCTTTGTTAATAGGAATGAGAATTGAACGATGTATATGAAAAGGTGTGTTGTGTTGGAAAACAGCTCTGGAAGAGGACTAAGTTCTCAAGAGGAAAATGTACATTGTAGTATTGCATTTTTCAAGAATAGAAAATGTATTAATTTTCACCACCTCCCTTTTTTCATTTATAAATGAATAAACTCAACTCTTATTAAATATTAAGTGGGGACCAGGCAGTGTACTAGGTATTGAGGAGAGTACAGTGATAGGAATTAAGCAGAGTCTTAACGTGTTAAACAGCTCACTGTACAGTTGTGGGTGAAAGCTAGAAATAATGTAAAATACAGTTAGACTGTAAATGCAGAATTTAACTGCCAAATAACTGGAAGAGAGCATAGGAATTTAGACGTGTGAGTGATTTCATTTAGATTAGATCTGTCATGACTGGCTCCAGAAAGTTGAATTTTTCTTGTGGTTTTGAAGTATTGAGACATTCCATTCCCTGGAATGGAGAGCAGAGAATGTTTTGGGGAGAGATGTTCAGGTATGTCCGGGCAATAAAGAGAAAAAAATTATGTCTAAAGATGAGAACATGTGTAGGGGAAAACTATCATGGAGGTAGTGAGTCCATCTTGTGAAGTACCTAGGATACATTTCTAATCATGAGTTTTGGGGCCACGGTAGATCATGTTTAAAATTGGGTCTTGTAGGTCATTTCTCATTTTGTATCCTGCTCTTCTTGCTAGAACAACTGGGTGTCTCTGTAGGTACTACATCTAGAATTACCATATTCAATAATTTTTTCTGACACTGGCTGTTACTAACAGTGCAAGTCTAAATATTGCCAGAGGGGCTTATGTTTCTTGCAGAAAGGTTGGCATTTCATCCAAGGAAGCTTTGCCTTTGTAGATGACAACCACTCGAACATAATGTGGCCTGAAGGTTACCCAATGTTTGGGCACCTGATTTGTTAAAGACAATATAGAGCTCCAAGTTATATCACTAAGTTTTTGTTTTTCCTTTGGCTACCGTTATTAAAAAAGTATTCTCCTGGAAAACTTTTCTGCCAAGCGAGGAGCCACAGATGCTAAGCTTGTGTGATAAAACATTGAAGCCCTTGAGAATATATTGGTGGCTGGAAATGTTGCTAGTGAAATTAATTAAATTTGCATCTTTAAATATTTTGGTTATTAGGTTAGTAGAAATGTGTGCTTAGGAAAAAATTAGTAGTATAATCCTGTTTGTATTCTTTTCTTAACTTCTCTTCTTCATGTTATATTTAAGGATTGCCAGTTAGGGGAACAACCCTTTTTTTCCCATAATTGAGAACCAACCTTTATTCCCATAATTGCATAGAGACTTCTGTTCCTGTCAATGCCAATAGATTGTTTAGTCCCATTAAGGAAAATGGATGTTTGTTTTTGTGAAAGGTGTAGAATGAGGTGGCTGGAACCTCACAGATAATGAAGACCAGATAAACTGATTAAACGAAGAAAACCATAAAGAAAAGAATTGATTTATGTTAGTGATTTTTTTGTTTGTCCAAAAAAGTCTCTAATTAAATTTGCTTTCGTGGGAGTGATAGTGAAGGAACCTCTGGAAATTATTTGTGTGTATGTCTGATTTCAGGATATGAATTTTATTATTTTATGTAATTAGCTCATGTACCCTGAGCTCTCACTCACCTGTAGGGCATGTTATTCAAGCTACAAGAGGAAGTAAACCACAATTTTAAATCAACAACTGAAAGAGATGGTGTACCTGGTATAAAAACATCATACTTCTCATTGTAAGGACTGGTTAATCATATGTCTATCCAAGACTTGCAGTATGACTAGGGGAAAAAAATTTCAACAGGTATTTACCATTTAACTCAGTAGGTGGTTATATAGATTTTAGCTATTTTTAGAAATAGATTAATAATTAATTATTGTAATAAGTGAAGTCAGTCATGTCTCAGTCTTTGGGACCCCCATTTACTGTAGCCTGCCAGGCTTCTCCATCCATGGGATTTTCTAGGCAAGAATACTGGAGTGGGTTGCCATTTCCTTCTCTATTGTAATAAAAGTGTCCATAAATAATTGTGTTCAAAATGATTTACAAAATGTAATTATCATATGTGTACAAAAAATAGTTTTCTATTAACAAAATTGCAGAGATTTCTTGGTAATTAACCTTTTAAATATTGCACATAACCTTTACATATATAAAATGTAAATTATATTTAGTAAGATAGAATTTTTCATATATACTGAGATCTTTTAAAATTGGTCAAGTATGAAACTTCTATTTGGAATTAATTAAAAGTGTTTCTACTGAATGACACTAGGAGCATACTCACCATTCAGGTTGACCTAAATACTAAGCTAAGAGGACAGAATGAGTTGGCAGGCCATCAAAGCAATCAAATGAAAATTAAACAGTTTTGTCAGCTATAAAGACAGATATTTTATACTAAACACATTGAATTATTTACAGAAATTTTTACTTTAAATAAAAAATTTGAACAGTGTGAGGTTGAGGCTCTATAAATACAACTATTAAATGTAATACAAAAAATATCAAATGAACACATTCGATAAATCCATGAAGTTACTAGACCAAATTTTAAAAAATAATGGGGAAAATTTCCAAGACATTTTAACTCCTATTCCTTTAAAATCACTTTTTGAACATGAATTGTAATTTATATTTGTGTTTTTAATCTGCCTCTTCCATTTCTCACCATGGCCAAATGGTTAATATTGTATGAAAGGAAAAACTGAATGAACAAAATAGTGGTAAATGTAAACTGAGCTTATGTATGACCATTTGGTTTTGAAGCAGTAGAAAAATTATTTTATGGATAAATGGTCATTTGTCTGAAAATATTTCTTAGATAAATTAAGAATGGTAATTCTCAGGTCATAATTTTTTGACAGCATAAAGGAATTCCTTTCTTTCTTTCTTTCTTTTTTTTTTTTAATGTCCGTGTTCCTATAGAGTAGTGAAAAATCAGAAAGAATACTTTAGGAAGAAAATCTTGGAAACAGAATTAGAAGACACTTCAGAAATGATCTAATGACTAGTACAGTTCCCTCAACTGTAAATGGGAAAACTGACCTATGGTGAGAGACAGGTGCAAGTTTGTTGACATTTAAAAAAAACTTTTTATTATGAAAACATTTTTCACATGCATAAAAGTAAAGTGAATAGCAAAGGACTTGGCTCTTCTTTCTAATAATCGCTGGCAAGGTGGCAATATAGCACTTCAAAGGTGGCTAGTGACACATGTTGAAATGATAATGTTTTGGATATATTGAGTTAAAATGTGATTTAAAATGAATTTTCCTGGTCACTTGAGCACATCTAGATCACCCGTTAGGTTTTCTCTGGGACCTGCAGTTTGGCTTTGGGATTGATCATCTTGTGGATTTGATTCCTGATGAATACCTTGCTGCCCACCCTTTCTTCTCTCCTCTGGTTCTCAGCCTCAACAAGTTCAAATCAGTTGTCCTTTTTAGCTCCCGTGGAACTGTTTTGTACCTGCTTCTTTACTAGTCTACCCTAGTGCCATCCACCAGCTTTACTCACACACACACACACACACAAACACAATTTTAACTTGGTTTTTTTTTTTTGTAAATAATGTACATACTGTCAATTTTTTATTAAAAGAAATATGCTTTGATGTGCTAGCATAACTGCTCTAGCTTCTTGTGTACCATAGTTCTATGTGGCTTCAGATTTAGTACCTATGAACAGATGTACAAGACATTTATTACACTTTTTACCAAAGGGAGTTACCGTTGTAGTACTTTTGTGTAAAACTTGTCTTCCTTCTTGCCCCAACTTTTTTTTTTT